>VZTN01007975.1:32025-105499 GCA_013400515.1 Erpornis zantholeuca
GATTGAATTTCAGGATCTAATCCTGCACTTTTTTCCCAAGTATTCTCAATATAAGTAGTAAAAATACTTCCTGCTACATGAGCCTTTAGGAATGTATTTCCTAGGGAAAAAAATGGTAACAGCAAGCAAATACGGATGACTTTGAGAATAACAACACGGAAGAGGATTTTTGAAAGCTCCTGACTAAATAATATGAGTAACATTTGATGCAGAGCAAAACAAGCAAGCAAATATTTAAGTGGGGATGAAGATCTATTAAAGTGTGGGGAACTTTGTAATGGTTTCCCTGACATGATTTTAAATTATATGGCATTTCAAAAGTACTAAAAATTGCCAGATTTTCTTCTGCTTTTGGGGACTATAGAAGAAATACAAAAACCCAGTGCTAACCTAGTAAGTAAGGCTGGCATTTTAACAGCAGTGTAAGATAAAAATGGCAATATTTTTACTAATTGCATGAATTTCAAACCAGCTCAATGCTATGAAAATGAATGAGAATTATTAGAATTTAATTTTAGTTTGTGCAATCTGAGGTTTAAGAGTAAAGAACTGCTTAAAATGTTTATGATGAGAAACCATATGAGCGTCCCTAGCATCTGATTGATGCTGTGTGAATAACTGTGTTCAGAGACTGAAATACCAGAACTCTGCCATGGACAATTTCTTTGCAAAGAAAAGACAGGTTTCAGGTAATAAGCTTCTCTCAGTCTTCTTCTAACCTGTGCTCCATAATAAATGGCAACACTTTTGCCAAAACTAGTGAAATTCTGTTCATGACACATCAAGGTGTGTGGAAGTTTTGAAGCCTACACAATGCCTTTTGTTTGACCTCCTGTTTTAGACTGCAGAAAATTATAAGCACAATGGAGAGAGAATACACCGACTGAGCAGGCTAAATGAAAGGTTTCTAATGCATGTGCAGAAATAGCCTGTATATATGGAAATAGCACCTACATGCATACATAAAGCTTTATTCAGGTTTCCCACACCAGTGTTGACTTCATTAACTCCTAAAAATAGCCTTGCAAAAGCTTTTTCCTTACAGGAACATAAACAGTACTATGACTGTCCCATTATAAGCAGTGGTAGGCTGGTGCACTTGTACCAGCCTAAAAGAAGCTGATGTGGCCTTTGAAATCTTCAACTCTAAAGAACCTAAAATCAATAATTAATTTATGAAATGTCTATCTCAAGGAAAAGAAAACCTAATAAAGAGTTGTTTAACTCTTAGAGCACCAGAGTCCTCCAGACTGACAGTAAAAGCAGTGCTTTGGAAAATATTTATTGACATCTACACTACATACTTACTCTCCAAGGAGTTACCTTAAGTATTATTAAGCAAAACTGACAGGTTGAATGATTGCAGCATTAACAAATAGGTTCTCCTTGGAAGACAGGAAGCCTTATAATTCATGCTAAGATGACAACTGCCATTTATAATTGCTTAAAAAAGACAGAGAAACTCTACTACAGTGGTGTAAAGTCAAGTGTTTTATCTTTTACCCTTATATCCTACACTTTCAGCTTGAAAGCTATTTACTTTTAATATATACAGAAAGTTCCAAGTCTAGAAATGACAAATATAGACCTTGGCAAGGTGACAGTGACATTTGGTGCTTGCTCTTTTGCTACCATTTGCTACATTTTTAGGCACAAAAAACTCTCAGGATGGAAACACTCGTTAGGAAATTATGTCTTTCAGCTAACCAAATGTTGTTCCAATGAGCCCTGCCTTAGAATACTGGCAACATAGCCATGATCTAACAAGCACTGACAATGCATGCAATGTTGTCTTGTTACCCATTTGATGTCAGTTGATGAGAAATACTCACAAAAATACCTTGGCCTCAAGCCATTCTAGAAAAATGTAAGAGAGAGATAACTGGACATATCCATTAAAACGGTGTCTATAGGAAGTGGAAGAAAAGGAAAACCCTCTCTCCTGTGTACTGATGCCCATGTTCACACCAGCTTCAGAGGGCCCTGCAGTACAGGTGTGGTACACTCACATACAACCAGAGAGCCATCAGTTGCTTTCTTTCCCACTCACATTGCCCATTAGGTATGAGCTCACTAACACCTACAGCCCCTTTACATCCCTGTTGCCTTTACATCCCTGTCCTGTTCTCAGTGTGCAGATGCCTTGGGTGGAGAAGAATCCAAAAGAATGGTTCTCACATATTTTTTTGCCATTTACAGGCCTTCCTCCAGCTGCTGTATTGCCTACCGCATTAATTCTACAGGATCATAGTGAACTCCTTACCCTGGTTCTCTGTATGCTATAGAGATGAAAACTCATCTCTGATGAGTACATGATAAACTCATGCAACTTGTCCTACAGAGTGCTAGAAGCAGACTAAAATAAATTAGTATATGATATAAATCCATACATAATACATTTTTCCATGTAGCTTTACTGAATAACTCTGTGTTAAATCTATCTTTTCATCCCAGATTACTCTGTAGTTGCTTGACTGAAGTTCTCTCCACATCTTTATCTGCTCTGTTATGCAAGGTTTCTTTGCAATTACAAAACCTTCTATGATTTACCCAGGAGCTCAGTGTGATCACGTGCTGTGTGACCATGTAGGAAGGTTTCCATGAGACAAAAGGTATGGAAGTCTGTTTGTGGCAAGACTTCCTCAAGGATAAAAAGTCTTGCCTGTTGGATTCAAACACTTTCAGGGACTCTTACTGAAGTGGTCTTCACAACTATTTTTCTGTCTTGTTTGACAGGGGCTCGTCTGCTCCAGGAAAATCTGAAATATGAATGAACAAACTTGGCATTGACTGTCACTATGTGTGATTATGTACTTGCTTGCCTGAAAAAGACGGGCTGTAGAAAGAACTGAAGTTACATTCTGAGATAGCTAAGATCTCCCAACAGAGGTTTAAGTTAGGGGTTGTGTCTGGTTGAGTGGTAAACAGTCACCCACACAGCTGGCTGAAAATATTTTGTTTTTATTCAGTTCAGTGTTTGCTTTTGATAGAAAGTGTATTAGTTAGCTTGCAAAAACCAGGGGTAATCCTGCTTCCCATGACTGCAGTTTTGTTTTGGAATTACCATAAAAAGCAGCCCCAGACTGACTTATTCTCCAGGATTTTTAATTTAATTATAAGATCAGAAACCTGCTGAACTTTCCAGTAGCTTCCACACAGATAAAAATTAATTTCTACCCCTATTCACTTTCCTAACAGCACTGGATGTGTGAGTGTGAGGGGGAGAGCTACAGTTGCTGGAAGCTTGTACACAGACTGAATTCTCATAAAATAATAACAACAAATGAAAAATGCAATAAAAGACATGGCATGGCTTTTACTGGCTCAATCTAATTTATAACCCAAAAGCTTCCTTTAATATAAAATGCCATCAGGTAAAGACATGGTTATAAAGCTAATAGCAAATGCAATGAAAGGAAAAAGAATCCGGAGACAATCTCCTTGGAGAGATCAAGAATCTTCAGAGCTCATGGATCATCATTAGAAGTTCTACAGTTGCTCAGTGCCTCAGTTTCTCCTGTAGGAAAATACATCAGTTATATTTTCCTTCTCCTTCTTGTTCTCTGCTTTGCCTATTTAGTGCCATATTGTGCAACTTTTACTCAGAAGAGTGAACTGTGGTACTCTAGCATGGGCTTTACAGAAACTACCTATCAAACTCCTTATCAACAGGGTTACTTACAGTTTATCAGCTTTCTGAGGAGAGGGACTGTTTATCCTTATGGGTTTCAACAGTATTTAACAGAAAACACCTAAAGATCAAAGATTCATTTTCCGTGATCAAATACCTAACAAACCTTTTGCAGGTTTTTACCCCAGCCATTCTTTTTCTGCCCAGCCAATGCATGTGATTAGCCCCTGAATATCACCTTCTAGAGGGTAATTTTGACAATTTAGCATTAGATGAAATTAAGGGATCAGTTCTGTGGAGATGTAAATACCCAGTTGACTGGATGCACTCTAATGTAGACATTAAAAAGCAGAGGTAAGAGTATCAAGTCCAATTTACATGTCAGCAACATTTGTGTCTTCTGCCAAACTCCTGTGCAGCTTCCACACTGCTGCCAAAGCCCCACGCTGTTGCTGGTTTAATACCAGCGGCTTGTGCGGCTCAGAGCTGCCTTCACTGACTTCAGCAGGCACAAAGGTGCTACGGATTGCAACATTAAGGAATCTTCAACAGCGGGGGATTAACGGCAACTGTTAGCACTGGATGCTAAACACCTCAATCGCAATTCCTTTTCACATTCACAGTTTCGGCATTACGACTTCCCTGGCAGTGAAATGTAAATTTTGGAACACTTCCCAAAAGCAACATACTTTCCCTTTCTTTCCCTAAGTTGTTCCAAAGCAGTGTTCATGATGTATTAAGTTATGATCCCCTTAATCGAAGGCTGAATAAGAATTAAACAGAAGCCCTAGCCCTAAGCTATTGCACATGTGCACTCTAAGAGAATGAAAAGAAACATTTTGAATCAGAGAGGAATATCTTGACTCAGAGGTAAATGTCAGTTTATCCTTTTTGCTTTGGATTTCATAATGACCACTGTGAATCACAGGATCCTGCTCCCCAACTGCTTCTGCTACTCTCATGTCATAAATATTCTAAGCTGATGGAAGCAGATGTTCATTTTTACACAGAGGTCACATATAGTGTCCTATATAATGCTTGTCTGCAAGGCAAAATAATCTGATGTGTTATACAAGCAGAATTGCATTTTATTGCTGTTTCTGCCTGTCAAAAAAACAGAGCTCAGGTACATAAAAAGTCGAAAGTTATCAGTCCAAGAAATAATTGAGATTAAGATCAGGATTTAAATATGACCCTGTGACATCAACTAAACTTTTGGAAGTCCCCATGGACTGGGAAAGGAGCAATGAATTCCAGGAAACAGCATTACAAAGGGGTTGCAGAAAGATAAACAAAAAAACCCACTGTATATCAAAGCCACTGACAATCCTTTTTCTTGGCAAGTTATCTGCAGTAATCTCCAACCAAAAGTACCTTGAAAAATAAATGTGATGAACTGGATGGTACACGGAGTATTTGTATAGGGAGGAGGCAGATATGCAATTATGAATAACTGCTCTGAGGCTTGTACAGGATGCACAGGGTAGGCTATTCAGGCACTCCGCCACGAGTCTGAGTTAGCACTGAAGTTTTGCTAGTAAACCATGATAACCACTGTTTTTATTAGGTTCAGCAATAGAAATGTATGACCTTGCCACACAGCATTACAATGCAATGCACTTAATAATCTGGGATGCTGCTGCAGCCCGAGGGTGGGGGGAATGACGAATTGGAGCTACAGTAAAGAAGGCTGTAAGACCCTCAGATGATTTTAAACATACAGGTCAAGTTGACTGAGGTAGCAACACTCATTTAGCATCACTCCAAACTTGTGACATCTGCAAGTCCTACGCTGGCAACACGGCATCAGCACCTCCCTTCTCATCAGGGCACATGCACCTCAGCAGAGAGTGGCCAAGCCAGCAGCTGGCTCCTATGCTCCACTACGCTCCTGCCAGGATGCCTGCTCACTGCACAGAGGCTCCATGTTCAGAGGCACCAGAGCTGATGCTGCTCCTCTAACTCCTTTCCCAGTGCATCATCCCATGAAACAGGGATGCTGAGAGGCCCTGCCTTATAAGCCAACACATGGACATCTCTACCTCAGGCCCGCTCTTTACCCGGCCCTCCATGGGGAACTCACACAGGTTTATCCAGCCACACTGCCAGATAAACTGAAAGAACTTGAAAATTTTCCAGCCTGCCTGAATTAGGCAACCTGAACCATTTTCACTTTTACTTGTTGGACATATATGGGGTTTTTAATTTCTTTGGAGAAAGCCAGATCCTCAGAAGCAAAATTATTGAGAGTAAGTGGCAGGGTGAGATATTTCCGACCCAACAATGCATGAATTAGAAACTAAAGTAACCAGTCCCACATGAATTACTCAGTAAACCATATCATGATGGTAGTTTAATTAGGATAAGATTAATTAGGATTCAGTTGACTACTACACAGGAACAGATCCTTTTCAGTTGGCATGTGCTGATTAGGATAAAATTCACCAATTAAATGACTGTTCTATTTAGAAGCTGAAAAAAGTTAGCCACTGCAGGCAAACTAATGACCAGGCAATGTGCCATGTTGGGGAAAAGCTATCAAAGATAACCCAGTGATTTTTGTCAGTAATACTGAATTCTCAAAAGTTTCTGCAAAGCCAAAATCAATGGCTCGCCTGGGAAAAAAATATTGTTCCCACTCACTCTTTTCCAAAACAACTGCTAACTCTTTCAAAATATTAAAGCCAAACTATCCTTGCAGCAGGGGGTAGCTAAATACTCTTCAGCTCCATTTCTGAATATGATAGTGGTTCCCAAGGGAAGGAGACAGATACTGTCAATCTCTACTTCTGCAGTTCCCAAGACAGAGATGTGCCAGGTCTAACAGCTTGCTACCAAAAAAGCTGAATCCCAGTGCACTATTTTCCCACCTTTTCTGCTCTTAATTGCCAGCTTCTGCTGTTTCACTTTACAAGGCCTGGTGCTCACTTGACCTTTCTGTCAGCTGGTTCCATTCATTAATTTTGGAGGAAACTAGCAGAATGAGGCAAAAGAAAATTTACCGTTTTCTTCCAGGCTGGGTAGTTGAATTGTCTCTCCATAAAATCTGATGGGGCTATGATAGAAAAAGCAAGATTGTATGGTAGAGTTAGGAAGAGGAAGGGAGTCAGAGAAATGGGATTTCCCCTTTCAGCAGCAAACAGCCATAAGACCAGATGCCATCAGGTCTCTAGGAACACATTCAGTGTCTATTCAGCCAACAGCTCTGCTCCTGCAGCAGTTACTGACTTCAAGAATTCCCACTGACCAGGCACTGCTAACTACCTTTAATTGCCAGCAGAAGTGTCAGCAATTCCAGAGCAGAGGATCAGGAACAGATCTCTCAGAGAGGTGCTGCAGTCAGCTCTGCTCCCCAGTCCTGGTGGGGGCTGAACCTCTGCTAATTCAGGTGGTCATGCCTGTGTGTGACAAAAGAGGCTGGTGTTTTAGTTTGGGAAACATGCTCTGTGTTGTGTGCCCAAGCACACATGGCTCCAAGGCACACAAAGCCAGCTCTGGCATTCTCACTCAGTACAGCCACTTATTTCATGACTTGCTTGAAGCAAGCAATTCTAAGCCAAGTTGTGCACAGTGATAAAGCCTCATAAAAATTGTTTGAAGCACAGCATTTGGTGGCTTTATGGGGCCAGGGAAGACTTAACAAGCCGAGTCCAAGGTTTATGCCACAAAAGTACTCAAAGCTTCGGAAGAACCTGCCATGGAGAGGAATAAGTTGTTCTATCTACCTGTCTGCAGGTAGTGAAGCAAAGAGCATTGACTCCAGTTATTTCTGAAGACCCTGGAACTCTTAACAGGATGCCAGTAACATGCATTCATTTGTGTGCACCCACAGGCTTAGAGGTGTTCAGGATGGGGTGCTCCTAATCATCTTCTTGCCAAATAAAATCAGCACTGAAATACCTGAGTGCACTGCATACACAATCCTGTTTCAAGTGTTTCCTTAGATTACAAAATAACTCATTTTATCATCTCAGATGAGGAAAAGAACAGATACTCAACCTAAAAGGATAACTGCACTTCTTTTTGTTTCACAGTTTACTTTGGAAGGTTAGATTAAGAAGTTATTGCTTTGCTGTGTACCACAAACACTATTAAACATAAATACTCTAACAGAGACACTACACAACTTCCATTGAACAGCATTGGCTAGTCCATTAACAATGATGAAATTAAGCCCTATAACCAGGTAAAACCAAGTAACAGTATTTAGATGACAATTAATTGGCTAAGGGTATGGGTAAAATTTTAAAGTGTCATTAAGAATATGGTTTCTAACCAGAAGGAAAATTTCACTTGTCTGTCTGGGAGCCAAACTCAAAATGAATCAAACGACATGTTTTTAGGGAAAGATAATTCCAAGAATAACTTCCCATAATAAAGACACAAAACAAGGACTGCCATACAGCAAAGTTTCACCAGATCCAAGAATTCCTTACATTTAACATTAAATAAGGTCAGATGCATTCTGAAGTTTAAGGCCCTTTTCTTCCAGGACAGATAAATAAATGTAATAGTCCATACTTCTCTTAATCAGGATGTGCATAATTAGAACAGCACCTTATTCGGATACATCTCAGAGAACCTTTTTAGCTTAATGATATGGAATGATCATCACAACTGTTTAAATGGGATAGTATTAGGAAAATTTTCCCTTAATGGGATACATGCAGATTTTGTCAGGGGGTTAAGTGGTGTTTAACTAAGTGTGAAATTCTAAATCCATGCCCCTTAATAAAGAAATTGTCAAATAATAGTTAACAGAAGAAACTGAAATGAACTGTAATCAATAAAATCTGAAGCCTTGTGTTTATAGACAGCACTAGAGTAACATGCACATACACAAAAAATTTACTTCAGAAAAATAACTTATTTTTTCCTTCACTAAGTTGCTATTTTTCAATTGTTTTTCATCAATCGAAGTAATTGAGTGACAGCTGCAAAATAACTTTATCTGTGGCTAAAATGAAGCAGTTCACTGTGGGGGTTAGCTTTCCTGCACGGGAATGACTTTACCTGGACAAAGAGATCACATGATGGGTTGCTGATCTTTGGCTGGACGGACCTAACATAGAATTGTGTTAACAGTGAGAAAAGCTGATGAATGAATTTCATTATCTGATCATGCTTTCCAATATTGGCTTAAGATTTAAGTGAATGCTCATTAGTAAATCCATTAGCCAAGAACCCTCATGACAAGAAATGAGCAAAGCTGCACTGTCAGGCAAGAGGAATCGTATTTTACACTTCAGTGGCAGGCATTTTACAGAAAACTGTTTCTAATATTAACTCAGAGGTTGTTGTTACTTCGTGACTGAAATAATGGTTAGGCTCCACACCAGGGAGGGCACGCCCTCCTCCTCTCCCCTCCTGCAGTCAGGCACACACAGGAGGAAGAACAAAGCTACTTCCAGTCTCATCCCACCTGGCCACCCCCAGTTTGAAGCCAGTCCTAAGCACACCTCTAAACCAAGACATCCACTGAATGGGGAGCAAGTCAGAAACAAACTGTGACTCCTTCTTCTGTGTTAGTGAATCATCCTGCCTCAAAAACAGGACCTCACAGGGAAGCAACAACTGAGTCCTTTCTCCTAGCTAACATAATATTTATATGACTTGGCATCTTTCAGACTTCTTGTATGGCTGCTTCAAATCAGGACATCTTAATGAGGGACGACAAACAGTTGATAGATGTCCTCATTAACGAAAATTTAGTACCCTATTTCTACTGCAATATGTCTTGCTTTGTTATTTTGGAAAAAGCTGGCATTTAAGATTGGCTGCTGAGTTAACACTCTAAAGTTTCATCATCAAACTGTCCAAATTAATATTATTTGGCTGTGCAAGGGATAGCTTATAAAGTATGTGCTTGAAATACTTCTCAGCTGAAGTTAGCTGTTCAGCCTGACTGCTCTCATCCAATTTAGAAGTGCTTCCATGTGATACAATTAGTGCCATAGTATAATACAGCACCAATTTACACAGGTGAAAGCACACTTTTGGAGACTCAGTTGTGTATCTGCAAGGGTTTTGTGATGGTGTGCTTTCCCAACACCCAATCTCACCCTTATTTCCCACAGCCCTGCTCCAGGGATAGCCACCATAGCACTAGTATTGGAGGCAATCGTGATGGCTGCATCTGGCTCAGAGTGGTTTTAGGGGAGACAGACAACACACAGTGCTGGTCAGTGTCTGACTCAAGCCAAATTTGAAAGAAATTAACTTCTGCAACTGGTATGCAAAAAGGACTGACTCAGACATTTTACTCCATAAAGAGTGGACAGCCCAGGGCCCACTAAGCTCTCCTGCAAGGCAGTGGGCTGCATGCCATGACCTCCCCTTGAGTAGGGGCAGACCTCAAGGTTGCACCTCGAGCTTGAGAGAATTCTTATCATGTCAGATAGTTGGTGAGTCAGTTTGGAATAATTGTGCTGAAACTTTGGAATCTTGATAGAAATGATTGATTTGCACATCTAATCCTTTAGATGTAAATCACTGACCAAGCCTGGGGTGAAGTCTGGATGCAGCCTCGCCTAAACTCCTCTCTGAGGACAAGTTCAGAACTCAAGAGGGTCCTTTCTGAACTTCATATCTCATTGGGAGGGTTCCCCTTGCAGTTTTATCTGCCCCTGCCCTTCATGCATTAAATAAACAAGTGTTTCCATTGAATCTAATTAAACCATGGTCATATTTACTACTCAACTTTGTTAAATCATTGGTTTATATAAAAAAAAGTATTGCTACTTCCCTTGTACAAGTGAAGTGCCTCACTCCATCCATGAACAGTTTCATTAGTGTAGCTACAGTGTTCAAGGACAAAGACCTTGGAACATCACAGGGACTTGTAACAGGGGCTTAATTGTAGTCAGACATCAGTCATCAGATATTGCTTCTCCTTCTTAATTGAATGACTAAACATATCCATACAAGATCAGCACTTGGACAAATTATCTTTTAAGCAAACAGCAACACAAATGTATGGACATTGTTTTGTTATATTATGTTTTGTTGTGGTTGTTTTTTTAAATTACATGACCCTCCTTCAACAAAGGAGAATTTCTGGTTAAAAGTAAATAAGGAGATTGTTAACAATACTGAACACAAAAAGGGTTTGCTTTTTCTTCTTTAATGTTTTCCTTAATGAACGTTGAAAGTGAGTTTTCTAGTTATATGCCTTAGCATATAACAACAAGCAAATTTCAGCAGTAAATTCCAATGTTATTTATTGATAAGGAATACAGGGACATTTGCTTGGATGGGTCCAAAAATGTACAGTTGTTATTATGAAACTTATTTTAATGGATGAGTTGGCAGGCTTATATCAATGCCAAATAAAATGTTGGCTGTTGTGCACAATTCCTATTTTTTATCCTTAAATGGATTAAAAATAGGTGGATGAGGTTAAAATGCTTTCATTTGAAATCCATCAAAGTCCAATTATTTTATATGGACTTTCTCATTCTATCAAAATACAATCAAATTATAATAATAATAAATAATACATAAACTATAAAATATATCAAATTATAGTAATGCATAATTGAATAAATTTTGATAACAATATATGACCAATATTACAAGATAAGAAAGCAATGTAATATTGCTGCTTCCATTCACTTGCTTTTTCTTAGAAAGAAGTTGTTTTCTTTATGTATTTCATTCTGATTCAGAACTTCAGAAATGACACTTGATTTGTCTGATTGTCTCTTCAAACTGAACAACAGTGGAGTTATTTCTGATTTACCAAGAGGAAAACCAAGAGACATGATGAAATGGTCTATCTATGGATCTAGTCCTTGAGCAGCAGGGAGATCTGGATGTGGCCCACTCATCAGTGGGCATTACTTGTCCCTCTGTGCTCTGGAACAGAGTGGAACAGCGAATTTGAGCTTGTGATACCCCTAGATAAGAATATATTGAGATGTAGTGGGCAGCTGCAAAGACTGAAGCCAAGAGATCTGGAGTTTCCAGTTCCCAGTGTTAGCTAGGATAGCAGACAAAACAAAAGTAGAAGTTGATACAGGGATGAAATGCATTTACTATGCCAAAAATATGAATTACATATGTGAAAAGTAATGTGGATAATAGAACATTATTGTGTACAAAAATAATTCACTGCAAACAAACTTCTGAATCAGTGAGAATCCAATTGTTCCTCCTCCTTGGTCTGACAGTGATAAGACAATTTCTCAGAATTATTGTATGCAGAGCATCTTCAAGGGCATGTGGATATTGTCACACTGCTACAGTCATATACATATGTCCACCAAACTATAGAAAACATCACACCAACAATCAGTTATGGCATGACTGTACATTGCCACATTACTTTTCTAAGTGCAAAACTCCAGGAAAGTCCATCTGATTTTCAACCCTATCGTACAAGAGCAAAACTTAATAAGCCTCCTGTAGGATAATTACAGTAGGTCACAATCAAACTATGGATAACCCCGTGGATTATTCAGGCACACAGTCTATTTTTCCATGACATTTCCTGTTGTGATGAGCTTCTCTAATGAAGTAAACAAGACCCATTGTCTCTGCTTAGAGATGTTTGAGGAATATCTTGAACATTTTTTTGGGCTGCATGAGGAAAAAACCCATAAAATCACAAGGAGACAAGAACGATGGAAAGGCATGCACATCACAGCAAACTCCAAAGCCTCGTAATCTCCAAGGGTTCTCCTCCACACTGGTAATCTTTATGTGTTGGCTGAGTTGCTCAATCCTTGGATAAGCCAGCCCCGAGACTGTGCCTGTGGAGGCAGGAGCTGCTGGGGCGGCAGGGAAGGGATTGGTTCCGCAGCCGACTTGTAAAGTCTGATTAAGTGATCTGCCACTGGTGGAGTCCTTCAGTGACCTGCTGGCTATTTCTGTGTCTAAGACATTTGTGAAACAGCCCCAGCATGTGATGGCCTTGCTGACGCATACACGCACCAACTGGGCAAGGTGGCCAGTGGCTTTTATCTTACAGCTAGGAAAAAAGCCTACGCACACCTATTTCCTCTCATTTGCCTCTAATCCAAGGATTTAAAATGTCATGTTAGATTGGAATCGGAGCTTCATTAACAAAAAAAAGCAAAAATAGAAACAAAAAAATCAAAGAGAAAAAAAAACAGGAAAAAGAAAGAGAAAAAAAACAAAATCAAAGTGATTTCAAACTAATTTTCAAATTCTTTGATTAATTTGAAATCTTTTCCTTCCCACAGCAAAACTGTCAGCCCATTTAAGAGACTCAAACTAACTCCAGTCGTTACACTCAAACTCTCTGCTTTTACACTGCTTTCTTGTGTGCATTTAATGAAACAGACTGACAAAAAAAAAAAACCTATAAAATGCTAAGATGTTGATATTTCCATGAGAAATATGTTCTAGGACAGAGATGCCAAAAAATTCAGTTACTGACAACTTTTAATGGTACCACACCAAAAATCTTTCTTTTCATTCTTTTGCAGAATATGATTCTCTTGCACTGCAGACTATTCAGTAACTTGCATTGCTTCGTCTTCTCTTTGTGAAGGGTCTATCTGTTTTGGTTTTGGAGTGGGGGTTCTGTTAGATTTATTTAAACCAGGATCTACACACACAGAGTTAATTCTGTAATGGAGATTCCCACAGTGGAAAGTACTGACACAGTTTTTTCCTTTGTAGAAAAAGAGAATGAATGCACTTCTTGAATGTTTTTAATTACATAATACATTATCATGATCACTAAAAACAAAAGTACTTTTGTATATCTGAGTAAGTCATTAGCACCATCAGAAAACCCTCCCAGCAAAGATAAGCAGGCTGATTTTCATTATTCTGAGTGTTCTTGTGACTGGTACCTGTCTCTGTGCCTTATCCAATTCAGCAATACTTATGTTTCCCAGTGCTAGGGCATCCTTGTGACAATGACACCACAAGCACATTGACCACACTATACTGATATTATGAATGATGACCTTTCAGTTCTGTGTGCTCCGTTAGACAGTGGCTACAGCTATAAAACACCTCTTTCCAAGTAAACTGCCCTGAAAAGGTAATTATTGCTCCTGCAAATTTCTGTACATCATCAGAATAGCAGACTGATATTAAAAACCAGTGTTACCCACGTCACTCAACATGTATTATAACCCTTGGCACAATTAAATCAATTTTTCAAACCAGACCCTGAATAATTAATTAGATACACAGATTCCTTTAACAATCACTTAAATGATTTGCACTCCTATTTTTCTGCACAGCAATAGAAATTGTTTTCAAGACAGTGAATTACTATTATATGTTCTGGTATCTACTGAAAGGCTCACAGTCATGCTCAATTTGAGTTTTAGGAAATTATTAATCCTATAGGTTCCTACAATAGGTTGGTATCCCTTAATATCCACTTCATGACAAGTACTTCTTCACTACTGAGGTCTGAGGGTAGTTCACTCAGAAAGAAGGTCAAAAACCAAAGGATGAGTTGGTTGCCAGGCTCTAAAAGGGTGAATTGGTATTTCTAGCAATGACTTTAAAAAAAAAAAAAAAAGATCAATTTTGTGTTCTTTCTCCTACCCAATGCCACAACTTTGTATTCATCACCTGTACAAGGAAATATCCATAATCTAAATTTTGGATCTAGTATCCAATGTTTATGGACATTATCATATGGGAATACTTTCAGTCATGCTGTGAATAGTGGCATGGCCAAGTCAGTCTATCTTATCTAGAAAAAAATTATATGACTTGAGTTTGCTCATATTTTTCATTGTAAATGGGTTCCAGGTATATGAGACCATAAGCAGCTGAAGGAGCCAGAGCTGGGGAAAAATTATGTTAATCCATTTCACATAGAATTAGCCCTCTGAAGAGCAAGCATCTAGTTGTCTAGAGTTCTCTATAGCTAGAGATGACACTTCCAAAGGGCATTTCATCCCTATTTTAGAAAAAAATACCCTTTACAGTGGACTTCTGACTATGAGGCAACAAATGATTTTACTTACTGCTTCATACAGAAGGAGACAGATAACATAGTCTCAACATTTCTGCTTCATTCTGCCTTGGTTTTTTGAAAATAAGATCCATTCCCAGGATAGTTAAGAAGGACAAACAAGTCAGTGTCAGTGTTCTGCATGAGTGCAGAAAACCTCTACAGGAAAATGGAATTAGCTCCCACTTTTCCCAGATTTTCAGTTTAAATGTGTTAACATAGAAAGAGCATTGTAGCTTTTCCTTATAAAAGATCAGGAATCAGTGGATGTTTGACAGAACAGAAGGCTGACTCTGAAACAATTTCACAGACATCCTCTCAGTATTTCATTCGCCCTAATGGCAAAAGGTAACTGAGAGCCCTTAAAAAATGTAATGGTAAAGGCAGTCTGGTTTGTCGGGGTGCCAGTTTTAGACAGTCCCTCCCACCTTACACATGGAGAGCACCTGCATCTGAGGCTGAACATTGCAGCAGACTCCTTTAAGGCACAGAGCCTGTCAGCTGGGATTATACTGGATTACACTGGTCGAAGCAAGCATTACCTGAGAAATGACTCCTTATGCTACTTAAGACTAGATCAACTGATTGTACAGTAATAGAAGTAATTTTACAAGGGAAAAAAAAGTCTGTATTTAGAGGATGAAGCAACTTTAAGAAAGATGTGTTGTGCAATTTTGAAAATAAAGTCTTGAGCAGGATTTTTATTTTATCATGCAGATTAATAAAAGTAATGAATGAAGGGAGCATGGCATATGCCATTTGAATTTTAGTGAGGCACTTCAGAGCCTCTCAAAACAAATCTATAGAAATACCATGGATATAGACATTATTATGAGGATTGAAAACTGGCTGAAAACATAAACAAAAAGTGATGATGAATGACAATGTAGCAGTGAGAATGTGTCTACTGAGTATCACAGGAATCAGAGCAAGACATGGTTATTGCTAAGTACCTCCATTAGGGGAAGGAAATACTTGTAGTAATGAAATTTCCACATAATGCAAAACAGAGATGAGTTGAGTAGCCAAGTGTTGATAATAAAGTAACACAAAGGGGTCTATAACAATTAGGAACATGAACAGACTGATGGGGAATTATGATTTACTCAGGGAAAATGCAGAGCCATTCAGGAACAGGAACATATTTTATGGCTTGTCTACATGTGAAAAGCTGCCCAAACACCTGTACAGAACAACTACATTGGCAAAACTTTCAGGGTATGCCCCTCGTGCAGCCATTCCAGTCTGGGATAAAAAGGATTTGTTTTCTCTCAAGTCAAGTAACTTTTATTCCAGAAAATCTGTTCCCAAGGGAAATTATGCTGGGGCAGCTGGATGCAGCTGTGCTGTGCACTGGGCTGAGAAAGGATGGGGTTATGCATCAGCTCTAGCACCAGCAGGATTCAGTCCATCACGAAGCCCTGTAGGGGCTCTGCTGGGCTCCGTGTTCTCTTGAGCTACACTGGCAGGACTTCTTTCTTTAGAAAGGCCCTGAGACCCAGCAGGAGGGAAAGCCAGGAAGGCAAGAGTGGCTAGGGGCCTGAAACTGACATAGGTCATAGCTCAGACATGATTTTGCAATGCAGAATTGCAGCAAAACTGTGTTTAAGGGTATATAGGATTCCCAGTAGGGGAAAGGGAGGTGGCCTGATGCTCCCTGTGGTGTTCCCTTTATGTAAGTACCTCGCATGGCTGTCCCAGGAAGGTGGCACTGAGCTTTGCTCACTGTCAGGAACACTCAGTGCAACAGAGGGGCATTTGAAGAGAAGGGTGGAAAGCGCTGACTCACAGGGAAAGACCAGAGGAGTTAAACATGTAGCTGGCTAAAAGCAGGCTGAGTGGGGAACTCTGTAGTACTTTATAAATATATGACTCTGGAGATGAATTTTCTCAGAGTGACACTAGAAATCATGGCATGCAGCTAAGAAAGCTAATTTGGAGTAGGAGCCAGATAAAACTTCCTGACAAGGAACAACATTAGCCTTGGTGAACCCAAAGGGAAGATGGAGAGATGAAAACTCAGCTAATATGTGGGAGATCATGTACTGATTTTCTGGGCTTGAACGGAAGGTGAATTCACAACAGGAACCATATCATGTGGAAAGCAGAAATGCTTAATATTTAGCTCTGACCCTGAAGAGGTCAAAGCTACAGTGATAATCTTTAGTCTTAGAGGGCTGTGAAGTCACAGTGCTTGAGGGGTCCCTTCCCCAGAAGGGCCACAGTGTACCTGGACCCCTCCTGCAGCATAGGGAGCTCTGAGGACAGTCCTGCAGGCAAGCCTCATGCAGAGGAGGCTTCACGCCCTCTGCCTTGCACTCTTTAATGATGAATGAATTCCTAGTGCGGAGACAGTTCTACATTGCTCAAATAAATTGAAAGGGATCAAAGTTTAGACACTTGCTGTTATTTCTTAATTGAAAAGGCTGGCTGACCCTTGAGACAGTGTTACTTCTGTCAAGAGATAAACCAGGAGCACGAAATCCTTCTACCACTCCTTGGCCTTAATGGGGGCAGACCCACAAAAGTGGGGGGTAGCCCTCTGCTCTGGTAGATGCAAAACTAGGGGATTACACCTACACCTGGATGATAAAGTGGCACTTTGCTCAATTTGTCTTGCTGATATTCCATGCTGCAGCATGGAAACTGTTCTCAAAATAGGATTCTAATTTCTGTACAGATTAAATGCAACCAAGCTACTTTACTTGCTGATAATTTATCTAATACCTCTTAGCTGTGCAGTCACACTCACTACAATGAGTTGGACAAGGAGCTATCAGGTGTCCTGTGGAAATTCAGAGAATTACTAATAAAAGAGGAGCCTGCTTGGATTAAACATACATTAGTACTGCTCTTTCAGGCTGGCACCTCTAAATCCTTATTCTCTTGATGTCACTGCTACATCCTGCCCTGCCTGTCAGCATCCACCTCATGCTTGTTAAATTCCTGTGCCACATACTATCTTAGCTAAGCCAACTTAAGGAAGAAGGGCCAAAATGTGTTGTGAAGGATCAGGATTCATGTCACTGAGATGGAATGAAAGTCTAGACAAGCTTTTTCAAGGAACTAGCTGAAGTGTCACCTAAAGTTCAGCAGCAGGCAACACCAGGAAAATTTCCAGCAGAAAAAACCCAGAGAAATAAAGATTTGTATGACATATTCAATGGATCCATGATCCTGTATGACTGAAGTTCCTACTCTCTGGGCAGCAGTGAACCCTTTAGGATCTCAGATGAGAGCAGCATATGCTTTGAAATTATCACAGAATTTTCTTACAAGGATTTCTACAAGGAAGAATGAAGTTTCCTTTGAGTTTAAAACTTGCAAAGTAAAAAATCTTCTTTACTATTTTTTTATACTAGGTGTATCTGTATAAATGAGAAGTAAAAATAGTTTTCCTTCAAAGCTATTAATGTGAACTTACACAATTGCAACTGGGCTCAGAAAAAAAAGTGTCAAATAATTCAGGAAGTTAAAGGTATGTGAGTCTCTGTGTTATTTTGTATGTCATAAATAAGGAGCATCCCCAAGCAGAGAGTGCATATCTCAAGTATATGTTCATGTCCCTGCCATTGAGAAATATAAACAGAAGAAAACACAGAAAGTCAGACACTTCTGGTTTGCTCTACAGAATGAGTGCATCCAAAGTGCTGACAGGAGGTTGAGGGAACACTGAAACACTTGGCCAAGCCCTTCCCGCCCCAGCTCCTGTTGGTGGGGAATCTCCACGGCTGTTGGAGAGGAGAGAAACAGCAGGTAGCACTAAAAGCCCAAGAGTTCCTTATGTAAGTCACTAAAGGACTTAAAAGGAGGTGACAGAAAATTATGCTTTTTTTGTTTGTTTATTTGCTTGTTTGGGTTTCTTTTTGTTAAAAGCATGAATATTGTTACTTATTTGTCCTCTGAATACATCTTGCTCCCCTACTTCATTTATAATGAAAAGGTTCTGTTTAGACTGTATGTTACTTTTTGCAAGAAATCATTGACATTAATTTGGTTTAGTGTGAGAGAGGTAGCTAGAGATGCTTTTAAGTCTCCTTCCTGTGTAAGGCAAGGCAGATATTGGTAGAAGGGAGATGTGAGGTATAATTATCTATCACTTATAAACAGCTATCCATATTGTTTTTGAATTCTCTTTTAGTCTGTTTTATCCTACTTATTCAGCACTTCAGAAAATGGGCAAAGACATTATCTTAGAAAGCATTTCTTCTTGTTTATTTGGAAACAGTGATTATTTCAAGTAAAGATGGTGCTGTCAGTGATTTAAAGAAAAGTGAGTATTGCTGCCCAAAGCCTGCTTCTAGAGTAATGCCCAAAAGATATGGTGGTCTGGTGATAACTACAGTTTGCTGTAAACCTGTCTGTTTAGGGAATAATAAAACAAATATTAGAGGGTCAGACATGTGGCTAGTAGCTAGAACATGCTATGAACAGATGTGTGCTAGTAAAGACTGGTAGTTCACTCATTTTGAATTAAACTGTAAATCAACAAACTATGAATGTGTGGGAGGAGTGGATTAAAAATTTAACAAAAAAGCTTTCGGTTTCTTGATTCCATGATCTGTCGCATCTCTCCATCTGTGCAAAATGAGTGGGTGTTACAGAAAAAAACCTGAAAGGGTGGGATGTTAAAATGGTTTACACTGAGGTTCCTGTGCAGCGTGGCTGACTTCTACACTTCCCAAACAGCACCATTTCAGAACACCCCTGCTTTTCTACACAATCAAGCCAGACATATTTATCACTAGTCAGACAAAAAGTGATTTAAATAGCTGGACTGAAAATGGAAATAAAGGCCTTATCATTAGCTTGAAAAAAAAGCTCATAGCTGGCTGAAGTGGGAAGGAACCAAAAGGAGGTTTTCTACTTAGCAAGCACTAGTTTGAATAATAACAAAAAGTGAAACCTGAGATCTTCTGCCAGTTTGCATTGAGAGAATCTTAGGCAAAACAAAATCTACCCTTGGAGAACCAACAAGAAAGAGAGATTACACAACATATGTCTGAAAGAAAAATGACAAATGTTTCCAAGATTTTATTGTAATTTTACTCCAGGAATGGAGCTAAGCTCCAAGTATTGATTTCTACACATTTTAAAAAGTCCTGAAAGAGAGGCTGGTCCTTAGACATACTCTCTGACAATGAAGTACAGTGCCCAGAAACTGACAAAGTTAGCTGAAAAGTTAATATATTTAACAGTGAAAGGAATAGTTTTAAGTGCAAACTCCTGAAATAACATCATGTAATTCACATATCTCCCTAAGTTGCTGGATCTGTTACTTATTTTAAACTGTCTGTATATTCAATCATGGAGACACTCATCTGAAAATGTGAAGTAGTTCATCCCTAACTATAGCTAGTCTCTGTGCAGGGAAAAACCACAGGAAAACTCCTCTCAGCTTTGAACACAGCATACTTTGATGCAAAGGGACTCTTAGCAGCACAGCTGGCTAGAGCAACAAAAGCAGTACCAGCAGAGTTTGGACCGCAACAGGTTCCCATATGCAGCTCTACTTCTGTCATTAACAACCTCCCTGTCCTGAACAGCAACCCATCTAAATGAAAAAACAGGGGAGTAAAAATCACTAGGGTAATGCAAGAGTGCAGAGCCAAACCGAACTGGCACATAAATTCTCCTTCCTACACAGGGATCAAAGTAGGGAAGATTGGTTGAAGTGTCTTCTCTCGCTTCAGTGCACGTGTATCTCCCTTTTAGTAAAGAAAGGTACTATTAATCACCATCTCCCACTCTCTCCTAGGTCAGATAATTCAAAATTCCCATCTGGCTTGTGCTTGGGAAGTTTCATTACAGGCCTTTCATATTTCTGGTGCCTCATTATCTCTGGAGGAGTTTTTTTACACTATTGGCAACCATTCCAGCTTGTCCCTGACTGAGAGACTACTCACAACATCAAGGGGGGAGAAAAATAAAATAAAAACCCACTCAGCAGAAGCAAATGATGATAACTGGAAGAAACCTACACTGAGAATGGGGAAAGAAAGAGTCATTTGAGATGTGGGCTGTGTGTGGGAAATTCTCCTCCCTGGGAGCGTAACTGGCTGGCCAGGAAGTGGGGAACTGCAAGAGGATACCTCCAAGACAAATACAGGAATAATCAAATGAGAGAGACCTTTCATCAAAACATAAAAACAACCATAAATACAGGTGATAATTCTGTCCCTTGTCCCCCTCACCCTCTTCTCCACCCTCAGTGTTGAAAATGCTATTTTAACCCCACAGATATATTTGCTTCTCCTGTGAGCTGTATCTGAAGCCTCCTGGAGCCAGTGATTTCAAAGGGCTTTACTCGGCTCAGTGGGGTCTTAGATATGATGGTGCTGTTTCATGGGAAAATCCTTTCCAATCTCATGAGCTATCAGAAAGAAGGAAGAAGGACACCTAAGAGCCCACCATCCTTTCTTCCTGCCATCTGACAAGAGTGAGCAAACAGAGAGGTCCTTTTAGTCCCGACTGTACAGACCAGCATCTGTGGGGACAAACCTGATTTGGATTTTGCAGAATAGCACAAAAGTTGTCTGAGGGTGCAAAGCACAGAAACACAGAATCACAGAATGGCTGAAGTGGGAAGGAACCTCTGGAGATGATCTGGTGAAGGAACCTCTGGAGATGACTTGTTGCAAACCACCTACTCAAGCAGGGCCAGCTGTCCAGCACTGTGTCCAGATGGATTTTGAGTATCTCTAAGGATGGAGACTCCACAACCCCCCTGGGCAAACTGTGCCAACTCTCGGTCACCTGCACAGTGAAAAAGTGTTTCCTGTGTTTCAGTGTGTGCCCACTGCCTCTGGTCCTGGACCTGTGCACAAAATCCATTCAAGAAGCCCAAAGAAACTTGAGTACTGATCATTTGAGCACTGACATGCTTGTTCCTAATCTGGTTAATTTAAAGATAGTCTGAGTTTGCATTTAATCCATTTTAGTCTTACACAAATCTAAGGTCCAAAATGTAATCTATGGGTTTTTTTTTTGGTTCCCTTAAGCAGTAAATCAGATAAAAAATATACTTTTCTGGTCATTGTGGTACTTCACTGCAGTATTGCAGGTAAGTGTCCCCCAGAGTTCCCTTCCAGCTGCAGTTGTGCTACAGTCAGACAGGCATAACCAAAAAATATGATATTATAACACTACCTATAAGAAGATTCCTAATATATTCATATAGTATATTTTTGAGGCAGTGCCTTTTTCAACTACATTTTTGACCATGACAGTCATATCTTTAAAAGCAAAATGTTTGCATTTATACTTCATTCATGAATTTGTTTTCCATTATGTTAGCAGTTTTAGATTTGCTGTATCTTGTACCCAAAATATTCTAAATAGGATCAGTCGGGGAATAGTCACATTTTATTTTAAAAATATTGCAATAAACTGGAGCTCATTATTGGGAAACAAAAGGGGGCAGATGGAAAAGCAGGTTACTAATATTTAATTCAATGGCACTAATCAGCTTTTTTTTTACTGTGGCTTTTCTACCAACAAGTTACTGTGTAAAAGTATTTTTTTGTCATGCAAATCATTCTGAGCTAATATTATACAAATTTATTCTTGAAAGACTTCAATTGCTTTTCAGAAAAATAATAAGCTTTAAGTGGTTTATATCTGAAATGGTTTTTCCAAGTTTGGAAATCACTGAAAGGAGAAACAATGCATAGAAAAAGTTCAGTTCAACAAGATCACAATGTGAACAAAGCAGGTCTAATTCTCCTCACTTTCTGCCACTACAACAGCATTAAGGATTCCTATCTATCTGTTCCCAGGCCCTGTGGGCCTGCATTATCAGAGGGATGTCAGGTAAAACTGTCTTGATATAAATGCAAATCTCTTTCTCTGTGTTTGTAAATTCCTAGTAAGATACATTTAGTTAAATGGAAAGAAGATAATGGATATCCTGGTGTGTCACTTCTGAATGCTTCTGTTCCAAAGAAGAAAATGGACATAAAATTGGTAGAAGTAGGACACGTCAGGCCTGAATGACAGGAGGAAGGAAACACTACTCAAAAGAGTCAGCACCTGGAATGGCTATGAGGTCTTTCCATGGCCCTTCAGGTCTAAGAGGCAGTAACTTTTAGTCCTGAGGAGTTCTCAGTTCAGTAGGAGCAAGAGCAGGGAGACTTGCCTTTCTCCAAGAGACAAGTTTATCAGGTGTGTTTGTCAGTCTTGTGCACTGTGAAACCTGAGCCACTGTGCTGCCACTGGAACCTGAGCTGCAAGGTTTACAACAAACAAGCAAGCTGAGGACGTTTAGGCTAGTCCTGTATTATCATCACATTGACATGGCAAACAAGAAAATAAGCAATTATCTCAGCCCAAAAAATGTTACTCCAGTCTGGAGACAGGAAAATGCTGGGTGAACACTGGAAAGAAAATCAAGTTCCCAAATTTCTTCTAAAATGACTAATCAGAGAAAAATGGCTCAAAAAACTCAGTGGATATCAGATAATATTTGTTTAAATTCTTCCTGTGTGCGCTTCCCATTATTCTCACATGAAACCTGAAATGATGTCCCTCAGATCCTGTCTCAGAAGTTGTACAGTGTTCCACTTCTTCTCCCCAAAGACTTTCCCTTTGCTCAGATTACTCAGGAGAAACCTGGAACCCACTGGGGTAAGAACTGTCCAGATATTAATGGTTGTAATTCCATGGTCAAACCTATTTCAGCAGAAAATGAAACCTATCTAAAGGAGCAGACAAGCCCCACTCAGAATACGGGATGCAAGATACACCAGAACTTAAACACATCTGGTACCATCAGTATCACATTTTCTGCCCATATCTGGGTTTAGAACAGACTTTTTTTTCCCCAGTTCAACTTGCAAATCAACTGTAAGCCCTTCCAGAAAATGTAAGATGGATTTAAAAAGAAACTGATTACATGGTTTAAGGAAAATGGATTAGCCTTCTAATTTCTACGCATTTGGTCCATGCATTTAAGTTTCTTCCCACAAACATGACTGCTTGAATATCACTTAAAAATTAGAGCAGATATTCTAACTTGTTATCAACTCGACTTTGTGTCACTCGTTTCTGAGCTTTTCACATTGAACATCATAAGGTTTGAAAACGACTGGGAAGATGTGGCAACTTCGTATGGAGCACAACTTCTGGATTACCCTGAAGTCCCCTTATGAGTCTCCAGATTCTTTGGTTCATTCCTTGGATGTGCAATACAAAGGTGCTCCCTGGATCTGTGTGTGGATTAAAGATGTACTGTTAAAAGTGGTTTTGTTTTTGAGAAGCAGTTCAGTGCCCAGAGCAAACTTTGCAGTGCTTCCATTACTGCAAACTGGGCAAGGGAGTACAGTCTGCCACTCCAGCTTGGCACTACACAATACAATCTATGTTTAAAAAGCATCACCTCAACAAACAGTGCCAATCATTTAAAAGTAAAGCTAAAGGGATTTAAGTGAAAAGCTTGAACACTTCATTTAGAGGAGTTCTTCAGGGCTAGGTTCAACAGAGCTCTGAACAACATGGTCTAGTGAAAGGTATTCCTGCTGATGGCATGGGGGATAGAACTAGATGATCTTTAAGGTCCCTTTCAACACAAACCATTCTATAATTCTATGATTCTGTGATTCTATGAAATATTAGCTAAGAGCATGTGCAGGATTAAAAGCTCAACTATGAGAAACTCATGCATAATTTTATGTAATGGATGCAATTTCATATACAGTAATAATAGCTGGATTGGGAGGCCAACTACACATCTCAGTGGTCATTTGCATTTGCAGCAATTATGCCTACAACATAATAATAGTAATTAGCCCAGCTATTGTCCCCTATTTAGCTGGAAAATTAAGTCCATGGTTTTTTTTTTCTAAACTACCTACATGGAAATCAGGAATTTATTTACCTATCTATCATAACTAACTGCATCTTTCTTTTATAGCATCTGATGCTACTGTTTACACTAAGACAAGGTAAAGTGACTGACCTGAAATATTCTTGCCTGTCATGATGTATTGCAAGAAAAACCTGGAAAGTTTTTAGAATGAAAATCAGGTTTTTTATGTGTACTTAGAAAACTACTAATCATGTATATTTGGGGAAATACAGTAGTCACCAAGAGCTTCATTGCAGATTCAGTCATATTACTTCTTGGTGATTAGAGACAATAAAATATAATATCAACATAATCTAATAGCAGATCACAGGTTTGATTCAAATTCCACCAGAGTGAAGGGGAACATATTCCTAGGACTCGAGGAAGCTTTGGGTCAGATTCTGTGGCATGCTTGCAGAGGTTCCCAACGTGAGGGTCTGGGTGGGACATGGGGAATGGTGCTCACCAATAGAAGCCCCTGTTTCAGGACTGCAATCTCTATGAGTGTCTACAGGGATGCACATAGCAGTCCTATTTCCCTCGTGCTGGGAAACCCATGGCGTTGGAGCTGTCTGGGAAGAATTCCCCGGATCCAATGTCAGGTATTCCGCACTGCCTGAAGCCATCAGGACAAACGTGGTGTGCATGGGGCAGCTGGCCCATATGTGCCACATGTTGGGCTAACCAGAAGGGTGGACCCACGTCTCACCTCTCCTGTGGTTCCAGTAAACCCCACAACTCCTGCAGGGCTGAGTTTACACTCAAAGAGAAGAGCTTCAGACAAACCTGGTATCAAATGCAGGTTCAAGCCTATGCCAATGTGCATTATGGGTGTGACACGTACACTGCCTCACTGGCCAAGCTTGAAGGGAGTGCACCTCCTTCAAAGTTTGAAAAAGGATAGGATCCTGCCTTTTTAAAAGAGGAGCATGAGATGAAGGTGGGAAGGACACTGTCTGGTTTTTTTTTTTCACTTTACCCATTACACACTTCTGTAAGAGTTTATTTTCAAAAACAGAATTTAAAAGCTCATAAATATTGGGTTGTCTTTCCAGTTAAAAAGACAGAGCCATTGAACTTGACATTAAAGGGTCATCTAAAAGCAGCCATTGATTTTTAGGTAGCAGGTGGCATTTTTGCACTCAGAAATGGCAATGAGACCACAGATACTGAAAGGATTTTGCTAACTCCCCTAGACTATTAAGCAAATTTGGAGACTGATGTTACTTAAATCTGGAGGAAGCAGGTTAAACAATTTTTTCTATTTTCATAATCTTCTGCCACACTATGCAACTTTCAAACTTTTTGTGTTTTTGCAGAATTTCTGTGCACTTCAGCAATTTTTTTTTTACAGAATTTACAAAACTTCTCATTTCCATTGAATCTGAAACATGTATTTAAAAGATGAATGACCACTTTTAATACATTTCTACTGAAACACTGCTAAAAACTATTAAAAAAAACTTCAGAAAGAGCTCTGATATTTTACATGTCCCCTTTTTCCTTTCAAAAGTTTTGGTTAGGTCTGATTATACCACAGCACTTAAGTGACTGTAAAGTTTCATTAATTAATGTTTTCATATGGGTAGCTGTAAAGAATTCCAGTGAATACAAATAATAGTAACATGGAATATTTAGCAATTCTTTTCTTTGCCTTACGCTTTTTCTCCTCTATTGCTTAAATCTTTGGGTCTTCTGAAAATCTCCTGTTGCATGTCTTCCATAAATCTCTCATTGTAGGAAGGAGTACACTGACCAAAAATAGGAGTCTTCACTTGCTCAAATATCTGGTGAGGTGCCATCAGAAGATGTTACACTTCATTAAATGCTTTCCACAGAGACTGAGTCAGGTCCATATTTTCTAGCTCTATCTGAATAAGCCTGGAGGAGATAGACTTTCAACCTTTTTAATACCAAGGGTTAGCGATGGTTCAAGGAAGGTCAAAATATTCAGCCTCTGTGAGCTGCCAAAGACACTGGTTGTGAGGTGATCCCACACAGGTCCCTTGGGCCATGAAGTAGAAAAAAATGGGGAAAAACCCCCCACTTTTGCATTGGCCCAGCTCCTGGCCGGCAGGAAAAGCTGCTGGCCCTTTGGACCTCGTTGCTGTGACCTCCCAGCCTGGGGCTGCAGGTGAGGAAGGAATGCCCTTCACTCCTCTGACCTCAGGCTGGCTGGAATCTGTTCCCATCTGGCTGTCTGGTCCACAGCTGGGTAAAATACTGCCTAGTAATAACTCACTTATTTTGCAACTCTGACTGCTTCCACGGCTGCCTCAAAATACATCTAAATGCAGCTCAACTAAATCTAATGACTTCATGTTCTTGTTATCATAAACCTCAAACAATGACAAAATGATGAATAGCTGCATGGTGCAATTCAAACTTTTATTACAAATAAATTTCACAACAATACCCTAGTACAGTCCATTATTTTTATATTGCCTGTTTTAACTCTGCTTTTAAATGGTTCTTGTGAATCTGCAAAAAGACCATTAATGAAGTTATCTTAAAGGGGTCACATATACTTTGAGTAGAAATTGGGAAATGAATTATAAGCACATGTATGTACTTGGTTTGATTAGGTATAAAAATATATTTGGGTTGCAGAACTTTTATAAATGTATATTGGATTGCTTTTTTCCTAATAAAAAATATTCTTCTGAGTTGGATTGCAGTCATCAGTGGCATATGAAGAGGATATGAGCACATTTGCAAAGAAGGCTGGAAGGAGGCTGAGGGAGAGAGAGAAACTTGACCGAGCTCTAGTTTAGCAAGAGTTGATATTTACTGAAGAGATCCTTCAGTTATGACTAGAGGAGTACATGGCACTTAGAAATACTGAAAACTTCATTTGTTTTATGGGCATTATGCAATTACTGTCTTAAAACATATCTTTCACTTTTACTGCATTATTTACTAGGCTGGTTGTAAACTCTGAAATCTCCATGTGGGTTATATTTAAAGCTTGCAAATTTTGCTGTAACATCACAGTTTGCTAGTGGTGAAGTGAGAGATTTACCCCATCTAGAAAGCCTCTGAAGTCCATGTATAAAGAAAACCCACTGTCAAAAAGAGGCTGAATGGCCTCAGCCTGCAATGAAATGCCTTCAACCAGGTACTGCAATGCCTGAAATACGTGTTTCTTGCCCCAACAGGGTGACTGACAGTGCTGGGATTCAGGGTCCAGGCCACCCTGCTGTCATGGGGAGCTGGGCACCTTGCGAATGGCAGGCAGAGGAGAAGGCACACACAGCTGGCTGACAGCATTCAGGCTTCTCTGTGCCAGTGCTGCCAACAGTGGGCATTTAATTAAATCATTAGTGTTATAACATAATCTAAGTCATGTTATCAAGGAAGCTGCCTAACTAAGCAAAACTCCAGGAGGTAATATTTATGCAGCACCTTTGCCCATACTGAGTGGCCCAGGAAGGGAACCAAAGGCTCCCCAGGACAAACTGGAGAGTTGCTGTGAGCTTAAGGACCTCTTGGACCAGGTATTTGCTGAAGTGTCGGTGTTCTAGGCATCCTAGGGAGGAAGCTTCCCTTTTTTGCCCCTAAAATAAGTGCTCTTGGTTTCCTGTCTCAATCCCAAAGCTGAAATGAGTATTTCTACCTGGATTTATGTTGAATATGTTGTTTCCTCAATACAGACAAATTTATTTCTAGATTAAATATTTATACATTTTAAGTTTATAAATATTTAAAAATATTATATATGGATTTATACATTAAATACACATGTCTATATATAGACAAGTAAAAGGGTATTGAATATTTTGCCAGGATTTTTCTAATCTATGATAAAGTATGTATACCTGACAGGCTGTATGTCTCACTGCATTTCAACCTTTGAAGGCTCTGCAGTGCTTTAGGCATCACACAAATATGAGGATTGTGAGCTTGGGAAAGAGCTGGCAAAACAGGGAAGAAATGATGCTATTTTTCTCTTATTTTAGCTAAGATTTCTCCTCAGCTGGTTGGGGCTTTTTAATCCCCAAATCTTGTAATATAAAATATTTTCAAGTCTAATTACTTCAGATTGTGACCTGTCATATCAAGAATTTATTTACATATGAAGCAGACAGTAATACGTCTGCTAAAGAAGAAGAACCTATCACTGCTTCTTCAAAGCCAAAAGGCAACTTAAATTTCTTGCTGAAAACGTACACATAGGTCACGGCTCAAAGGCCGTCAGGCTCAGAGCATGTTTTTACGTATATTTTATTATTATGTGGTATTTAGACAGCTTAAAGTATTTTAACACAGGGCAAAAGGCCAGCATTCTTGCAAGCCTATCATCTTATTGCTACACTTTCGCAAGGCAGAGCTCTTTTCTGGGCTTGTTTTTGGGACTATTGCGCATTCACAGCTGCTGGGTGGGCAGCTACTAGCTGGCAGAGTGGGATCAGCTGGATCTATTCACTCTCCGTATCACCAGTGGGATTTAAAATGCCTCTCTGGAAAGGATGACAGATTCCTGTGAGAATACACTTTTGCTCGGTGAGAGAAGGGATAGAGAGGGAGTGGGGAAACCCCGCGTCTGGAGGACGTGTGTGCCCACCACTCCTTCCAAGGGAAGCCGCAGTCATCAGAAACGCTTTTAGGCTGTCAAAGCTCAGTGTCTAATACGTTGTGCCACAACTGGGTTGGCGTTGTCATTACTCTTTTATGTGTGGCATCTTCCTGCCTGCCCACGCACTGGTACTGGCTTGTTTGGGTGTGCTGCAGCATCCCCCTGCTCAGAGGAGAGAGACAGGCCCCAGGGCAGGGCAGGGGTGGCCGGTGGCAATGCTGAACCCACTGCCCGGGGCAGAGCCTCCATCTGCGGGATGCAGCAATGAGACACCAGGCAGTGACCTCCACTGTGTGCTTCCCAGTGACAGCAGTCTGCCTGTAAAGGTAAACTTGGGCCAAGTTTGGGAAAGGCCTGAAACAGCTCAGCAAACCCACACTTGAGAGACTGGGGCTTTGTGTGAATAGCATGTGCCAATGAATGAGGGCAACTGCGTTTAAAAATGGGTTTAGGATGGTATTTGAATCTCTAATCTACCTAATAAAACCTGGTGTTTCTATCTAATAATTTAATACTGTGCATTAATAAAGTCCTTTTCTGAGTCAATCTGACTCTGAAAGACCTTTCTGAAGCACAGCAATACCTTCCTTAGTGTCAAATCAATCACAGAATCATAGAATGGTTTGGTTTGGAAGAGTCCCTAGAGACCATCTCATTCCAACCCCTCTGCCATGGGCAGGGACTCCTTCCACTAAACCAGGTTGTTCAAAGCCCCATCCAACCCAGCTTTCACCACAGTTGGGGGAGTTTCAACTCTGATTTCACTTAAATATTTACACAGTTCCTTCAAACTCAGATAATGTCAGAGGGTTGACACATTCACAGGAACCATAACCACGTGCAGACCTTACACAGGTTCTTGTGAAGAGGTGCTGCAGGCTTGCTCACAGTGCTGCCGTTCCCAATTTTAGATGCACATCTCCAGCACATGCTCTTCTTAAGCAAGGATTTCTCAAATTCCTACTGGAGGTTCGATGTAAAGTGCCATGAACTGATTAAAAATGTCATGTAGTTGTTTTAAAATTGTATGATGTTGCCAGAGAAATCGCTGCATGATGAGACAGCAACTTCCTTCATGCAAAAGTAAAAATGATCAAGAATTACTTGTTCTGAGTTCAAGGTACTCAGAGAAATTTGTGAGATTATCCCCTGTATATAAAGATAGCCAGCAAGGTCAGACTGTTCATGTACTTTCATGATGGGGACAGGTCACACAGGGATCCTTCTGAGGACTCCTTTTGCCCTCACACAGTCTACCCAATCTTTCCTCTACACTATGGGAAAGTCTAGAAATCAGAAGGCTGGATAAACTGTGGCTATCTGCTGAATGGATAGAGATGATGTAGAGGCAGGAGAAGAAAAATTGGACAAGAGACAGGGTACAAAATTTAGATGGCCAGTTCTGTAAAGAATAAATTCAGCATACATTTAGGAGGAAAAACCAAAAGGTTATGGAAACTCTTGGAGAAAGACAAAGATGACTTGCACTGTAGGAAAGACAAGAAACTGGACAATCTGAAGAAAGAGAGGAAAAAATGAAGCATCAGGAGACAGCATAAAAAGGAAAAGAGAAAAAAATAGGAAAAATAGGGAAACCTATACTAACAAACCCCTGCTACTCAGAGTATGCTTCTGTGGCTCCTCAGTGAATGCAACTGCTTTCTCAGTGCGTGCTAGACTTAATTTGTCATGAATGATAGATTTCAGAAGAACTTTAGAATTCAATATGTACTGTGAAATGTTCCCTGCTCAGCTACTCCTGTAGAGTGGGGAAATGGCAGGAAATCATTTCGAACAACATCGAGTGTTATTTTGAGGGAGACATAATGGCTTGTTTGGTTTGACATCCAAAACAGATATAACTGCGACAAAAGCATTTAAATGCTAATCTGTCATTTACAGCGGGTAAACAAAAACTAACGTGCATAAAATCTGTGGTGCTTGTGAGAGTGTGCCCTCGAAGCCTGAAATACTGCTTAATTCAGAGAAGACAGGCATCTCGGCAGGAACAATTTATACCCAAAATATATGAATGTTGAGGGCAAATTTTAGGTACTCAAACCTTTCTTTCCTGGTGGTGGATTTGGATCGTACAGTTTGGGTGTCAGAAAGGAGTGATTTTTCATTTGCAGTGTATTTTTCAGAGATGGAAATACACAGGCAAATATTTTCCAGGAGCAGTCAACACTTGCACAGTCCAACCAAAATGTGCCCCACACTAGCAACTTCAAGAGATACACAGAGATACTAAATTCATCACAAGGTGGCTCTGGGTGAGCCAGGAAGAGATGTGTTGCTTTGAACACAGGCCAGCCTGTTTCCTAAGACACTGCCCTGAGAAAAGCTTGGAGAATATGTCTACAATCACAGTGATTGCCACCAGCCTCCGAGGTGTGATACATAACCAAAGGTCACCAGGAATGATGCTTCTGTCAAAAGGCTCACCCCACTGCAGTGATGGAAAGAAAAGGTAGGTTTCTTTCTCTTCTGGGATGAGTATGCTTAGGTCAATAACTCTAGTGCCAGCTTCCAGCCATACCACACAGCAGCAGGTCTAGATCTTCAGACACTGTCTTTATAAGCAAAAGGAATGCACCTGAGTTTTGTGTTGGTACCCCAGGTTTTGTCTCTGTTGAAAGGAGTCCTCTATTAATTTTTAGAGGAGTAAAAAAGGCAAAAGTAATTTATTGCAATGTATCAAAAAATACCTTCAAGGCTCTAGAGAAGATTTACACCAACTCCTCTCAGGACTGCCCTGATGTATGGATACACAAGCAAAAATGGAAAACCCTCAGATTGCACTGTACACAAATGGACCTTCAGAAGCAAATTCACAATTTAATACTCACCTAGTAGTTTAGAATTTTCTTTAAAACTCTACTAGTCTTGCTTCCCTTCCACCTATAAAGCTTCTTAATTATTCTGTTGTGCACAAGTTTGTGATTAGCTTCACTGTAACTATGTTTGGTTTTATATATATATATATCCTTTTCTTTCTATTATGCCTGCTTGTATTCAGTCTTCAACACACACAAAGACAAATTATGAAAAGTCTCTACACGGGACAAAATGTGATCTGTGAGTAATCTGAAGCAGGGAAAATGACAGTAACAGAAAGAAACTCAGTCACCTGTTCCTCCTCCTTGTAACATGGCGTGATTTATCTCCTTATTATCAACTCACGTGGCTTTTGTCACGCAAGTCTCTTAGCTCCTGATAGCTGCTAAGTAACTTGTACAGAAACCATACTTTCACAGAAATAGAAAAATATTTTAATTTCCAGTTGATGACTGGCTGCCAAAAAGCAAACAAACAAAAAAAACACCACCCCCCAAAAATCTAGTGAATTTAATAGGATATTCTGTAATGATCTGTTTGGATCTGACCTTGACATGGTCAGGCACTCTGGCAGAACTGTTTCTCGTTCTGGACCTTCACTTTGATTTTCCCTATACACACTCTTCTGCAAAGAAAAGGAAAAGCTACGTGTGCTCTTTGTATGAGGAACTGCATTTTCCTGTGATATTACATGTCTTGTTTGACAAATATACATTCCTGGAGTATAAATGTGAAACTTCTGTTGTGCTGGCACTTTTCCCAAGCCCCTCAAAGAGATGGTCATTTGCTCTATGCAGCACTTAGGTGCTGGTTCATAAGATGTCACCTTCTGAACATCCCTTTTCCAGTACTTGCTGTTTGTTCTGTGACTGAAAAGGGAAGAAGGGAAGGTTATGCCTTTCCTACACAGAGCCTGTGTCAAAGTGCACATTACAGACATCTGCTTAGAAATCTGAGATCATAGTTGACAAGTTCAGAACCAAATCATCCTCCACTTATCTTGTGAGACATGTATCCACAGGAGCAAGTGTAACCATTCAATTAAAAATAATCACCAAAGTCTGATTTTCTTTGTGCTGTTCTACTTGTGGTTTTATGTTACTTATTTGAAAGAATTGATTGGACAAAAATTGGCAGAAACTTCCTTTTCTGAGAAAATTTCCAGCTCAGTTTCAAGTATAGAGCTTAAAGGTATTCTAGAACTGTCTTAAAAATATTCTGTAGAATAAAGAAGCCAACACAGTATTCAATTTTATGTTTTGAGAGTGTGAGAATTTACTATTCTGCTTCTAAATGTTCAGTAATGCTTGTGTGGGCTTTGACATTGCTCTTTCAGCCGACAAACATAATCTCATAGTGTGTCTAAGCCTCTCCACATAGATCTTACAAGCTTTACTCTGTTGTCAATATCCTGCCTTGGCTTTCATGACCTAGGTTCAGTGAGTACTTCAGGACATCCAGCATATGGCATCAGACATCTTGATGACACCAAACCTTGCACACCGCTGTTTAATGACCTCTTGTATTATTTTTGTCTGTTGACTTTCTAAACCCATCAAAGCAGATTACAGCCACTTATAGTGTTCATGTCTTCTGAGTCCTCTGCTCAGCTTAGTACAGCAAGGAAATCACCTTATCTGTCAGATATTCACTGTACCCCAAAATCTCTCTAAAATACATCATAATCCTTCAGTTGGACTAAGAAAGGAGCCCTTTTGAAAGATAATTACACAATCTGTTTTAAACACCTTTTTCGATCTTACGTACAAAAAGGACCAGGTTTTACTCATTCTATTTTGTGAGCAGTTCACTGATGTCAATCGTGTAAGGTATGAATGCAGACAGCAGGCTACCACTTTTGGTTATAAAGTTCTTATAAAATTACTTGAAAGTGACACAGCCTAATAATGTACAGAAATTGAGCCCAGGCACTACACATTACACAGATTTGTCAGCCACTATTCTTGATAGTCCTGCATTCATATACCTGAGATAAAATTTGCTGTGGTAAATAAAAATGTATTTGTCTTGCTTTAGACAGCTACTTGTTTTTTATTTGAAAAGACGATTACAGTTGGATTTCCTGAGACTTGTTCTTGCATTCCCATCCTCTGTTGTTGCCCACTCTCATGTGAAGAAAAGTTAACAGGAATAAACATATATGTTAGGGTATGTAGCAAATTCAATCCTCTACCATTGCCAAGCATCATTTCACAATAGGTGATTTGGATTGATTGGGACAAAGGGAAAACATAAGAAATAATTATTTCCGCCCTTTTTGCCTGGACATATCTTTACTCTGTATGCATAGTCTGTGACAACCAATTTATACTCACGAAGAAACACTGAACCTAAAGAAAATGAAAACTTTTTTAAGCAGCAGATGATGTTCTGCTTTAGCAAAGGGGTTACTGTGAGCAGTATATTTAGTTGTTTTGTTTTCTCCTCAGAGAAGGATCACATGCTGCATTTATGCAGGAAAATTTGCTGCCACCTGACTAAAATTAGATAGTCCACACTTATGCTTTGAGTTTATGTCATTATCCTGGGAACGGTGTGGGAGTTTAAATCTATAATCTCTGCATACACAGGGAAAGGCTGAGGACTATTCTGAATAAATGTAACAGCCTTGGAAATTCAGGCCTTAGCATTTGAATCATTTTTTTTAATGAACTCCTTTAAAGCATAGGTGCTGGAAAGCAAAAGTGGAGGGGAGAGGAAGGACAGGTAACCAAGCATACCATATGGGTATTTAACATATCTGGCAGCCTGCTGTTTTACCACTCTGGAGCCTTGTAATAGTATTAGCTGACACAGACGTGTGACTGTGCTTATCAGACGTCACTGCAGGGCCAGGGGACAGGCGGTGGTGGCAAAGCCCCATCACTCCAGTTTACAGCGCACGCCGCAGCCCTGAGCGGGCGCTGCCTCAGCTCCTGCCCCTCAGACCTTCAGAAGGCCAGCTATTTCATACATAAAAACACTGCCAGGTGTAACAGCTCTTGATAATGTCTTTTATTTTCGTGGATTTCTGTTTGCTTCACTATGTGGACAATTTTTATTTCTTTTTAAAAGCAAGCTCAGAGCCCAGAGCCTTTGTAGTCACTGGCAAAACTGTATTGGGGGGCGGGAGGGAAGGCAGGGAGGCAACAGCAGCTCCCAGAAAGTGACACCAACTCTCAGTAAATTAGTTGTGGGGATTTGTCAGGCAAGGACAATTTTTAGTTCTAGCTCTCAGACCTCTCTTTCTATGGCAGCCTCATATACTGTAGAATATTGCATACTATCTCTGCTCCCTATGATAGGCTGTAAATACAGAGAGGCAGGAAGTAAATACCTAATCCAAACCCAGTGTCAGTGGTATTTTGGTTTGATTCTACCTCACTGCACTCAACTGCACTCTATCTTTCCAGAACCGAGCTCTTGCAGTAAGCTCATTACATAAAAACCAGTGCAGAATAACATTAAAATGTAATGCAAAATATTGCCATTTCCTTCAGATGCCTATTTCCCATCAACCTGAAAAATCAAAGAACTTTCTCACTCACCTGGCATCTGTCTATTTGTAAACCTCATATCCTATTTTCAAGGTCTATCATAAGCAAATTGGTTTGAACTGTGACACAAATCCATGATGATGACCCTTAAACAGCCTTAAGGGTAAGTCATGAGCCTAATGAAAACTACTTGCTTTTTTCATTTGCTCAAACATCTGTGCTAAATTCTTAAAAGAAAATTTAAAGGGTGTAAGAAAGTTTTCAGAAATTTCCAAGAGGCTGGCTCACATCTTACAAAAGCAAAAGCAACTATTATTCCAGAGACCATATAAAGAGAAACCATTCATCTAAAAGCCAGATTAGGGCAAGACTCCATTAGGAAGCCAATTCTGGATTAGTAAAGCCCTACTTTCTCCTTATTCTATATAATTTCTCCATTTTCTTTCAGCCAATATAAAGTTGGAGCAGACCAGATACAGTGATTATTTGTTTTTTCCCATTAAACTATTAACTAAGTAGGCAATCAACAGTTGTGCATCATTTTTGTACACATCTGCATGTGTGTTCATGTCTATGCTCATGAAAATGGCTTCTCGGCAAAATTAACGAGGCAAGCCCTGCAGGCCTCTAGTTTTTCTTGCACAAAACCTTGGCAAGAGGTCGGCATTTCCTCCCATTTAACATTTAGACCTCAAACTGGCTCCATTTCTTCCCAAGTCAAAATGTAGCTTAACTGTTTTTAGCCACAATGAGAATTTCAGTCCTCAACAAAGACTATATCTCTGATACAGTGATTCAGTTCCCTGGACCTATCTTTTAGTAGAACCTATCTTATGGTAGAACAATGCACTTGATTTCAGTGGCAGTCCTGATCCAGTCAGAAGAGCCATGAGCAAGACAACTTGCAAAATGTAGTAAATTCTAGGTTTGTCCAGAATTAGAAAAAGATACAATTTCTGGGATTTTTCAGCTGTCAAAACAATTGCTATTCTTCCTTCTGTGTACAGATCAGAATTTCTTTGATCTCTATCCATTATTCTCTTGTTTCCCTTAGCACAGTACTTTTTTTTTTCCTCAGGTTGGATGTCAACAAGAGAGGCAGACCAAGGTTTTCAAGTTGGAATGAAATCTTTTCTTTCTTATGCCTTATACAGCCAGTTCAATACACAAGTGTTAAGTCATGAGACTACGTCTGATCTGAACCATCTAATAGCTAATAAAATAAAATTATAGCAATGGGATACAACTGAGAAAAGTATAGAGCACTGTCTGCCCCTATGTTGCTCAACAGAACCAGCAATAGAAAAGTTTATGCAGACTAGCAAATTATTCTCACAGCAGAAGACATATTTAGAGACTGAATTAAAAATGAGCACATATGCTTTTATTCCTGGAAGCGTGACATCCACAGTATTGGCAGTTTGGGACCCCATGTAACAGATTCCACTTAAACTTAAGCAGTTTTCACCCTTCTGGAGTACCAGATTAATTCTTCACAGAGGCATATGATGTAAATATGAAATATTTGTCTCCAGCTTGAAGCAGTCAAAAGTGGTTTGCTGACTATCCCACCAGCATTTCAGCATGGTCTGAGCTACTCTATTATTCCTGTCAGCAAACCCTCAGATGGCCAGTGCCAAAAGCTTCTGCTTCCTCCCTTACAATGCAGCATTGTAAACCATTAGTGACAAACTCAGAAAAAAAACAAAACGAAGCCCCCAAAAATCAATTAACTATACCAGGTTAATTTCGGATTGTGTCACTGAAACAAAGTCAAACACGTCAGTGGATGGAGGACCTCGCTGTACTCTCAGTATTTAAAGTTCCACATCAGCTGGAACAAGGAGCTTTGAGAACCACCATGATCAGCAACAGCATGTAGGTGTGCTGCTTATGTAGTGTACTTACAATGTATTTTTTGAGTAGTAACTGAGGAGAAGAAACTACTATTTCCATTGCCAATAGGTGCTTTGATCTATAAAAGTACCGTGCTAGCTACTACTGGGTAGGACAGATTAATTTCCTAAGGTGACTACATGAGAGAAAGCTCGAATATCACACTCGTGATAGAAATAAAGCACTGCAAAAATGACCAGGCTATAAGGTCACTCATCTTAGACCATTAATATATATATATGTATATGAGAATGCATTTTGGAGTTTTCTCTCTTAGGCATAACTTATACATTATGACATTGCCACAATATCTTTGACTCTGTTCTAATTTTCTCTGCAGTGTGGTAAAAACTTTTTTGATTTGCTTTCTATTTCTGTGCCTATGAAGACCGTTTAACAGTATTATTCTCCTGGTTATAATTAAGCATGTTTTGAGTTTGTTTTTTGAAATTGTAATTTTATATTAATGGCAGATGAATTATAAAATCTATCACATCTCTATGAAACTATCAATAGAATGGAGTATGGACCACAAAAAAGTGCTGTATCTCATCTCTGTTTCACCAAACCAATCGCTTCAGTCAAATGTTAAATTTTAAGAAATGACTTGCAGTTAGTTGCTTAACTGCAATTTATCTCTTAAGATTTAACATACTAAAAATATGTGTATTTCACATAATACACAAGTAACATAATGTGATGAAAAGAGGAAGGTATTCCCTATTAATTCTGTAGACAATGTGATAATGGATATTTATATTCATTGTCATGGTTTCAAGGAGACCAACTATGACAGTTTCTAAGAAGTGACATATTGTTTGTATGTCACCACATTTACTACTTCAGCAGTATAATGCTGCAGCTCTCAAGAAGGAACTTTCTGTGCCTAGCTGCAAACATTTTCTTTAGATGGTAAGGACAGTTTAAAATTAAAAAAATAAAAACAACCAAGGCATAAACATTGCTTTTACTGTGTTCTGAGACCTGGCTACATTTCTGTGGAGCACAGTTTGTTCGCTGCTGGGTGCTGAAGTAAAACATTGCAGCGCATTAGATGATGGCTATCTTCTGAGAAAAACTGAACTCCCGCTTCTTTTCAGCACAAACTGAACATGTTGTTTGCAAAGAACCCTCAAAGCTTTGTGCCAAATCCAGCTCTTTCCTGTCAGCATTCTGGAAAAGCTGCAGATTCCATCCGAACAGAAGAGAAGGTGAGAAGCTATGCAGCCAACTGACCTTGCTGCTCCATGGGACGAGGAAATTGAGAGGTTACTGAACAAATACAGTAAATGTGGAGCAGGACAACAAAACCTGTTTTGCCTTCCCTTCCTCCTCCCGATGGTGAGGTCAGGCATGCTGTTTTTAAGCTTCTGACAGCTGTATTTGGTGATGCTGCACTGGAAGATGAATTTGCAGATCCTTACCCATGCCACTGAGGTACTCTGCCCAAGGTCCATCCTGCTGAATGAAGGTGCCTAACTGAGACTTGAATTTTTCTTACAGTGAGTGGAGAAGGATATGTTACCTAAGGCTGCGTTCAGTCCCACTGAGCCCCTGTTTTTCCTGACTATGGGGCAGAGATGGAGACAACCAGACTACTGACTTAGGAACCTTAGTTTGGGTGCTGGAGGCAAAAGGGATGAATCCTTAGCTCTCTTGCAACAGAAGCAGGTCTGGAGAGCCAGTTCAGCTCCAAGTATAAGGACCCCTACTGACACGAAGAAGGGCTGAATTCAATCTTAGGCTGCTGCAGACTTTGCATTTAGCAATGTTGCAGAGTTATCCAACCAAGTCAACTTTTCTAAAATGCATGGAATATCTCAAAATCAATACCTAAATGATTTTGACACCTAAGTAAAATTCAATTAATGTAAAACACTTCAGGGTAAGTTTAGATGGTTCTCCTCTTCCTCTTCCATTCTTTACAATTTTTTACAAGTGAATAAAAAACAAACCTTGGAAAAAACACTCCCTCTACATAATTCTATTTCAGCAGCAACTGAAAAACTGGAGTAACAGGAGTTCAGCTACCAAGCACTTATGGAAAAAATTTTACAAAGTGGAACACCTTGGGATTTATGTCAAAAACATTTCTGAAAGAATTGCTTATGTTTTTAATTCTTCTCCCCAAGACAAGCACTAGAAACTGCTGTCAAGGATTATATCTGAATATATACATATACATACATACAAGGACAGACATATATATGTATGTATAAAAAGACAGAGCTCACTCCTGGTTTGAAAGCTGGACTCGAAGGGACCACTTGTGTCAGGGCAGGGCTGTCTCCTGGGCTGAGGCTCTGGGGCCACCAGTGAGAGGCAGATCAGGGTGCTGATCAGGCCACCCACCCAACAGCTGCAGAACTGAGAGTGTGCTACTACTCTGCTTCTGCTGTTCCTCTAGGAAACCTCTCATGCCTCCTATAGCTCTTTTGTGTTCACAAATTATTTGTGAAATCTCATTTTTGGCTTTATATCATGTCTCTGGATATTGTAAGATTGCAAAATACTGGTGAATGAGATTACTCTCATCACATGAACTGCTGACACCATATCATTTTCTCTCACACAGATCATCCTATTTCATATTGTTAGAGAAACTGAGCCACCACCAGATCTTGTGTCAAGTGACATTTCTTAAATGCTGTAAAATGAAGGAAAAATCACTTCTTTTCTTTTTTAGTTTGATACCTTGATTTTTGTTTCATTGCACTAAAGTTCTTAAGCCTACTGGGCAATAAATATCCCCTTACTACCCCTTCTAAAAACCTCTATACAGGGACTAAAATTTGCTCCAAAGACATTTAATTCTAAAGGACAAACAACTGAGATTATTTTTCTGTAGCAGATTTCCTAATCACATACTGCCTTTGCTTACCTCAGTATACAATGAAGTTCTCTAAGCAGTGCAATATTTCGTTATCTCTAGACTGCTGAAAGAGTATTTTTATTAAATCTGTGCCAAAAATTTGAAACACAAGAATTCAGATATGAAAAATACAAGCTCTCCGTACAGTATTTCAATTCTTGAAATATTTTTCCTATTTCAAAGTACTATTTGTATTTTTACTGAAAGGTTTTATTCTACTCTAAATACAGTACAAAAAATACAGATTTTATTGATGAATCAGTTTTGAAAACTGTGAGGTATACCTCTGGGTACAAGGAATGAGGGGGGAAATTTCTGGATCGTCATACACTCTCTAGGCTTCAACTTGTTCTCCATGATTGTCAGACTGTATGCATCTGTCTGAGAAACTGCAGCGTTGGAAGCAAAGGGGTAATTGCCTTCCAAAGGAGTCTTGGTGTTTAGCTAACCCCTAACAAAATCAGCATCTGTAGGACAGAAGAAGCACTGCTGCACAGTGCAACAAAGAAGGCTTCCACATCAGCCTTGTCTGAAAGCAGACCTGACATAAGACACTCCCTAACATGCACCTGCTCAATGTTTGCCTTGCACAAGGACTATGATTAATGAAGGCTCATTTCTTTGCTATATGTCAATGATTCACACTAGCACTCAAAAGGAAAAAAAACATTCTCCTTTATTTCTCAATGCCAACATTTTCTGGCCTTGAGAAAGCCTAGTAGTTAAATGCTCTCAAGCCACAAAGAAATCCCAAAACAACAAAACACAACAAAAACCAAAGCCCTGAAAACGCAGCAGACTCAAAAGATCAAAACCTGGATTTACTGAAGAAAAACAACATTATTTGTGTGGATCCAACAATGCAGAGGAGATGGTAACCAGCTGTCCAGGAGCAGCTCAGCATCATCTTGTGCAGTGTTGGACACGGATTCCAGCTGTGCTTTGTCACTGGCCTTGGAACAAGGAGAGCTGCCGTCATGTGCGGAGGCACGGAGGGATGCATGTTCCTTTTTCTTGACATTTCCCTTGGGTGTCTTTTCATAACTACATTTCTGCTAATTAACTTCATCTTGGAGTTGGGCAGGGCAATTAGTTCCCCTTCAGGCTGCAGAGTGACAGGAAGCCCCCACAGTCGCACCTTTTTTGATCAACTCTTCATGAGTACGAACAGCACAAGGACACAGACTTACTAAACGAACTCAAGCAAGGGAAATAGCATTGTTTACCAGGAACAAGCAAGCAAACACAAACCTCAGCTAAGGGACCATTTGACCTTCAAGTACACAAAATGCACTCAGCAGTGCCCTCACTCAGAAAACTCCCAGCACAATGCCATGGTGGGGATGTGAAAAGTCTATGAGTTTTCCCATAGATGAAAACATCCATGCTAGGGCACAGCAACAGCTCACCCAGCTCTTTATCACATATCTGGGAAGCACCCAGTGCCAGGGAAAGAGTACAAAAGGGAGTATCTTATGAGGTCTAAACATTTGCTCTTTATATCACACCTTTACAAATCATCATATCTTTATAAAACACCAAAATGTGTTTTTTGCATTTGCCATCTGCTTGGTTCCTTCAGCTTTTCACAATCCCTGTCCAGACCCAGACGGAGAAGCAGACAGAAGAGCTGCAGGATTTCATTCTTTCTATTTGGACCAGGGATTGTGGGTTCTTCCTAATAGAGTGAGCTCTTTACTTCTAAAGTATAGGAATGGTGGGAAACTTCCTTTGTACCTTTATATTATAGGATTTCTTTCCATTAAAGCCATGAAACACTTGGCTAATATTCTCAAATAAAACTACGCATTTCACTCCATTTGCCTTGTATTTTTAGACCTACATGATGTATAGCACCTTAATATGTATCGATTTGTCTGTTTTTATATATTTGGCTTAATTAGGACTTTGCTAGCACTGGTGTTTTTTACTGATCTTTTTCCTATTTTTATTTAGGAAGAGATTTTTTTTTTTACCTTCTCTTCAGTGGATGATGACCCGGATTTTGCAAACTTTTTCACATGACATACTTCCCTACTTTTTGTTTATAAGCAATTTTTATAATGTCTTCAGTTCACTTTTTTGTGATACAGAGGAATAACTAAATGCAATGTCAAGTGACGACTTTATCCAAGTTTACCTCCTGCATCAATTCTGTTTTTCAGAATGCCCAGTTCTGACATTTTCTGAGCTGTACAAGAGTGAGAAATTGGAAACAGGTAAGGAACAAAATTAAGAAAAGTTAATTCACTGAAGACTTATATATGTTGTATAAGAAAATGCCAGGCACTGTGGAACCCTTCAGCAGCCCAGCTGGAGTGCTCCAGTGGCACCAACTACTGTAACCATGTCATTGCTCGATGCCTTTTGCTGCACCAAGGCCTTCCTCCCTCTTGCCCATCACCTGCTCAGCCTATGAGGTCTCTGGGCTCAGTGATGCCTTAGGTTTTAACTTTTATATTTTTCAAATCCTGTACTGCTAGTGTAACTCTGAAGTTTCCTGTAGCTTGTTAAGTGCTGTTCTCTTGTGCTAAGACAGACATAACAAAGCCTCTCCAGCTTGCTCTCCAGACTGTCCTAGGCCCAAGAACCATAAACCATCATCTTGGGGAGGGGCAGAAAGCTTGGGGAAATTCCATCATTGTCTGGGTTCTGGTTGGTGAATTTATGCTGATATAAAAGTGTGAAGAACTTGTGACCTGTCATCCATTTTGGGATCCACTGAGGCAGGACCCTCTGGAGCCCAAAGTGTACATCTGAAGGCCTTTCAAATAAATACCTCCTTTATTCCTTTATTCCTGTCTAGTTTCTGTTTCTAGGTAGCCATTAAAGGCATCAATAGAACACAGCAGCTCTCTACTGGCTGGTGCAGCTCTAGTGTAATGAAGATGAATTGTGACCACGAGTCACAGTGGATAGGAAAGAAATGTCTCCATTCAGAAGAAAAGTTCTGTAGCTGCAGGACAGATCCCACAAGCTTTTTACTGCTCTGAAGGTTAAAACTGTTGTCTTGACTGAATACACAACAGCCTTAGTCCCTCATCAGCTTGCAACAAACTGTGTTTCTTCTTCTTTACAACATGCTAAAAAAAAAAATTTGGAAGACCCAGAACTCCTACGGCAGAACTTCATGAAGAAATCAAATATCACTCGTCACTCCATGGTGCACGGCAACACTGAGGCTGTCAGTGTGGCTCAGCATCCAAGTTAATAATTTTTGCTTCTAACCAAGGTGAATTAATAGGACAGTGGCACCAAAGGGTGATCCAACAATCTAGCTGCCAGTCCTGGGCTAGAGCAACTGGAATTAATTTAGTAATTTTTTGCCCTGCAACCCATTTCAGAATCTGGAGGAAGCTGCCTGCACCAGTTATATACTCTAGTTGTCCAAGTGCACTGGAAGTGTAGACAGATTGCAGCATCTCAGAGGAGCTATTTAATATTTGCTTACCAAAGTCAAAAGACCAGGATAGAAGTAAGAATCAATGACTATGGATAAATATCTAAAGCAAAATCTGGATGCATTTGAAGACTTTCTTACTCTTTTATCTTGGCTCTTAGCATTTATTTTTGTTTTTCCACCCACAAAGTCTTTTTTATTGACTGAAATTAAATATTAATTCCCTTTTCAACTACACTGTAGAAGTCTGATCAAAGGCAAACGGTTACTATAATAAGTAGTTAAATTCTGTAAGTATAGAGTAATTTATAAACTTTCTTCTAAAGTATAGCACTGAACTAAACATGTCAAAAGACTCTGGGACCAACTGACATGTACACCATTACATGGATACACCCACAGTAAATCAGCTGAAATAACTTATTTTCCATTAAAAGCGATAGAAACAAGGCTGCTGAGTCTCTTAGACTTGTAAGCTTTTAAATCCCTGCCAGCATTATTAAATGAGAACATTATTTAAGTACTAATGGTATGGGAAGATAAACTCTACCTGTTCTATGTCTAAAATATTTAAGATATTTATATTTAAAGTATAAATATTTAATAGCTAAAATATTAAAAATTTTCACAGAAAAAAAAAATTTCCAGATGAAGGGGGCATGAAAGGTCCAGATCCAGCTTCCCACTTTGTCACAGACTTTCTGTGGAACCTTAAAGCAGGGGCAGTGAACCTCAGGTCCACGTTTGTACAACAGGGCTTCTCTGCTCTGTCAAACAATTGTAAATCTCAAATCACTTCAATATTACAAGGAACTCAATATGAAAACAATGGCATTAGGGACAGATGTATTTACTTGTCTGCATTTAACTTGTAAGCAAGGCTCATTAAATTTGCTCCTCACATACAACAGAATGCTCAAGCTTTCTTTAATACATGTCTTTTCACCCCAGAGGTAAGCTTGTGGCACTAAATCTTTACTAGGAGTGATTTACACAACAAAAAAGACTAGAATATTCTCAAGCACAACGTGTACCCCTCCCTGGGGTGCCTCGGTTTTGGGTTGGTGTGGTGACATGCTGATGTGAGTGAGCACAGCACCTCCCTTTGCACGGTAATTTTTGTATGCATACACCCAACACACAGAGAGAAGCTGTCAGCAAACAGGCAGGAACAGCTGTCCCCAGCTTAGTTTAAAATTCTGACCTACACAGTTGGAGAAAACACTGCTTTGCTTTCACAGAAGGAATAATCTCACTCACAAGTAGGTTAGTCAGACCTCCTCTCCCAGGAGATGGCTGTCACTACACTGAAGTTCCTTGCTATGAACTAAGACAGGGCAAAGTGGAGAGCCTTTGTATGGCCACTACCTTTGACTGAAAGGTCTGACAATAGAAACAAAAGTTATTTGAGATATTTGTGCTAAGGATTTTAAAAAAGAAGGATAATGCCATGGATTTTAGGAACAAACAACCTAACATGCATAAGGATTTCAACACATGTAGATACTTGCTGATAATATTTCTCTTATTCCCTACCTTGTCCTTGAACTTCTTTTCTGATGATCTCTTCTAGCCTTAGGGAAATCATCTGGTGACTTGGACTGCCTGGTTTTTTGGGTTTTTTTAATGCACCCTTACCATAAGAAATAGTGTCAGCTATACAGCTGATATTAGGTTACTTATACAGGGTCCAATTTAATTATCTAAATCACATGTGTTATTTCAGCTAAAATGCATCTTGCTCCTGATACAGATTTTCTGCCTTTGAGACATGATAAGCCAGGCAGAGCTCTGACCCCCTGCTCTGTCCCCAAGGCAGCTTGTCCCCAAATCAGGCTGCAGCCCAGCTGCCCCTGAAGCAAGGCCTTGTGCAGAGCCCTTCACTCGGCCAGTGCTGTTCCCTGGTGAGGCTCATGAGGCACCAGCTGCAGTGCAGAGGCTGAGCTCTCATCATCACCAAGCCTGGTGGCCTTGAGGGATTCCTATGGTCAAAGCCAATATGGAGATATACACTATGGTGCAGAAGAACCAGCGTGCACTTGTACAACGTGGGACTTCCTTGTGAGGAAGGGGAAGAAAATACTGCTTTTGCTGTTCAGACACAACCTGTCTCTGTGTTTTATATGTTCATTTTGCTCTACTATGTTACTCCCATTTTTTTAGAGTGCTGTAAATGTCTTTTAACAACTGTATTTCAAAACAGCACCCTTAAGCCTAGGATATCTACCTTATCTGTGACAAGTTACCAGACAATGAATGCCAAAGTCTTTGACATCAGTGAATAAATTTATCAGCATTTTTCATCCACAGAAAAAGGTATCTTCTTTTTATCTTACATGCTAGATCAGTGTCAAATCAGTGCACACCAGAGCCAATGGTTGGTTGCCCTTCTGGAGATCTCAGGTGACTTAGGTGAACATCCCTCTGGACGGGAGGTTTCATTCTCGAGAAATTTTAAAACAATAGTTATGGTGATATTAAAAAATAAGCATTAAAAAAAATGTAAAAATATTGTGAGATTCTTCTCTTTAGAACTAAAGAAAACAGAAAGTCTTGCTTGACTTCTGATTGACTCCTTCATGCACGTATAATAGCGAAAAGAAAACTAGTTTTAGCCCGATGGGAGAGGAAAAGAGAAAATCCAGTTAGAAACCTCCATTCTGTTTTGAGTTTTAGTTATGTAAAAGTAAAACCTCTATGTAAAAATGTAAAACCTCTATGCAGGTTCAGTATAATTTCTGTGCCCAGAGGTGCTATTTGTCTATGGCACAGCACTGAAGAACTGTTCCTCCATCATCACATGGTTGGAACAAGGAACCATTAACATGTCTGCTCCTGCTGATGCCAGAAAAAGCAGGAACATGGGCTTAGGTAAGGGTTGGGTTTTGGTTATAAATCCAGTTAGAGAGGAAACTGATGCTGGAGTTATAAACGCTGGAGTTACATTAATGTGAATGCATTATTGCTGAAATGCATCAGACAAGTTATCAGAGATTCAGGGCCATAATGGGTATTTCTAAGATTAGGTTTTTCCTTTCAATTTCATACCCGCCCAAACTAAAAAATTTGTTTTCAACTAACGACAGAAATCAGTCTGAGAGAGGACACCTGTGAGTCAGACATAGCAGCTCTCATCATCAAAGCATCTCATCATCATCAAAGGAAATTAATTTGCTTTCAGAAAAGAGAAGTATTTCAGAAGAGCTAATTCTTCATACAGACATTACTAACATCAGTTACACAATTTTGTAATAAGACTTGTCCTGCCATCCCATGTTAACAAGTACTAAGAATGCTTCCAAAAGAGCACATTTAGCCCCCATCTACTCCCTCCATAATACGCTCATCAAGCAAATTATTTTTCAGTCCAAGAGCTCTCATCTCTGTCAGCTACTCTAATTAGAAGACCCTCTCTTCAACACTTATTTCATTCAAAACTACACATATGAGTATGTAGCAAACTGTGTTGATTCCTCCTAAATTCAACAGACTGAAAAAGCAGACTAAAAGCTAAGATGAATTATTCACCATTTCACTATTACTGAAGCACCCCAAACACTCAAAAAAATTTTTTGAGTAAATTTTTTCATAGGTAGTTTACAATTAAATCCATGAACACCAACCTCACCATCAGGCAGGAGAATATATCAAGCTAAAATTCAGATTACAATAAATTAGTATCAGATTCACTGAGGAATGTATTAAGATGACCTGAGTCATTTGTCCATTCTGCTTCAATTCTAAAAAAATGCTCTAGAGTTCAGTGAAACAGGACTGGCCTCATACCTATGTACTTGGTTCATATTACATATTTTGCCTTTTGTGCCAAATTCTGGAAGCAATGGCCTAAAAAACTTTGAAGTCAGTGTTACAACTGAATTCAAGGGCACTAACCAAATTTTTCTGTGCTATCATTCACAAAATGCATACATACACAGAGCACAGACCACGATACTTTTGGAACAGTTTTTTCAAATGGCATTTAACTCCACAAAATAATTTATATCAAAATTTTTAAAAGATGATATATGAAAATACAAAAGTTCTGTGAAAGTAATAGAAATGGAAATGAGTTCCCAATTCTTCTCAGAATAAGCCTGTAAAACACTTATCAGTCTACAAAAGAACTGCCTTACCTACTTTATTTTAGCAATATCCACTTTTCTCCAGAAAAACCTCCCCCAAAGCCATACACTCTGGTACATACTTCAGTAAAACAGAATAGACACTTCATCCAAGGATCCTTCAGTAAGCAATCCAAAAGGAGGCTCCACTGCTTGGAGAAGAAACTCTACAAACATGAGTTTGTAAACAAAGCTTGATGTCATTTTTGTCTGTCACAGAAATACAACTGACTGGAAGAGGACAGAAAATGGAACCATCTCAGGAGGTAGCCAAAAATACCATTCCCGAGATTACACGAAATCACAGCAAGCTTTACTGTCCCAAAGCAGTGATCCCTTCCAATGGGGCATTCTGCAAGTGGCCAGTGATACCTGAAACTGTCACTGCAACCCAGCTGTCCTTGGGATAGCTCTGGCCTGTGCCATACCTGAGCTATTTAAAGCAATGTCTAACCCTTGTGGTTGCATCAGGAGGGACCCAACGAAAGATGATTGAAGATACTGAACTCTGGGTGACAAATGTGCCCCAGAGTTCCACAATGAAACTCATCGCTGCCTTGGAAAGGAAAGATCCCACTTTAAGAGCTGTTTTATGAAGAACTTCACTCCTTTTGGATTTTTAATTACTTTACCTAATCTCTAAAATAGAGACTAGAACAGAATAGCTTAGAAAATCTTAGAAGGTTTTTTATTAGTTTGGTGGAGCGCTAGTTTTTGGGCTAGGACCTTAGGGGAACACAACATCATTTCCCACAAGCAGCAGGCATAAAAGATTTTCAGTGAGGAATGAACTTGAGCCTCAGAGGTCAGGTAACACCAAACTCAGGAGTTCACCTTGTCATTCAGATAAAAATTTCCTCAGACTTCAGGTTTGCATCCCATGGCTCCTGTCTTTCCCTGCGTTTTAGAAGAAATCTTGTATGAATATTTACTACAAGTAGCTACACGACGATTTGAAAATTCAGTGAACATAATTCAGGCAGTTTGTAAGCACTTAGATACTGAAAGAAAACCACTGCTCTGATTGCTTCAGCCATCTCACACATCTTCTTAATGTGCAATACTATTAGCTTTTTTTTTTTTAAGGCTCAGCTGTCAATATTGTTATACTTACACACAGTATATGCATAGGATAAGCTCCAAAAAATCCAAACACTTATTTTGGAAATAAAGGCTAGTTGGTAATATTTAGATTTAATGGTTACGGTGCCAAAGTAAGCATGCTTTTCAAAGACAACTTTGCCCCTCCCACTGCTGCTCAAAACCACTAGAACAGCTGTCTCAGGTATGGCATGGGGAGTACAGTATTGACTCACCCATAATGCCATAACACTCATGTGGAAAGGACACTGCACGCTTATAAATGACTTAAAACGTGGAACTGTTTTCTGTGTCCCACCCAGTGCAAATCAAATGCACTTATCCCACCTGGAACCCTGGCCTTATTGCATGCTTCTCTGAAAAGTGAACGACTGAGGCACGTTAAGAGCACACTGTGGCAGCTTCGTATAAAGACTGTGCTGGGATACTGTTTGAATCTCAAAGTCACTTTGAAACAGCTGTGCCAGTGTCAATTGCTTGTTTTCAATATTCCCCCAAAGGACCAGGGGTTTAGTGCTATGTGACAAATATTCACATATCTTCATCAAATAGAAAACTCATGAGTCTGCCATATGTCATGATAAATACCATGGGTTTTTTTCTGAAATAAATAACATTCAACAGTTTATTTGACTTCCTGGTCATCTGGGAGCAATTTTTTGTTCTGCATCTTGCAACGAAATCAGAGACCCAAACAAAGGCCAGTTTGCAGGGGATCATATAGATTTGTTTTGCCTCTCAGCTCTAAAAGCCAGACAGAGCCTGTTTATCCAGACAATAAGATGCAGCCCTTTGTTTCCCATAGGTTTGGTCTAGATAATGCTTCATCATTTAATTTATTAGTGTATCTCTCTGACATCTGATTCCTTCCAAATATCTTACATGGGAGAAAACAATACACTGGCAGCTGATTATAAAAACATGGAACGGAAATGCAACATTTTTAGGACATATGATCCACCTCTGGCTGAAGGGAAAGGCACAACAGGCTGGTCTGTCTGCTCAGGCATGACACAGCTTAAGTGACATGTCACAGCTGAAAATCCAGCTTGTGAGATGCCTCTGATTTTGTGGGGGCATGCTGTAATGCCCCAAACATCGCCCTCCTAACCAGAAATACTGCAGTACATATTTAAAAAGATATATGCCATTGATGCTACTCTATCCTCAATAGATGGTAACAGCATAAAAAAGGGATATGATCAGTGGTAAAAGAAGCTATTGTCGTAGAGTTAAATTGCTCTCCTCAATTAAGGACGCAAAGTGCTGGGCAAAATTGGAATAATGCTTTCTATCCATTATGGTAAAGGATAGCTGGTCTCATGCAGATGGTACCTGCTGGTAAATCACTCTAATATCATATGTTCCAAATCCTAGTAGGTTTCTCTCTGCAAGAGCTACTGTGTGATGCTGTGAATGGTGTCACAAGTGCAGGCACATTCTATTCATGACTTTAAAACTTTGTTTTGCAAAACGTTACCAATTAGATCTTGTTACCAAATACCAAAAATGGATTTCCCCAATTTTTAAAATTATTATTATTGCCCTTTTTCCCTCCTTTAACAAGACTCATCATGAATCCCCTTTTATTTTCCATAATTTATCCATAAAACCAGAGTCAGTGAAGCCCCTTATCACAGGTACAGAAGTAAAGTTCTTGCCTCTCTGTTCATACAGGGAATGGGGATATTCCCTGGTGCCAGTGCGGGATGCCAGTGATGGACTGTCTGAATATGAGTCACTGCAGCTTTGCCCTTGGCACTGCTTTCACAATTTCAGCATCTGTTTTACTGAGAATTAAATACCAATAATAAGCAGATCAGTGCAAAGGACATTTTATTCATTTTATTCCAAGAGTAATTTTTAGTAACTTTTTAAATAAGTTTGAAATGTATGCAACAGAGGTCCTAAACACCTCTGGAGCAAGACAGATCAGATACCTGTATTCCCATGACACTTAAACTGACCAAAAATGCTGAATCATGGTTTACATGATACTTCATATAAGAAGTATAAGGAAGGTAAATAATCTTTTAATGACCAGCTCAGCAGTGAGCATACGTAAGTTCTTCAAACAAAATCAATTAACTACTGCCAGTCTTCTTTGTTCCTTGATATAATATCTATTGAAAAAGCAATAAATTCACTTATCTTTCAAGACATTAAAACACTTGACTTATTAAATATGAATGACTAGGATCCAGTATAATCTCCTTGTCTTACAGTCAAATTGACTGACTTTATCATTTGGCAAAAGAAATAACTTCACCTTAAAACCATGGAGTGGTAATGAGCATCCTCGGCAGAAGCAATTGTGAGATGAAGATACCTATTTATTACCAGTGACCATTCTCCATGCTTTATCATAACTTATTTTCAGCAGACAAATTTATATAAAGCATTGGGAGTGACAATGTAAATGATATTATTCCTGGTAGTCCATTTGGACAAAGGTTTGTGACAGGATTGCCCCCCAAAATAAATTGAAACTGTAGGTCAAACAGAAGTTCAAGCCACATATAAGCTAGAAAAGAACACTTATCTCCAATGAATATCATGCCCTGAGGTATATAATATATAATACAAAAACCTGTGGGAATTAAACAAATACAAAAGCCATTCCTCACGCTTTACAAAAGAGACTGTCTTAATTCTGTGCCATCTTCATCCTTGGTCTACAATTAGGTGGCAAATCACATGAAATAGAAGCTTTGTATGGAGAAATATTCACAGAATCTGGATGACACAGAAAGAGCAAACCTAAATTAAGAAGAGGACATTGGCAAGAAAAGCGTTTTGTTTGTATAACATAAAGGATGTGAACATAACCAAATGTATTTCTTTCACTTGAAGGCTTTAATATCTTCAGGCAAACATCCAGCTGCTGACAGAGAGTTTGCTGATGTGTGATAGCTCTTCTTCCCAACATACCAAGCTAAGTTTTCCTTAGGTCCCTTGAGTGTATATGGTTACCTTCAACCCAAAAGGAACAAGTAGCATACCATTAATTAGTGTTCACCCCTGAATGAACAGTGACAATCCTGGAGATAATTTATAAGGACTTACGAAGGAATAATGAAATGTCCTGTAGGATACTCTGCTCTGTTCTGGTCATGCATAATGACTCTGCTTACTTCCACTCACTCTAAGACCACTCTTAAGCTGCTCTGCGAGGAATAGGCATGAGAGTCAGTGTGAATTATACATAAGCCAGACTTGTGGAAAATAAGAATCAGGCCCCTAATGTAAAATAGGTGTGCCCTCTCTTGGCAAGTCTTTGTGGCAAGCCTAGCCATAATGCACTTGTAGCTAAATAAATATCAAGGGGCTTAAATCTCCTCTTTTGTGCTCCTGCTTTTTTTTCCCTCCAAAGGAATTTTTTCACATAAGAGATTAGTTACTCAATACAGCACACAAAGTCACGATTTCCAGTTAGGTTTGGTATAATTATACCTTCTATAATGCACAATCCACTAGTTAGCTGATAAATTAGTGTACTTTTTACAAAGAAGTAATACTCATGTTACAGTTTGTAATGCAAACCAAAAATGCCCCTGAAAACTAATCCCAAGAAAAAGAGAAATCACCAAAACAAAATAAGGACAAATCAGCCACGCAGTGAAACAAACAGAACTAACAAAGAACACTTTCAACCCTATCAGGTTTCACTTTAAATAAAGAAACCCCATACAGCAGAAACACAATGGCCAATATTTTACCCTTCTGTGTATGTACATCAACAGGGGTATGAAAAAATTTAACGACAGAATGTGACTGACTCGTAATTTTTAAAATTACTTTGTACTGCCTTTTGTACTTGATCAGTTAGTAGTCACGCTGAGCTTGAAGCAAATATTCATGTGAGAAAGAATGACTTGCACAAGAAAGAACTGTAGAATCAATCACAATCAATTACATTCTAGTTGTATTCAAAGGGACAACATGGAATATAAAATACCAACTGCAAAATCTGAGTGATATTTATTGATAATATTGCTGTAAGATAATTAAAATACTCTTGTAGATAAAAGGTGATTAAGTCACTATCAGGTATATTTAGACTCTTTGTTACTCCTGGATATTCCACTTATTTCTTATTTCAATCACTCTATATTTATAGTAAAACATCTTCACTAGAAACATTCCATATTTATTTAGGATTTAGCCCAAATGAGTTTCAACAGTATTAAAAAATTGAGAGAAAAGGATCAGGCTTTTGGACCCAATAAACAAGAATGAAAGGAAGAGCTTGTGCATTAACATTAAATGTTCACAGAACAATATAACTTAGACATAGTTAAAAAGGCATCAGCTCAGCTAGGTGCTCTTTTAATATGCCAGTTCAACAAGATTCTGAACCATAAACACTTATGCAATCCAGCCACACGAGTTCACATCTACTGAAGTCAGTGCTCATTCTGGTATCTGTTGAGGACTTTTACACTACTGACAGGTTGGTCAGAGCTGCTGCTACACTGAGGAGGCTGTTATAGGTCAAGCAACTGCACATAAAACTCTAAATGATGGCTGAGAGTAAAAGTAAAATAATAACTACTTTTAAAGAGAGTTTTCACAAACTACTAGTTACACAGTAAGTATAAATAAATGCTTGGTCTAAAAATTTAGAAGTTACTCTGGACCAGAGAATGCCAGCCTCATGCAAAACTCTGTGGTTTGGGGACCAGGCTTTGGGACTTCTCTGGGGTGTAGAATACATACAAAATTCCTGTCCTTCATAAATCTCAGCACTGCTTCTCATTCCATAGCACTGTACATGTCTGAAATGGCTGGACTTCTGGACATCTTTATCTTAATCCTACTTAAAAAGCTTATGAATCAGAACACTGGAAAATGGAGGCAAATCCTGTTTCTCTCAGCTGAAACGCCTACTGAATTCATAAAGGTCTTTCCTGAGGTGAGGACTAAGCAAGAACTGCTGTGCCTCTAATACAGTAATTGGTGACTGAGGTGCACATCTGCATTTACTAAAATTAAAAAAACTCAAATAGTAACATGTGCCTGTACTGTGCAACAGTACTTGACCTATAATATTCCTTTTTTTAGTAGATAAACATAATTTCTTTCCACACATTCTTCTTGATTTCTCCTATTTATTGTTACAGATCCTGTAAAATACCTGCTGTTCATTCACTGTCACCTTGTTCTGTTTCACCTTGCTGCAAGTGAAGTCAGTGGCGAACCTTCACTGACCTCGAAAGGCGTAGGATTTGTCCTGAGATGCCTAATCCAAAGAAGGACTCCCTCTTAATTCAGTAAGCTTTGGATCAGACCTAGAAGGGATCTTAGCAGAATCAAGAAGTGGCAAGACACAGTCACATATCAAAACCACATCCGAGTGTTTATCTCACATTTCTAATCTTTGATGTGAAAGGGATTAAAAAGCAAGCTGTTCCTGTCAACTGCTTGGATGCTACACAGAATCTGAATGACTGAACAAGGACTTGAAGGATAGCTATGTGCATTCATATGGTTTCATTTCTCCAAAAGGAAGCTAATATTTGAATTCTAGTCTTATGGGAAAATTTCCTCACTTCGTTCCAACTGGCCACTGTCAAAATCCCTCCACCCTCTCACCCTCCACCCTTTACAGAGGAAAGAGGATGGTTGTGCCTCTTGCCTCAGGACAAAGTAGCAACTTATTTGACCAAACACAAAACAAAAAATCTAAAAGAGATGTTATCTAAACACTTTGGATAAAACCTTGCCACAGATCCTATTGAAGTCAATTTCAAAGTTTATCCAGCTGATTCCACCACGTCTTGTTTTATGTTACCCAAGTTCAAATGTGTAGTGATGGTTTTTGCTCTCCTTTATGTCATTCAGCCAAATTTCTATAGCTCTCTGAGTTGCCACTGGCATATCTGACTGTAATTTTGGCTCATATATGTATTTACAGACTGAAGGTAATGAGAAAGAGAAACTGAGTGCATGTATTATGGTGACTTCCAGCTACCAGAACCACAGACACCACATCAAATGGCATTAACTTCGACAAAAAGCAATTGAAATAATAAAACCATTACAACATGTATACAAGTGCAATGTGAAACTCCCTGTAGCAAGAAAGAATAGATCTATAACACTGAATCAAATTAGGGGATGAGGGAAAAGGAAATAAAAAGGTAAAAAAATAATTATTTAGACATCTTGGGAAATTAAAGAAACAATGACATTCACCTGCAAAACCTGAGGAGAAATCTGCCTGGAGTGGCCAAAGGGGTATTTTTTTAAAAGTTCAGAGTCAGCCTAACTCCTTTCAAACAAATTCATGATGGGGCACAGTTAAGTCATAAGAACAGTTTGACGAATGGCAAGCACTCATACAAGTTTAACCATCCTATATTTCTGCATTTATTCAACAGGCAAGTGAATGAAAGCAAGCCACGGGCAAAGAATCTAAAAATCCGTATATTACTTTTGTTTATTCATCTGCTTCATCTTACTGTGTTGACTCCTACCTAGTCTTAGGAAAACACTAATTAAGCATATGTCTCAAGGCCTAGAGGCAGCTGTCTTCGTCTCTCTCTCTCTCTCTCTCCCTCTCTCTATATATATATATATGAGAAAATATTTCACAAATTACTGCCCACTGGATGTCTCTGAGGCAGTGCCCATGACCAGGTGACCTCCCAGGTCACATGCAGGGTGTTTCAGCTGTGTGGCTCAGACAGGAGATCCTCCTGCCCGTATGCAGGAGGAGAGGTCTGTTTTGGAACACACTGCTGACGTTTCAAGGCGTGCAGGACCGAGAAGCTGGTCCCTGAGTCCTGCAGGCAGTGCAGCAGCTGTGTCACAGAAGTGCTGGCGAGGGCTGATGGATGTTAGCTCGCACCAGGGGATCACGGTGTGTAACACGGCCTCCCTGAACCCTTTTTGGCAAAACTTATGCCCATCTGCTTCCCCTCTGCTCTTTCTCCTGGAGAGGAACATATGGCCCAGAATATGTATCTCGGAAGCAGGAAATGTATTCATGTAGTTTTCTAAAATATTCTGAACACTTTCATTTTTCTCCTACAAGCTTTTATTCCAGCTAGAAACCTTAAATTCTGGCACAATTTTTTTTTCTTTAAGCGACTTCCTTGCCTAGAAAGTTAGATAGCTCACAATGAAAAATTAAAATTAAAAAAGAATTGTGTATTGTACCTCAATAGTAAGAATTGCTATTACAAGAAAATCTTTTCTAGAATTCTTATTTTTTGTCCATTGCATCATCATATCTTAATACTTACCTTAGTCCGAGAGCATTGCATACAATAACAAACATCAACAGAAGGAAAGAAAGCCACAGTTAAGCTTAACATGAGCATCTAAACATAGAACATTTTCGTTTTGAGTCATTCAAACCAGAGGCGAGCTTCCAAAATTTACCTCATATTAATTAGTGCCTCACACCACAAACAGAACAACTGAGTTCCTCGAACTGCAAGAAAATCTTTATTTGAAGTAGCAGTACCAAGATCTCTGTGTGCAGCCCCACTTCCACAAGGGTAGACTTTTCCCTTTTATCAATGAGACTTCAGCCAACTTGCCTGTTTGAAGACATCAGAACTGGAACCAGGATTCATCTGAACTTGTTCTCACTTCTGACTGAATATATATAAAGTTTACACATATATGTTTGTTTGTGTGTATATGTTTGTGTGTATAAATGCATAGGATATATACATGTTTATATACATATACCTGTATACACATAAATCTGCATACATATAAATATGAACATGCATAGATGTGCATTAACATTTAGTATTTTTATACAAAACACTCTAATTCTTGATTGCAAAACTGTAGTATAAGAGAAAACATGCCATAGTAAAACCATGCCAGACCAGCTGTTGACTCCTTGATAGCCTATCCAGCACAACCTACCAAACACTGACACAGCACCGATGCAGAGCCTGCAACAGGACAAGCAATACTGAAATGGGTGTTTCTCATAGCCAAATGCTTTCTAGCAAACAAGTAGATAATGTACTCTGGCAGTATTTTCATTGAAGTTTAATATGGAGTCCATTAAGAATCACACAGATGTTTCTGATCGCATACAGCAAAAGCAAAGTACAGTAGTTGCCTAAAAACAACTGAACTCAACAGGGCTCCTTCTGCTGATTTCAGTGGGATTTAGGACAGATTTGAATGTTTTCACTTATTGATATGTAGATTTTTAGGTTGTCTTTTCGCTAAATATTTTAGTGGAAGTTGTTGATTCCAGCAAGTCAGATGCATGGGTCATGAAACCATTTTCTACTCTCTTTGTATTAAGCCTACTGTTTATCCTACCTTTGCTGCAACAGATGAGTTGGGTTTCTCCAGCAAGTCCCAAAGCTTCTTCCTTTTCTCTGGGCAGCAAGTATTATCAAACTCTTCCCCCTCTCTCTCTCGCAATGTCTCTGCCTCTCTCCTCAGTTCCTCATTCATTTGCTCTTTCTTTTGATGGTATCTTGCCTGGCAGCAAGATTCTAAATATATTTCGTCAATCCCCCAGTAATCAAGCTCCTGGCCAAAAGAGAGAGCACACATTTCTTCCATCATATGTAGTTTCCCTGTCCTGTAGAAATTCAAAATGGAAGTGAAAGCCCCTGGGTGTCGATCAAAAAAATACTCATTTTCACTTAGATTATAGTCATCACATACTTCTAGCAGAGATTCATGGGTATTGCAGTCTCTGAGCTTTCCTAATCGTGTCCTTGGAAGCCTGTCCAAAGTCCTCCACAGCACTTCATGGTTGAGTCCACCGACATTGATTTTAACTCTCCGCGAGCAGGCTTTGCTCCTAATGATCTCCACTGGTTCTGGAGGGAGAGAAAGGGTGGACCTTGAAGACTTTTTGGTGATCCCTGGTGGAGCCTTCTCAGCCATTCTGAAAAAGATGAAGTTCTAACACCAGAGTCTGTAGAAAAATGAGCTTGGAGACTACGAATATTTGGGCAGAGTCCTCTTCAGACAGACAGCTCCATTCCTGAAGCTAAGAAAGACAAAAAATTAGAATATTGCCATGTACATCCATTACATCCAGAATATTGCCATTGCATCCCCTAATCTCTCTCTCTCTTTCCATACTTTCATATGCCGATGAAAATTTAATGATTACAATTACTCTTTATAGTAATACTCTCTGTGGTAATCTCCAGAACCACTGCAAAAACTAGAACAGCTAAGAGTACTATATTTAAGCAAAGGAAAAACTCACTGGAATTTCTGTATTTGTGGAAATCAACTGTGAATATTTGTACAATGGACTTGGGTTTTCTCCCTTTTTTTTTTTTTAAGTAAGTTTCTAATGCAGCTGCATTATCTTAATCTGGTTATTTATCATTTAATGTGTGAGGAGTACAGATGCAAAGAATGTAGGGCTATCTACAGGTAAAGACAGGATATCTGCAGGTAAAGTTCTCCCTTTTATTGAAAAGTTCAAATTTGGGAGATACTGAAACTGAGTAAAACAATCTCAGCATACCAAAATCTCCAAAAACCCTGCTTCCCTCCTTGTCCCAACTCAAATCTTAGTTTGCTGTATTATTTCATGGATAAATGTTATTCAACAGACAATTCATCTGCCATCCTGGGAAGTAATATTTTTTAACACCAGACAGCATTTATTTCTTTACAAAGGGATCAAAAGAATCCTAACACTTTTGTGGCCAACTGACCAGTAATGTATGCTATGTAGGCAAGGGCTGTGCATAGTGTCCTCTGAATCCTCTGAAAGGCTCTTCTCTGCCCTACTGTTCAGCTGTTAAATTGCTGCAGACATGACTGCATGACAGCAATCAGTAACCTCAGTTTCGATAATCCACAAATGCATCATCACTCACTGTGCCTTGTGCTTCAGTGAACTCTGAAGTGCAGCTGTTTGCCACCAAATTTGGAATGCCAGTATCAAAATCAGGAAGGAAACCCACCCACCAGCTCTACTGCTGCCAAGTGTCAGACACAGTGCTTAAATATTAACCTAGCATTAGTATCATGGCCCAGAGAGTGCTTAGACAAGGCTTCTGTTCCAAACTTGGAAAGTCCTCCTTGGTAATTCCCAGAGCTGACATCTCCTCCTCTTCCTGTTCTCTGCAAATCAACAATTTAACAATCTGGGCTTTTTTTGTTTGCTTTGTTTGTTTTGCTTGAAGTGAAATAAGTCCAGCACATAAAAGAATTTGATGTGTACAGGAATTTGATCCTCTTTGCAGGGTAAGCATGAAAGTTGTGCTGGGAGGGATTGTAACCTACGAATACATCAGGAGTAAACACCTGCAGGGGGTTTGAACAATTTGTACCAAAGTACCAGTTGGCACAACAAGAAATGGGTACAAACTCATCATGAGAAAAGGCAGAAATTTGAAAGAGAATTAGAAGGTCACATAGACCAGACCCTCAGCAGAGCAGTGAGGATCTAGAACAATCCTTTACTAGAAAGTATCAGGAAAAATGAATTATTCCAGTGTGTCATCTGATATGCCCATGACAATATTGACTGTGTTGCTGTTACAAAATCAAAATTGCTAAACTTCATTATATCTAAACTTTCAAAGTTTCTCTGCCAGCAGATAAAACAAGACTCAGCCAATTGCAATTCAGGTATAACAGACTATCATGTCCAAAGACATCAGAAAAGAGAAAAAATCCTTATAAGAGTAGTATTTACATCTAAAGATATTTGTTTGGCTGGTTGTTTTGTTTTGCTTTGTGCATGAGCTAAATGATGGTAACATCCCGGAACACTACCATTTTAGTTACTAATTTCACTGTTAAACTGACCCTACTTCAAAACCACAAGCAGCAAAGTGCATCTTCTCATCCTGCCTCCAGCACTGCATTGTGAAGATTCCTCCTCATCTCCCAGTGCAACCCAAAGCAGTTTTGTACCTAATTACATAAGTGCTTAAGCCTGTAACATTTACCTTCATTCACGAAAAAGATAATCTGATAACTTCACTTGCAAAGATAAATCTCCTATCAAAATCAAAGCTTTGCCATCAGCAGGTTTGCATAATATATATTCCTTTCTTTCATGTTTGTTTTGCGTTTTGCTTTTTTTTCTCTTGATCTTGTGCTGATTTTTTTCTCTGGTTTTACCCTCCTCCTCATTGCCTTATATGAAAGGGGATGATGATGAGACTTCTGGGAAGCTGGGGATTCTAGTCTTTGCAAGATGTCCCTACTTAAGCATCTCCTAGTGATCCATGATACATTTTTCAGTCTTCTGACATACAGACAACTACACAAAGAGTAAACAGTTATGAGAGGATATCTCTCTACAGAGGAAGGATTTGCAAACTTTCTTAGAAAAAAAAAATTCTTTTAGACTTTAATGAACAAGTATGTTTCTCCTTTAAAGGTTGTCTTACATAAGAAAACACAAAAAATTTAAGAAATTCATAAAGAGGTTCTGTCATCCTTCATGAAATCAGTCAAGCCTCCAGCATTTTCTAGAGATGTTCACTAGTTCATTCGCTGTTATATCTCAGAGATTTATTTTTCTTTTTATAAAATGAAAATGTGTACCCTAATATTAGCAATATTGAGTAAAACACAAGAGAAATTAAGCAGCTCATTTGATAAATCTTAAATTAACCATATCCTTGTTTATTTTTTGGATTGCAGAAACTAAAAATATGCAAGACCACTAATTGTTTTAGCTTTTCTGCAGTGCTGTTACCACACACATTTGCTAAAAAATGCAAAAATTCTAGTGTCACCACAACTGTTGCAAATCTGATAAAACATTTTCTGATTTGTCAGCATATAATTGTTGGTTGAATATTCCTACTTGAGGAAATGTGGCTTTTCTAAAAAGCTTAAAAAATCCTGGTGGCCACATTGAAGTCAGCAGTGAAACACTATTAAATTTAGTGTTGAGAACATGCTATGTATGTATGCATGTACCAAGGGATGAACCACCATTCACAACATGCAGCACTCTGAAAAGATAAAAAAAAAATAGAATTTTCCCAAATGAAAAATCTTGAACCATGAGGGTGATTTTTGCCTTTTTTACAGAGCTCTTCTCATTGAATTATACACAAGAACGAGAATGTTTAACTTATAAAGAAATAAATGAATTCTTTTCGTTTGCCTCCTAAGTGCTTGTCTTCCCACCTTCTTTTGTTCTTCATTACCTTCTTTTGTTCTCTGACGATAATTTTTTAAAAAATATCTTCCTATGCAGGTTTTCCCCAAACCTTGGCTTAAAAGCCTGGCTTTAACTGTGCCTTTAACAAAATCATAGCCTCAACTTTCAGCATAAGAGTCCCTTTACCATCCCCATAGTCCTACTTTGGGCACTCTCCAATAGCTTCATATTATATTGTGGCACCCAAATCTGCCCCCAGCACTCGAGGTGAGGCTGCCCCAGTGCAGAGCAGAGCAGGACAATCCCCTCCCTTGCCTGGCTGGCAATGCTGTGCCTGATGCTCCCCAGGACATGCTTGGCTCTCCTGGCTGCCAGGGCACTGCTCACTCACATTCAAATTGCCATTGACCAGGACCCCCAAGTTGCTTTTTGTGGCACTGCCTCCCAGCACCTCAACCCCAGTCTGCACACCCATCCAGGACTGTGCCATTCCAGATGGAGAATCTGGGCACTGGTCCTTGTTACACTTTATATGGTTGGTGACTGCCCAGCCCTCTGATTTGTCCAGGTCTCTCTGCAGGGCCTCCCTGCCTTCAAGGGAATCAACAGCTCCTCCCAGTTTCGTATCACCTACCAACTTACTCAGTATCCCTTCCAGTCCTGCACCAAATTCATTTATGAAGATGTTGAAGAGGACTGGGCCAAGGATGGAGACTTGCAGAACCCCACTAGTGACAGGCCACAAGTCTGATGTCACCCCACTCACTGTAACCCTTTGTGCCTGACCCATGAGACAGCTGCTCAGCCATCCTTTGATGTGTATCCAGCTGTGGGCTGGACATTTTGTCCAGAAGGATCCTGAGACAGTACCAAAAGCCTTACTGAAATCCAAAAAGGTTACATGCACTGGCTTCCCCTGATCAGCTAGGTGGGTTACCTTGTCACAAAAGGAAATCATCTTAATGACTTTTATTAGTAGGAAATAACATTTCATACTGGAAAATCCACATTATCAATGTAATACAAAATCACCAGATCTTTTGTTATAACAAAACGATACAAGTGAGGTTACCTTTACAATTAAGTTACCTTTAGGATTTTAGCTACTGCAACTAACTCAGAAGGTGGTTTTTTTTCTTGAGAAGGCTTAAAATACTTTTCAGCTTAGCTTATTGCCTTAACCTTTAGGCTGTGTGCAACTCCACCATGCACCTTGTACACCATGGGCTAGTGAGAAATGTAACTACCCTTTGGAAGGAAGGCAAAGGCAACCTGGTGCTCACCAGCACTCTTAGCAATTGGTAGAGAAAAACAAAAATTCTACCCCCATATATAAGAGAAAATCTAGATAAACCCTACATTCTTCCTGTGAAATGATAAAATTACTTTGTAGCAAAACACCTGTAATATTACATAAAACTCTTCAAATCAAAGCTAATTCTTTGCATTAAATCAAAGTGAAAACTTCAAAGACTACTACTCAAAAAGCTATGGAAGGCCAGAAGGAAGGTTAAGTGCCCTCCCCTGCACCACAGGCATGCAGCTTTTAATGGTGTGATTGCCCATCAGTCCCTTCTTCTTTACATGAATGGGTAGGTATTTACCATTTCTTTTCATCTTTCTCATTCAGTATTTGGCCTCTGATGTTATTCAGCATTTCCTGCTGCAAGGCCTACATTACACACAAAGCACTGAATTTCCCTCAGGGAGCTCTCCCTATCCTGCCCAAGTGCTTCCAGGGTATCCCCTTCAGTAGGAGGCCATTATTACCACTGCTTTATAATGGAGAAATGAAGGTCATAGATGCCTAAGGTATCCAACAATTTTGGTTACTCAGATTGAGGTAGCTGCTTTTTACAGAGTCCTTAGCACTTTCAGCACTTTTGATGGGCATGCCTACGTGGGCAGATTAAGCCCTCAGGCTGAGGAGCCCTCAGTTGTCTGGGCTGTCACGTTGCTGGAGCATCGCCTGCCACAGCACAGTTAGGACTCTCCCAAGTCCAGCAAGGATGGCTGGAGAGTCCACATGCTTCCAGGCCTGCTCCTAATTCCTGGTTTGTTCACAGCCATCTGCTTTGGAGTCCAGGAGAGCATAACTACACACAGGGAGGGCCACTGTGCCTGCTGGCCTGGGCAACACCAGCCCCTGCCATGAGCAAGGCCTCTCTTCCAAAAGGATTCACATCCAAGCCACTCTTGCATGCCTTAGTCATAAACATCTCTCCCAATCTTTGCCATATAAATTTCACCGAAGAAGATGGAGAAGTTACAGTACATAAGCACACTTCACTGCTGGGGAATGTCCTGCATTTAAAGCAGTGAGGAAAAAAAGTACGTGGTACCTAAGAAGAGGCTGTATCAGAAAGACCCCAGGAAAAGGAAACAATTTTGTTTTCTTATGACTTTTAATAAGACAAACTTCTACTGTTTTTGTCAAAATTTGTCAAGTTGTTTTCAAGAAAAAAATGTATTAATTAATTTCCTTGCTTTGAAAACAAATGAAGGAGTTTTTCACAATTTGCTGAAAGTGTCTTGAACATTTTTAAACAAAATCTGGTTCTAAATGTACTGATGCTTAATTACTTTTTTAAAAGTTCAAGAAAGCTCTGGATTAAAAAAGGAGAGATTTTGAAATTATGAAGAATTAAACAGATTGTTAAATGGTGATCTCATTCAAAGTATTTTTTTTTTCAGGTCTGGAGAATCTAAGATCAACATGTTAGTTTCCTTGACACGCAAAAATGCTCACTGAAATCAAGAAAAATCTAGGGAGACAACTGTTGCTTTTACTAGTGTGGCTGTTAAAACTGACTTACCAGAACTTCAGGCTGTATATGCAGAGAGGCAACACTTCCTAGAAAAACTAGCTTTAGGTTTTGCAAGTGTAATGTCAGGGGAAATTCAGAGCAAATATTAGGAAAAGGTTCTTCACCCAGAGGATGGTTGGGCACTGGAGCAGACTCCCCAAGGAAGTGGGAGTCCCCCAAGCCTTTCAGACATCAACGAGTGTCTGGTCAATGTTTTTAATCATATGTTTAATTTTTAGTTTTAGGTAACCCTGCAAGGAGCACAGAGTTGAATTTAAAGAAGACCCTTATTGTCCCTTCTATCTGGAGAACTGGAGATTTTAACTCTGTGATTTTAAAAAGCCTTAGAAAGCCTGTGCCCACCTCAGCATCTGACTCCTAGAACCTACAGCCTGGGATCCAGCAAGTTAGCCAAGAAAAAATGAAGCAACTTAGTTGTGACAAAACAATACCTTTTTACTCAGCAAACACATTTTTGCCAGCATATTTTGACTGAAAGAAAAGAAAATATTCTTTTCTTTCAGCATCTGCTTTGCTGTAATCTCTCTGCTGTGGCATCTTAGCTCTCAAATGTCTGCTCTTTGTTTCAAAATATGAAGACCTGCAGTTTCTTAATGGTGTGCTGCAGGATATTTTACTAGAAGTTTCCCTTAATTTCAGTTTTTAAAAAGATGGCTGATGTGATAGCTAAAACTCTGCATAAAAGCATCCCACTTAAATGAGTTGTTCGTTATTTCCATTTCCCACCTTTACAGAAGTCACATCTCATATAGTTAAGGATTGGCAAGCTGAATGCAGGAAGTGTCAGGAAACATGTCAAAGTATTCCTGAGCATCCTTTGTATGTCTCAGACTCATATCTATATGCAGGAACACATGCATGCATGCACAGGAGAGAAGTAGATGAGCTCTGATTATCCAAACTACTGGTGCCAGCTGTTGGCTTGAGTCCTCAGAGGCTTCAGTGGGTGAAACCACTTGAAGCAACGCTGTCTGAAGGGGCAAAGATGGAGCCTTTGCCTGTCTCCCCTGTGACACAGCTTCTCTGGGAGCAGTGGCTGACTCTTGCCTGACTACAGGCATGGTCAGAGCCATTACTGGAGAGCTGAGGCTTTCACGAACTGATACCAAATCCCACCGGTTGCCTTGAGAGCTCTGATAACAGCTATGGATGGGTTGCTCTATGAAAACTAAGATCTTGCAAATCTTTGAGAGCAAGTCCTGCAAAATCAGCTCTTGGGGCTATGGCTAACTGGTCTGAAATGATGACTATTTCTATTTTATAACAGACCTCAAAGATTATTTATTTCTGATATGTGAAAATTGAAACTTTGGCTACGCAAAGTCTTGGAGATCTGCAGGAAACACTCAAAAAAAGAGATAAGGCCTTTTATAGATGAACTTTTCTTATCAACTAAATCAAATCTGTCTGGTAACTCGCTGTTCTCACCATCTTGAGCACAGAAGTGTCTTTTAGATGGATGAGCTGAACTTCACTGAGGAGCAGCAGACTCTGAGACTCTATATATTCCCTAAAAGCCTTGGATAAGAAAACCCAGACAGAAGTAGGTAAGGTGACAGAAAATGAGGGAAAGTATAATTGATAAAACGTTTTTAAAGACTTGCAGTCACACAAGCTTGGCAGTTTAGGCTTATCTGAGTTTTCTAACTACCCCAATAGCACTTGTAATCACTTCTGAAGCTCCTACACAAGGTAAAGCCATGTGGGTGGGCTCCAGACACACTACAGGTGATGCAGACTGCTATACAAAAAGCTGAATGCTCTTGAGAGCATTCCAAGCAATTTTACCTCAAGACTCATGGAATTTAGGACTCAAGTGGTCTTTTGGAGTAGTATCTCTTAACAAGTCTGGATCTGAGCACTGGGACTGTAGCCCCCTCTAAGCCTGCACTGAGATCTCAAGAGAGCACTGAATATGGCTTTGTAGCCCATCCAATGCTGAATCAAGATCCCTAACCAAACTTTATTCCAGCTCAGCTCCAGTTCTCTGTCTTTTCCTTACTAGCAGCTCTGCTGTTGGTGCTTGTGACAAGTGTGGCTATACGATCCTTGAAAAAACCCCTGACACATTCCTTGTCAGTTTACATAAACCTTTCCATTTCCATTGCAGGTTGAAACATCTCTTGTTTGGGATGTAATTGTTGGTCATGTCTGCACTTTACTATTCATGTTTACAATTGGTTGCTAAGGGCTGTTACTGCTTTTGCCAAAGATACTGTCTTTCACTGCTTATTAAGCCTCCCCTGGAAACTTCTGGGGAGATGAGCTGTCATAGAGAAGTACAAGGCCGAATAGCAGATCATTTTCTTTAATGTCAAACAATGAGATATTACAGAAATGTGATCATGCAAGGTCCTCATGTCAGGTCTAAATCAGACTACATATTTATATCCCAACTGGATCTGGGATCCTGGATCCACATTCTGGATCCACAAGTTTGATTGGTGCTTCCATACAATTCTTTGAGAGTCTACAGATGTTACATATACATATACTAATAATAGTAAATACATTAATACTAATAAATTAGAGCTTTAAATTGCAATTTATTTGTCCACTACTTGATTGTCTCCTCTAATTGTACTGCAGTGAATTAAGATGATGGAGGAGATTGTCAACACATCATTTGCTCTTTGAGGAGGCACTAATATAACCAGTTGTCCTAAAGCAATTAGTTGTAGGGTTATTCTACATGTGTTAGCTTCTCTAGCCCTTCAATCTTCCACTGCTCCCTACCAATAACAGTGCTGCCAAGTAGCTGAAAGCAGTGAAGAACTTCACAGATGTCTCTTTTGTTCTCCTGAAGAAAAGCTTGCACAGTGTAGTACTGAATGATGATTCTAGGTTTCTAGGCAGGGAAATATTACTCAACATATACTATTACCCTATATACATAGAGAATGATGTCTGAAGCAATGAGGCACATCTTACAAAAGAGTCAGATTTTATCCCTCTTTGAAAGGAACTGCACCCAAAATTCTGGATGTTGTGTTTTAGCCAGAATCCTGGTATAATGATGAGTTTTATAATAAAGAAAAACATGCAATGCCACCACCCCAAATCTAAAATTAAGGAAAACATAGTTGTATTCTTAATTGACTTGTTTGGAAATAGAAAACATTTCTGTTCAATTGCTGCTTCTGTCAAAAATTTCATTTTCAACCATTTCTAATTAGACTGTTCCCTAATTCAACCAAGGTAAATGGTAGGCCTAGACCTACCTGGACAACAGATAGGAAGAGACGTGACCGAAGAACACAGTTTGAAAGGGGCAGATTTCCTCAAGAAATGTTTGTCTCAATCCATTAGGAGCCTAGCTCAGATTCCTATTGCTGGTGCTTTACAGAAGCCCCGAAGGCAGAATGAAGGAATGAATCAAGGCCTTGGTTTTCGGGTGACTCAATTTTTGACAAGTGCCTTTGTACGTAGCTGGATATGTCCCCGAGGTCACAGCATCAGCAAGTCTTTACAAAAAGCTTTTATCATTAAAAATTAAGACAAATTTCTGTCTAATCTTGATTCTGAAGAATCTAACCCTTCAACATTTTGATGTCTTCAACAATAGAATACCTTGGAAATACATCCCAAACTACTACTACAAACTGCTGTTTAGGGCCTAGGACAACCCAACATCTTATTCTGCCCATCTGAGAAAAGCAGTCACCCATAAAAAGAAAATTTTGCTTCCTGACCTTGTCTAAGACCTGATCTGTTTTGGCTCCACATATAGCACAAACATACTGTTGGTCTGGGGGTCAGTAAGGGAAAGCTGTTCCTAGGAACACCAGTTTAACACTGTAGAGAAGTAACTATGCTGACTTTTAGTCCTACCTGATAGCAGGATTATTGATATCTTTTCACCCTCAAGTTGACCTGACAATAGAAAAAAGTGAGGACTCCCTATCACGCGCAACCCTGCACTACTGTCACTATAATTCTGAAATCAAGACAGGCTAAAAGGAACACTTTTATAAAACTGCCACTATGAATTAATTTATTTACTTTTATCAAGCCAAAATGTATTTTTAAAAGCCACAGCATCCTCTGAAAAAATGTGCTTCATCAGAGCCATTAGTTCGGGGTTTCTAATATTAAACACACAAGTCCCAAGTTCAAAGAAGGGTGTGGGAACCTCTAAAGCAGGATCAACACGATACTTCACAGTCAGGAAGAAGATGCTCTTAACTCCCATCCAGGCCCAATGCGTAAGCAGGATCAAAAGGGACACAACCCACCCACATGAATTTCTAAGCCTGGAAACCTCCTCTTACAAGAGGTACATAAAATAGTCCTTCAAAAGAACTGAACAAGGCCAGCTCTTTTCAAATACACCTTCAGGTGGTGGACTTAGTTCCACTTTGATGTCATTGCTTGGTCATTAAACATTCACTGAAGGACTACGCTCATCCCCGGAAATTCAAACCTGTGGTTTATATCTTCCAGGCTCCTGCTGCTCTCAGTAATCCCCAGGATGGCTGCAGTGGTGGAGACCATCCCCATTCCTAATGAGCAAGAATGAGGCAGCCTGTGCTTTAAAGACAACTGACACGAGTGAGTCTGTAACTGAGGAGTGTGACCAGTCCTTTGGTGGGTGGTAATCTTGGATTACAAGAAGTGTTTATTTCCACTATGTTAATCTATGAAAGGCCTAAAAGATCAATTTTTCTCCGTCAGTACCCTAACCATAAGGTTACTGAGCAAAAGCAAGATATTTTTTCTTCTACCTAGGTTATCTATAAACATGTTGAAGCCGCTAAACATTCTCCTCTCTTCTTTAGTTCAAAAGTAGCAGAAGATACACAGCCCTGCTAATGCTACATTAGTGACATGCCTAAATAGGGACTAAAGTGACTATCAGTATCCAAGCTAGTCCTGAGAATAAATTCAAGTATAAAGCTTACCCAGTTAAGAGGTTTGCTCTATGTCAACAATAATAAGAATGAAGAAAGCATGAGATGGAAATATTCCAGAAAGCAAGACCTTCTAGATGGCACTCCTGTCAAGGTAGAGAGACCCTGTGTGCTATTAGACTCACCAAGCACTGGAAAAACACGTACAATACTCTCATTCATAGTTGTGTGATTTCAAGGCTAATTAAGCCTATTCACTGTTTTGAGTCTGCTTAAATACATTAGTGGGATTCTTCTCGCTTCTGCAGCTTGCCAGCACTTTCTGCTCAAACTGTCTCAGAATGTCTCTGGTGTATGCAAATTTACACTGAACATATAGCTATCAATTATAGCAGGATTATTCTGTCATCTGAGAGTACACCATGTGAGATGAGGTCACCAACCTTGTAGGTAAACCAAATCCTCATAACTTAAGAGGGCAAATGACACAACTGAAAATTCTGTAAAAAGAAGCATTGTGGCTTCATTTTGAGTTCTTCATTTGATTGCAATTTTTATCTCTATATATATTGAAAATACCGCTAATTCTCTATAAGTTAACTATTGATGAGGTACTGTCAAATATTATTTTATGAACTGCCTTATTAATGCTCTGAGGCAAATTTATTCTGTATTTGGACTGTACTGCCATAACTGATTTCTATTTCTTAACTTGTTAGGCAATCAGGGGGAGGAAGCTCATCTCCAGTGCCATCAAAGAAGATTACGCTTGAGAGCTTTGTTCAGTTAATTATCAGCACAGCTTTGCATTCATTTCCTCGTAACGTGGTTTTACCTAAAGGGCTGACGTTTATTTCCTAACAAGCTAGTACCTGAATATGATGGCAGCATGGAGAACACCCTGCAATAGCAAGTCTGATTTCCTAGGAAGAAGCAGTGACAAACCTAGAGGTTTCTGCATCACATGCCGGTGCTGTGGTAAGAGAGCTGTGCAGTCCCTCTGCCTTGGCGTGGACCATAAGTGCCCTCACACAATTTTACAGCCCACTGTGCTCCCCTGTCATGGTGCTATGAGAGGTAAACTGGTCAATTGCCATTGTTCCTTGTAAAGAGTTCAACTGCTGTTTATCACAGCCTACTCCTAAATGCTCAGAGCTGCATTATGCCAGCATTACATATATTATTTATTAGCTAATAGATTGCTGTTCTGACTCTCTTGCTGGTGCCAGCAGTGATGCTACTGACTACTCTTTATATTTACCCAGAGGAGAAATAGGGACATATAGAAGCCAGACACCTAAGTCACAGCTGATCTATCATTATGGCTAAATATAGATCTCCTGCATTAGAAAAAAATAAATTAAAAACCTCACTGATTTCAGTGGCCTGAGACTTTTCTTTTATTGTTTCCCTATTTTTCATACCATAATCCATGAAGAAGTGCATTCAAAATAATATTCTTTGTTTTCTGATTATGCAGTTAACATCATCATATTTTTATGCTGGTGAACAAAAGTAGTTTAAGAAACTCATTCTTTAAGAAACTCATTCTTTAAGAAACTCCAGCCCTCCAGACTAGGAAGAAGGAATATATTGCACAGCAAACAAGTGAAAACTCAGGAACATGCCAATGTGTGACTTGTGCTGAAATTTCTGCATGTGGTGTAGCAAGGACTGGGATGGGCAAAAAGCAAAATAGCCTTTGCTGTCCTTCCAGGTTTTATGAAGAATACAGGCAGGTTTCAGCTTAATATATTTTTAATATCTTGACTGACGCATACTCTCTCTAAGGCTTTTATGGTATTTAGTGGTATGGGAAGCTACATTGGGACTGACATCATATAGTAACCAAGATAAGAAACCTCCAATTCCTGTTCAATAAACACTTGAGTTGTTGAGCTTCTCTGTTCATTTTTTTTCTTTAGTCATACATATGCATTTTACTCAGACTTAATTTGAGCATGACTGAGCAATGTATCTATTATAGCATGCAATATAATACTTCTAATTGCATAATAGTGAAGAAAAAATTCAAAATAATGAAATTCTTTCTGTATCTTCTCCATATAGCCAGAGAATTACAGATTAAAAAAATATAAGAAGTTATGGGATTGCACAAAAATCTACACTTACAATGGGATTAAATCTACTTTGTAATGTCCTAAGCAATTTATTTTCACATTATCTCATGGAACACTGTTGTAAATCTTAAAAATCCTCTGCAATTTAATATTGGAAAGTTTATTTTGGTTTGAAGTTAATATACTTGTTACAAAGTAAACACACATTTCTCCCTACTAATATGTGAGTTAAAGCAACATGTTCCAAAGATTTATTATAAAACCCAAGAAATCAAATACCCAGTGCAACTACTCTGGAAATGACCACGAGAAAAAGATGCCCACTACAGATGGGAAATCAAAAATATTTTCTCTTAGGGTGCTCATATCCTGATAAGACTAGAAATAGCAAACTCAACAAAGTAAACTGCAGCCGGTTTTTTATCATGCATTCATGTTTATAGTATTCAGATACCTATTAGGTAAAAAAACTTTTTTCCTAAAAATGATAAAACTTATTATAGCAGTACTAGACAAACACGTAAAGTCCTTTCAGAGGCAATCATTGCTTAATTCCAAGAGCTGTGAGCATTGCTGCGTTACAAGACATCAAGCAATAACATGACGAATTAATAGAAATGACCCCTGAAAACATCAAAAAATTCATTTTTAGACTGCACGTATGTCTACTCTGATGAAGCTGAAGTGGCTTACAACTTTAGGCACTTCCCTTTCTGGCTCCCACCTCTGCCTGTGGGGAGCAGCAGGTCTGTACTCGGGTAGAGCAGACACCTTCAGAGGGGTCTGCAGTGGGATCCCACTGCACTGACATACTCCCAGTCACTGCCCCCTTCACCAGATAGCTCAGCTTGCGTTCCTCCTCTCAGCTGAGACCAGACAGACCCTCCCCAACGTGCTGTTTATATAAGAATGACAGACGGACTAAAACACTGACTGAAATATCCTTCAGCAGGTAGCTTTAAATACAGTAGCATCATGGAATATATTTTACCTGCACATGTAGTTACATGAAGCTCAAGGAAGTCACACAAGATCAAGATTTTTTTTTCTGAAAGTGACAGTAGCAAACCATTTGGCAAAATCCCAAATGTTGGCAAGAAAGCTATTGCACATCTTGACCTCTTGCCTTGTTTTGAATGGCAAGCCAGAATTTGCCCATTAACTTTCACTTAGAAAGAAAAAAGGCTGAGTAGGAATAAATATATGTGATATGGCATCGCTAAGGCAATGGGACATCTCAAAATGCTGAAGTGAATGGAACTGCTCAGGCTGAAGCATGCTGCTCCAAACAGCACTTCTCCCTCATCTCAAGCTGAAGATGTTTTACTGTCTGCATATGTCTGAATGAGGGCAACCTGCTGAGCTCCAGCGACAGCGTCCAGCTGAGAAAGGAGGCAAGAGCAATTCGCATGCTGTGGTGAGAGCTGCCTGCAGAAGCATTCTTGGCGAAAAAAAAATTGTAACAAGCCAGCTGCAAGTTCCACTAAATCTGAACGAAGAGAGTTTATCAGTTGTATCAGATTTATCAGTTGTTTGAGCAGAACAGACAGAGGTTTTAAGAACCAGAAACAAACTATTTTTTCTGTACTGCACCTCATCTCTCTGGGAAAGACTTCCAGAGTTTTGCTAGAACATCTCAGTGATCAGAGAACAAACAAATCTCACAAGTGGCATGTACACACTGACCCTGCTCCCCCGAAAATTTCTACTAAAACTCTCTGGAGGATTGCACCTCAGGCTTGGTGGGATGTTCGGTTTTGCAGACTTTGCCCAGCCTCTAAGGCTTGGTGCTAGCTCTGCTCTAACTTGGACTGACTCGCCAGCCGAGCAAATTCAAACTCTAGGTGTTTTTAATGCAAAATATTACAATGCTTTTCTCCCTCCCAAGCCTGCCCAGTCTCCCTGCTGTTCTTCCTCTTCTAAACCAATCCTGGCACCTCCTCAGAGCTACAGGATGGGGTCACTGAAATCCTTCACTTAGGTGTCCTTTTAATAGCAAGGTCTTGATGACTATGTATTTGCTAAGGAACGCTGTCTCCACCTGATGCTATGGACACTTCCCTTCTTATACAAACATTGAAAAAGTGATAATTTTGTCAGTGTTGCTAGAGTCAGTTCTATCTGCAATGAATTAAAATGTACAAGAAGCTGCATATATACTGCTTATTGTATCTTAATCATTATGTAACTTGAATTGAATGAAGTCCAAACCCTACTATAAATATGGACAGTACATACATAGGGTATAAACAAAGGTCTGCCTTCACCCAGGCAGTGAAATTCTGATAGAAGAAACACGCTGAAGGGTTTGTAGAAACAATGTAGCCAATGAACATGCCTATTCATAAAGACATTTAAGGTTTTAAATCCAGGGGCCAGCATGCTACCTACCTACAGAAAGCATATATGACAGTATATTTCAGACTACCACAATGCTACATGTATGTTCTTCTATAGAGGGGATTTTTCAGTCCCCACGTACATGGGTAATTCCAGCGACAGCAACGGAGAAGGCTGAGGTTTTGTATCATCAGGTTTCCACAAGAGCTATTAGAGCATCGGAAACAAATGACGAGCCTTTATCGGTAGAGCTCACCCACGGCAGGAGGTAGAATACTACGAAATGTCATTCCCTCCCTTGAGCAGCTCTGAAGGAGCAAAAATACGAGCCACGGTTTCCAAAGCGCTCCAGAGTGAGGGTTGTCTTATGCTCCCTTGGACCNGGGCTCTCCGCGGCCAGCAGGCAGTTCTCGCCTCCCTTGACAGTCCCATCAGGGCGGGAGCTGGGGATGACTCGGGCTCTCAGATAAATACAAATAAAAGCAAAAGGCAGCCCTCGGCGGAAGAGGGATGCCCTCCCGCTTACCTTGCTCCGCGGGCGCCCGGGGCGCCGCCGG
>VZTN01007975.1:105853-123641 GCA_013400515.1 Erpornis zantholeuca
GCTGCCCCCAGACAAAGGGTGCTGCACCTTCCCCCGCACCGGCCCGGGAAGGGGATGCGCGCTCAGAGACACTGTGCCACAGGCAGGACACGCGCACACACACACACACACACACACACTCGCATGTACACACACAACCCGCACTAACCCCCCGGCAGGGGATACACAAACACACGCATGCACACAACCCACACTAAGGACACCCTCTAGGCCGGGGATTCCCCTCTCACACGAGCGTGAATCCACATTAACATTCCTATCTATGGGATGCACACACCTCTCAGACCTCCCCACACACCGCCCTCCCAGATAGGGAATGTGCAGGCATGCACACAAACACAGCACACACACACTTCCATATACTGTCCCCTCCCATACAGACACACACCACCTCCTCCTGATCCACAGCATCCCTTCCCAGTTTTCCTTTCCTATTCCCAGCCCGGGCAGGGCACAGGCACAAAACACACAACACAGGACTGTACCTGACTGATGACCGAGCCATCCCAGCGTTGCTACTGACATGCTGAGGGCCTGCCGGGGGCTGAACCCCACAGCAGAAATGCAGTGCCTGAGGAGACAGGACCCTTCATGGGGCAGGGATTAATGCATTTTTATCATTAAGTGTTGGCAATGTAGCAGGATGCAATCATAGACTTCAGCTACTCCTGCTGCATCTTGCTGCCTCCCATAGTATTTTATAGCTCTTTATTGTTTTTCCTTGATCATTCCTGATAATGGGAGGATGTCTCTTTCCCTCATTCAGTAATGCTCCACTATATTTCAGGTATCAGATTAGAAAGCTGTTCTTTTTAAACTCTTCTCTGTTTCTCAGGTTTCATAACAGTTCCGTTGCAGCTTTGCCCTCTGCATTGTGTTGCCCAGGCTTCATCTCATCCTGTGGCTCTGAGATTCAGCCTTCACTGTTGCACATTTTGCTGCTGGGATGAAGGCTTTCCAACAAAATTTTTATCAGCTTCCTTTTTTTTTTTTTTTTTTAAATTCAAAGACCTCCTAATCCTTTTGAAAGCCCTCCAAGAAGGAGGCTGGGCACTATTTGCCACCATGATTTCAATTACAACCCACTAAAAAGTAAGTTAAACTTTGGATGCTCATTTACTGTGCTAATTTTTACCTGTTTTATTTAATTCCTTGCCTACTGTCTTGGGCATATATAAATGCATGATTTTTTTAAAAGTCTGCCCACCTTCTCCCAGCCTACCTGTGGCAGTTTTCTGAATGGCAACCACAGCAGTAGTCCTAGTCAGTGCTGAGTTCAAGGCTAGTTTTCCATGGAAAGCTCCAGCAGAAAGTACTTTGTCTGAAACCTGGACACCTGTGGCATAGACAGCTGTGCCTGTGCTGCTCAGCCTAGTCTTACCCTTATGGTCAGTCAGGGAAATTCTCTCCCATATCTTATATATGATAAACAAAGCTCCATAGCAACCCATTCCTCTTCTCAGCTACTCTCCAACTGAAATGTTGGTATCTATGTATTTTATATGTTCCACCCCTTGTGTGTACATGTGTCTACGTGTCTCATTACTAATTTTTGAATACACCAATCAGTTTCAGCTGAGCAAAACTCTCAAAGACAAATTACAACAAGTTTAAGGAAAAGAGCTTAAGGTGGGTGAAGACACTAACTATATATCTCTGCTCAGAGCAAGGCAAAAGCAACATTAGGAGTTCATGTGTTGTTACATACCTCAAAATCTGCATGTACATGTGACATCAGTGTGAAAAGTTAACTGGAGCTTCTGTCTTAGCCACTGTAACTCAGTAAAACCCATGAGACAGAGCTGTGGGAGACTGGAGTTCTGTGGTAGAATTCCTTCAGATTTTCATTAAATAATAGGTTCTGAGGAGCTCTTGTTCTCCTCTACTTCTTTTCATGATGCAGACAGTGATTTTGAAGCAGGCTATGTTTTCTTGAGATTTAAAAATTTGATTTTTCATTTTTGATAAAGGAAGACTGTCTTATCTCCCTTTCATACACATATTCCCAGACACTAATAATTCTTGCTTATTGGGAAAACTGGCAAAATGTGCAGTTGATAGGTGAGTTCCTGCAGTTCGTCAGCTACACTGGTATGCTGTGTGGACACTGCTCCAGAATAAACAACTGATCTGCTTTCAACAAGGAGAGGTTATTCTGGAATAAAAAGCTCCTTATTTTGCTAGTATGTCAACAATAAAAGTAACTTTATTTTGGGAAATTATTTTTGCACAAGAACTACATTATCCTGTCTAGAGACGTGTTTGCATCGCTGCATCTTGGTTATTCAATTTTCCTTCAGAAACAAATGCTAATGGTTTTTGGCTCACTCCTTTTCTGGCTTGGGGCTTTTATGTTCATGAACACTCATCTTCTGCTCTTACACATGCATGTTTGGATATTGAAGGGGAACCTCAGTTGATTATCTAGTTACCAGAAATGCAAAATGTAAGGCCATGCTGACGAACAGTGTCTTTCAGACCATGTGGGAAAGATTTCCTTCGGGGGAGTTTAGTCTCAGTTGGTCAGAGGAGGGGAAGAAAGCAACAGCTTGAGAGAAAGAAATCTCTTTTCTACCAAGATTTCTGCTGCAGGATTTTTCTCCCTCATTACACTGATGTTCTTCAGAGTACCTTTCATCTATCAAGACCATCCTTGTAAACATCCTGGGCCTCTTCCTTCTCGCTTAACACCTCATTTGCATAGATGAGCCCACTAGGTCTCTGTGAGGCAGTGCTTCCCAAATGCCTCGCTCCAGTGACAGGAGAAGGTTTTTAGGGGAAGGCATGGAAGGAGAAAGATGGGCAGACATTTGGAAAAGTATGGTTGAATCTTGATATGACCAGGAGGATCATTCAAAATCACAGTCTAGCTGTTGCAAGAAAGAATTGTCTTCTCCACTGCTGACCATCTTGACCATACCAGTGAACCCATGTGACCCACTCATTTTCTTCCTTTTGAAGGAAGAAGAGTGGGTTTGTGTTTGTCACAGCCTTGAAGGCACGACCAGGGCTGCTGGCCCTGACCCACTTTCCCTGGAAACTCCCCAGTCCCTGTCTATAGTCCAGGACCCCATTTCAGCTCAACACAGGGCTTTCAGTCCCTGCCTCAGAGACACTTCCCTGTGGAGAAGGGAATGATCTCTCTGTAGACTGGTTTAATGGCTATTCCTTACTTGTAGGAGCATTAAGCACTAGCAATAGGAGGACTGCTGTAATCAGCATCAAAGTTGTCCTGTCTAAATAAATGGTCAATCATTTTCCTGAGTGTAGTCCTCTCACTTACTGCAATGCCAAAATTTAATGCCAGATGGTTTTGAAATGTATCATAATTTCACAGCAGTATCTAACAAATAGCAAAAAAAAGTTTTAGGAGAAGAGTGAACCCCATCCCAGTGCCCTTTCTATTACCCAAGACTTGCAGATAAAAACAAGTCAAACAAAGGCAGCTTCTTGGCCAAGTCCAATATTCTCTTGAAATAAATCACATTGGAAACAGCATCTGGCAGTAGCATAACCCACCACAGTTCAGACCAAGTCTGGTCTGGATTAGGGACTTCCTGATTATTGGAATAGCTTTCCATGCTTCCTATTGATTGGTGGAGTTTGTTTTGCTTTTTTTCCTTATTTATTTTTTTCAGGTTTTAGTTTCCTTTATCATATTTCTCTAACTCAGAATCATATGTTTTCTATTCTTATTGCCACAGACTAGGCTCTGACACACTTTTTCCAAGTGTTAGGTTCTAGAGGGGGTCGTAGAAATTTTCTTTGTCCTTCCACAGGATGTGATGGGGTAGCAGTTTCACTAGTGTTTAAAGGCTGTCTTATGGACACATCTAGGAATGATATGCTGCTGCCCACAGGGACAATAGTGCCAGCTTTTCCCTCTCTAGTGCATTACATGGAAACATACAGAGTTGGGTACCACAGAACCAGCACCAGAGCTGAGTAAGAGGATAGTCAGGAAGCACAGATCATAGGAAGTATGCCATTGTCAAATATGCCATAACTTGGATGGGTTTGAGGGCAGTTTTTTGTCTGTTTATAAAAATTGATTAATTGCTCCTTTCTTCTCTGGGTAAATTTTTTGGGTTTTTTTTTGGGTTAGTTTGGGTTTTTTTTTTTTTGGTTTTTTTTTTTTTTTTTTAATTCTGGACAAATCTGCACAAGAATTTAGTAATTGGTGTGAGGGCTGCAATCAGTTGTAGACATGAAAAAACACAAATGGAACACCAACTAAACAAAGGAATATCACTATGATTGAATTTTAAATATTAGAGTAACAGAGCTGTACAAACTGAAATCTCAAATTTAGGCATCTTCTCATATGCAGAAGTCAAACAGATAATATTTGCTAGTTGGGTTTTATGTCAAGCAACCAGGATGCCTGCTGAGTGGCTTCTGGAGCTGCAGACTGCAGCATTTGGGTTCTAGGATGTAGGGGTCTCCCATGTGTAACATAAGATAGTGACGAGTTCTACAAAGTTAAAGTCTTTTCCCAACCTCCTGTGGTAAGCTACTGCAGCTTGAATTTTTACTTTCTTAAAAAAACGTATTTTGTAATATAATTTTCATATTTTTATTTTTTTATTAGCATGAGCTGTATGTTAATCCTATATGACAATTAAAATGTTATCTGTTATTCACAGATCTTTAAATTGAGATCCTTTATTTTGGCCCAATGCCAGATCACAACCTGAGAAATAGTTAAGTTTTCTTCATGAACCTCAGGGATGGTGCACCCCAGGTATAAACTTGATCTGCTATTGTTTTTTAGAAGTAGCAATAGTTTGGTCCAAGCTGATGACAACTGAGCAGTCTAATAAAACCCAATCCTGTCACTACAAAGAGCTGGCATTTGCTGGTTATGTTACATAGGGGATGCTTATAGCCAAAGGTATATTTAGCATGAGGTGTGTTTAGGTGATCTAGTGTTGCCTGCTAACTTTGAACTCCAAAAGCTCTTCAATGAAAAAATATGTTTCCCTTAATATCATCTCTGAGGAGATGGCTTTCATGCCTTCCTCTTCCACTGCCTCTTCCACAGTCCCTCACTGCAGTGGTGCACACCTTCGTCCCCATCCCTGTCGAGACAGAGCCCCACAGGTGGGGTTCTCCATCCCCAGGAGGGCTGTGATGGAAGATATCCTTTCCAAGCTCCTTTGAAGATTTGCAGTACCTTTGCCTGGAGTTTATGTACCAGGCATACCCCAGAGTATCTGCCTTTCCCCAGTCTGATGAAATGGGAGTCAGAATTTCCAGGCTTTATGTTTTGGATTATTTCTGTTCTCTGTAAAAAATTATTTAATGATGGATTAATTAAAAGTCATCTGTCACAATAGTTTAGGCTTAAGCATAAGGTATTTTCTGCACAGGTCCGAGCTGAAGGAAAACAGCGGGGACTGGAAGAGTTGTTCACCAGCCACTCAGAATAACCAGCTAAATTGCTCTCTATTAGTAAGGGAGAATGCAACATCTAGGAGCAGAGGATTTTGCAATGGGAAGATGTGTCCCAGTTTGAGACAAATTCAGAGGAGAAGATCCCCTGATAGAAAGCAGGTTGTAGTTACCCCTCCCCCACCAGGTTCGGGAAAAGAAATATTTCCTCGGAGGAAAGTGAAGAGAAAAAAACTATTTAACAAACACACAGGAAAAGAATAATAATGCCAAATAATAAAATCTCTCGCTGTGGAGAGAAACCTGGAAGAGTTTCAAAGTCCTTCTGGGTGTGGTCTCTCTCCTCCCTGGAGCTGGGTGGGCGTGGGGGTCCCCCCTGCAGGCTGGTGGAACACCTCCCAGTGAGGTTTCCATGTTCTGGTGTTCTGAACAAGTCCAGAAGAGAAGAATAAGAAATCTAAGTCCCAGGAAAAAAACCTCCATCTCTCTTCTTTCAAAAAAAACAGAGCTGAGAGCTCGCTGGAAAGCAAGGAAGGTGCTCCCTCCCCTCTCTGCCACAGCAGCTATCACTCCCCAACAGCAGAAGAACAACAGAGAGAAGTAGTGACCTTGAAACACAGAACTGCTTTGAAAAAAGGTTTTCTGTCTGTTTTTTTTCTTCTCTCCCCTCTCAGGCTCAGTTTAAAGGCACAGAAAGGCAGAAGGTTCATTTTCTGGGCATAGAGCAGGTGATACGGGATGATACATCATAAAGTCACTCCAAGACAAGATGCCAGTTGCAGAGAGAGGAGGATGAGCTTGTGACAAGCTGTGAGTGGTCTGAAGCTTCTAGTTATAAGAGCACTCCCCTTAAGATGAGTAGAAGAGAACAGACACTGAGCAGATAGATAGGGCCAGACATGTGGGAAGAAAGCTTCCTCCATATCTTGATCTCTAACAGGCTCTTGGGGGAGCTGAATTTGCCTGAAAGGCAGTCTGGAGCTTTCCCTGAGCAGGGCAGTTCTGCAGGTACCAGGCACTGAGCTGTACTCAGGCGGCCTAGTGCTGCCCTGACATTGGGATGAGAACTGAGAAGTAAGGTTCCCAGAGATTAGACTAAAACTGTTGTCAACACATCAGATAAACTTGTGCTGCAGGTAAATATGATAAAATACATGTGGATAATTAAAACTTACTGTATTCACAAGTGAAGTGTTAGGCACTGGAGCTCTCATTCACATCATTATTTTTCATTTTCAACTTTTTCCCCAGGGATTAAATCTCAGGACTGGAATGCAGAAAACCTGTGGACATTTCCTCTTTAAATGAAATATCCTGATATCACCAGTAAACCCTGACAAGATAATGAGCCCATATTTTTCCAGCTGTGAATAACTCATGTGCTCCTGGCTTGCAGCACAAAACAACAAGCAAGCTAAAAAGCCTCACAACTTGGGAGTTTCTTTCTTTTGGTTTGGTTTTGTTCTCCATGTATGGGATTGCAGACAAATCTGATAGAATAATAAGTTAACCCAACTGCCTTTTTTTTCTTTAGCATTCACCCCAAGAGTTCCCTACAGCCTTTTTTATCCTTTGTAATATCTGGAAGAGAGTACTGCTGTGATGTGTAAATGGAACGCTGAGCCCAAGTGGAACCTCCTTGAAGACAAACAATAATGAAGTTGTTGCCAGGTAATGGTTTCAATTTGTAAACTCTTTATGGGAAAGAACTGTAGTTTTTCTTAAAGCCATCTGAAAAACAGAGTTTCCTTTTCAGGAGGACTCTTGCTTTTTCCAATCATGAATGGCAGCATCTCAGCTAAAAAAAAATGCCAGCTTCTGGGACAAGCTGCAGATTAATTCAGTGGTGGAGTGTCACTCTGATTTTAGCCTTCTAGTATTTCCATTCTTAGAATCAGTTTTTCCCATGCATTTAATGTAACCAAAGCAATGTTTCTATAATCATTTCTCTTGTTTAACATTCCTTTCTCAATAGAAGAAAAATTGATGGACTTTTAGTTTGACCGGTGTAATTAGAGAAGAAGAGACCTTACCATCCAATCCATAGTTGTTTTAAAGAACCTATAAATATCAGTGTGAAAATAAACCAAGGTTTTTCTTACCTGAACCACACGCTGTGTGTGTGTGTTCATTTTGTGTTCTCTAACAACAGTGGAGGGTGATCCCTGCCTGGGACACACTTGCACAGGAGCCCATAGAAGTTTTGTCAGCCTTCAAACCTAGGGGGCATGAACTCAAAAACTTGGGGAGGGGATGCTTTCACTGGCTTTCACGTCACTGCTGCAAAACTGGAGGAAACTCTTGTCTAGGTGGATGGTTCCCAGGTTCCCAGGGTCTTGCCTCAGGGAAATCTGAACATAGACCAGTATGTGGGGATCAACTCTAGCGTGGGGGACTCCAGAGAGATGCAAAGCAGATTTCTTGTCCGTGCCAAGCCAGGCTCCTGAGCAGGTTTGATGGTCTTTGACGAAGTGGTCCTTAAAGAGAAACAATGTTCCTGGTTGCTTGGCATCTGCCAGGGAATGGAGATGGTTTGAAGCTCAGCTCTGGGATGACAGAAGTTTACTAAATCAAAGGAAATTTAAATAAGCATTTTGATACTAACACACAGGCTTTGCAAGAACATTTGCTCTATGTTCATAATGAGCTTCAGAAATATCAACCAATAAGTGACCAACTTTTTGAAGCAAATTCTCAGGTCATGCACAGTTCCTTATTACACAGGTATGCTCTGTGCTTCTGATTCTGCATACTGGCTCTGTGGGGTTTGATTAATACCATGGGGTATTAATGGGCTGTTATTTAAGTCAAGGAAATATAACCCTTTTAAAATTACATGTCAAGTCTTCAGGTTTGCCCTAAGTATATCAAATCTCAATTGGCAGGTTGTGCACCATAATCTCTTCTGAAATATTTCATCTGGCATTTTTTATACCTACTGTAGCTGGTTTTTTAATCTCCTGTAGTGTAGCATAAATGCAATGGCATTACATTTAAAAAAACACCTTGGAGGTGTAAATTTACATGTTCACATTTTCCTAACTTGGCTAGAACACATTCCTCATTGTTTCCATCAAAAATCCAAAACCCACAAAAATCCACAAAACCAACAAAACAAAAACCAAACAAAAATCTAAAAATGTTGTTCTTAGTCTGCATATTATGTCCTTTGCAAATCAATGGAAGAATGCAAAAAATACTGCATAGATACAAGAATGAAACACACTGTTTTTGAGGAATATGAACTAACGTGGTGATTCAAATGTGGAAGCTGATTAAGACTGGAAGAGTCATGACACTTCATATTCTTATTCTTGATTAAACAGATTGGTTTTGAAGTGGCTCTTGTTTTAATGTTTTAGTGACCTTTGTTTCTGACTACCTTCAGGTATACTTGAAACTTATGCCCACAAGATCTGTTATTTCACACTCCTGAAATACTCCTTATCTTGCACAGATACACTCAGTATCCTCCATCCATTGTTTCCTACTCCCTAGCTGCTAGTGACATATGCTGTGGGTGATTCTGAGTTCTATACACTTAAAGGTCAGTGTTTCTACTAAATTAATCAAGTAACAGAAAAAGTCTATTGCAACCTCAGCAGAGACTAATGGGAGTTCCTTTCCTCTCCTGTCACTATTTTTCATGAAAGTTGGTAAGATGTTTTGAAAGGGGTTAGTGGATTAAGAAGCGATGGGAAAGAGATTATTGGGAAAAAATGGAACTGAAAGACAAAGACATCGATTTTTTTCCCCAGGAAGCCAGGCTGAGCTGTCATATGCTGAGCTGAGCAGGCAGAAGTGTTCACTGGACCCTCTTTCCCAGTGTAGCTGAATACTTGGTTGTATCGTTAGAGTGACTTTGAAGCAGGTCAGAAATCCTACCATATCTGATTTGAAAAACATTGCATTCATTTTGCATGGATGGAGATGACTGCTGGGGATGCAAGTAACAGGAAATTGTGCCCCAAGCTTTGCTAACGCACAGACTTGTGTTATTAATTTGCTTATTAATTGAATTTACTTGCAAATGACATAGACAAATATCCTGGTTTATGAATTGTTTGCCTGGCGCATAGCTCTTGCTTTAAATGTTCATTATTCATATCTGCTATTTGCATAGTGTTCTGGAATCACGGAATTGTGAGTCTCATTATATAATTTCACTCCCACACTAGGTCATTCTGAAACCCACCAGAGACTCAGGATGGCAACACGACCCCTGCACCATAACACCTTCTCTGCTGATGTGTCCACTGGTAATAAGAATGAGGATCAGGTTCATTAGAGTACCAAGCATGTCATACTATTGCTGCCAAAGCCTATTCTGAGGCAGAGAAACACTGTGATAATCTTAATTGCGTATTTGCACTTGGTCTGGACTGAAGAGCTGAAACAGAAAACTATGCTGGTAATTCAGTCCTTCACAACAGAAAAGGCTAAATGCCTGTGTGTCCATTTGAGGCAAAAGGTGACCACAGCTGTGGAGGAGGATGGCTTTATCCACCCAGAGAATGTGATGTGGAGAGACAGAAGCAAGCCATGTGCAGGATATAGCTTTTTCTCTCTGCTTCCTCAGCATCTTTCTTTCCTGGCTGTTTGCAGATCTCCGTTTTAATCAAAAAGTCAGATGCTAACATCAGCTTACATAAAGCGTGGCTAATCTATTAGAACAAACTCTTGGGACTTTTATCTTTAGTTTTGTGGTCAAGCATGAGATTTTTACAATAAATGGGGTTTTCTGTGTGTGTTGCCATGGGTGGTGGGGGGTACGATGCCACGGCTGTCCAGAGGTGTCTCCAACTGCGGCTGCTTGGCCAGAGCCACACACCCAGCACACACACACACACCAGATAGCTTCTTAGATGGATGGGCAGCAAGGAGGCAGGAAGGGCTCTTCTGTGGTATTCCACACGGGGTTTATTGAGGCCACACATGTGAAGGGAACCAGGGAAAAGAAGCCAGAACAATGGAGGTCCAGGCTTAAGTACAGGGTCAGCAGGGGCGGAGAGAGAGAGCATCAGGGACCAATGGTTTGGGAATACAGGGTGGGACACAGGCAGGAATAGGGCATGGGAACAAATGGGGAAATAGGGAGTGGCTGAGGAACAGGGGACAATGGGTGAACAGGGCAGGGAGAACATTCTAGGACATATAGGAGGGGAAAAGAGGCAGGAGGCCAACGAGCCAACCAGCGAAGCAGAACTGGGGTACATTAACACAATGCAGCAAAGGATCCTGAGGAGAGGTCTTTTTGTCTCCCTAACGTAGCAACTTTCAGGGACTGACCTCCCAGGGGGCTCCAGAATCATCCTGACTGGGAGTTTATCAGCCTCCACATGTAGGTAAGGCTAACACCATATACATGAGCTTCAGACTGATGGATGCCTGTGAACCTCCAAGCAAGAAATGGTTACGTCAGGAACTTGTGCGATTAAGTAAAGGTGTTCAGAGTAAGCCTCAGTGTAAATTTTCAGAGACATTTTTATCACTTCATGAAGCTCTTACTTCGAGAATTGGATCACTATACAAACTGCCATCATTTAAGACATAACCATCCATTCTATAAACGGAAGATGAGCTGAATAATTTTGACGGTTCTGAGATAGGAAAATACTTGCATATTTTTCTTCTCTTGTGTCAAAGCCTGGCTTTCTGTGAAACAAAGAATAAGCTTAAGCAGACTGACAAGCAGAGCAATAAGATCTGTTTCTAATTCTTTAAACCAAAGGTAATTTTAAACTACACACTTGTTGAAAAGAAGTGGATTAGAAAAAGTCAAAATCTACAATACTGGACTTCTGGTGGTATGCCTCAGTAAGTACACAGTCCTTTTCTCTTCTAATTTCCTGGTTATTTAATATGACTAGGAGCAGCATATGAACCTTTTTATAAGGGGAACACTTCCCAGAAATTACTTTATCTTTTTCAGTTATTACTATTGAAAATGTCTAATGGTTTTCACCACCTGAATATTTTAAGCAGGTTCCCTCTGAGTACTGCAGATCTGCATTATTCTATTTAGCTTCTTTTAGCAGAATGATCCTTTAGTGAGTGAAAGGCCCTAAGGTAGGAACTGGATCCAATTTTAAAAGAAAATCTTGTGGTTTTCATCAGGTAGTGGAAAAAATTATCTATAACTCTGGAAAAAGCCATGGCGTGAGCTATTAGGTACCAGAGAATTCACCCCAGAGAAGCCCTTATAAATATCCAGAAAAGACTTCTCAAGAACACTAAAATTTAGTTTTCATACTAACACTCAGATACAGATCTTTAGGAAATTATGCTTCACTGGTTCAAAGAATTGCTGTTTGCTATGTTATCTCAAAGGAAAAGATGTGCTGAATGCCACTTTTGCTTTTCTTTCAGAAATGCCTCCAGTTGTCTCGAGTAGAGCGGTTACACATCCAGTTTGTCTGACGTGCAGGGATTTGGCATGGAGAGCTACAAGACATCTGGGACTTGGCTGCTGCAAGGACAGTGTCCAAGATAAGGAAACTTTCACATTCCTCTAACCTTCACAGCACCTTCAGATGGGGCTGCAGTGGTTTTCCTAGTCTTACTGCACAGACTGTCCCTTTTCCAGCAGAAGTATACCAACATAGTGCAGAGAAAGCACGGGGATGACTGCAGCTGCAGCACTGAGGTGCATTAGGGTGGCCAGACAGCTTTCAGTACAGGGCCTAGCACCCTGTTGTGCTCTATGCACAACACTTCTAAAACATGTAATGTGACGTACTGTGTCACTGTTTCAGGTTAACTATGAGACTCAGAGGCAAAATCTTACCAAATCATTGTTTAAGTGACAGTATTTAAATTGATTTTCAGTGAGCAAGAATGTCCTCAATATAATGCTGTTGCTTATGCACCATGGCTACTGTAACTGAGGTTGCCACCAGTGCTGGTTAGACTGGAGCTATCAAACCATTTATCACACTTTGACTGAGCTACTAAATGAGAAACATTTTTTCCTGCCTTCCCTTTAACACAAGTTTTGCAAATTAAATCTTTTAAACATGATGAAAACATGTCATTTCCATGAATGGTTTCTTGGCTAAACTGACTTTTTTTAGAAAGGAATGTGCCTACAAGCACAAACTCTATGAGCAGGACAAAGCATATAAATAGGGAAAAAGTAAATACCTAATTAAATTATACCTAATAAATACCATTTATTATACCTAATAAATACTAATTAAAGCTCATCATCATTATTAATGTTTAAGCTTTCGAGAGTGCCCAAAAAAATGATGTATTAAATCAAGATTTTTCTGAAGATGCTATATTGTCAGGCATTCATTAGAAGTATCCAGTTATTAAGGATGTATATATTTTCTCAAGATCTATAAAGATTGATGGTTGCACATATACATCTCTCTCCCTACAGAAGAAAAGAGTCCTTATGCAGCAGTAGTAAATATTGTTTTATTTTTCAGGCTTCTTAAGTTGGACTAGACTCATTACTGGGCTCCAATGTACAGAAAGTTGGTTTGCTTTCCTATAATTAGATAAGCAATTCTGCACAAACTGCAGATTGCAGATTGTTCCTAGATCACATGCATTATGACTCTTTTGAGCTTCCTTATTACGTTATCAGTCTAATTAACTGTACCAGTACATTGATTTAACGTGACATTAAATCATTCCAAAAATTTGTTAGCTGGGGCCTGAGCCATTGTCTGTGCTCCATCTGAGTTTCACCACGCTGTGCTACCATCTGTGGACAGCTTCCAGGGAGAGAAGGCAGTTGTGCTGGCTCCTAGGGCACTGTGACATGCATTAGACACACCACTGAAGGACAGAGGACATGTGTGTCCCATGATGAGTCACAGCTGTCTGGAAGCTTTTGATAAGCCACATTAATGTTCGCATGCCTTAGCAACTCTGACTTAGTAGAATCTGGAAGTGTGGAAGTTTCAGCTCCTAAAATTCATGCTGGCATGCTCACACTAGAGCTGGGCAGTGCCTTGCTCCTTGGACATAGCTGAGAAATGAGCTCAAAACATTTCAATGGGCATCTACACACACTAGCATTCAACTTTTGTCAATATCAGGATAGAGAAACTGCCCACTTGAAACATATTTTTATGATATATGAGGTAGTTGAAATATATTAGTATAAATTTATGACACATTATATGGTTTACAATACTTAAAATATTTGGGCATCACAGGAAGGAACCAAATCAGGCCTTTGATTGTTCAAAGTGTGAATGTCCCCTATAGGTACTTTGAAATTCCTCTTGTGTTCAGGAAAGAAATATGTTAGCACCACTTAGGACTCTGGAACTTCTTTTAAGACCTACATCTTGGTCCCTAGTATTAAACTCATTTAACTTAAGAGTGGATAGACAGTATTGGGAAAAAAGGCTCAGTTACAGAGAGTTTGATTTGCAGAATGAATCTTTCTGGTCTAAAAGCAGAATAATTCCACTAATTATACTGTGCCCTCACATATACAATTTACATGCAAATATAGGTGCATTCTGTGAAATGGCAGGTACTGATAAAGATGTCAACTTCATTAGTCAAATAATCTGAGAGTTGAAGGTTGGTAATGAATCATTTCCACCATCATCCTTCATACCTACTTGAAAATTATGGGGAAATTATCCTCTCTTTGAAACAAAAAAAGAGGTCACAAAAATAACCCTCAGAGATCACCAATATTCAGATTTTTCCCACTGATTCTTACTAAGAAGGATCTTCTCCTCCCATTCACATATATTAACAGGAATCAGACATTTATGATGGGGAGCATCTTGCTTTTTTGCTTGATTTGGCATGGAAAATGAATTCCTGCTTTACCTAAGGCAGAACCTGTTACATATGTGCCCTTCTTGGTGGTGTTCTTGTTACAATAATCTCTTGTCTTAATGCCTTGGCCACTTTGTTGCAGTCCAAAAGCTTAGACTGAGCTTTAAGGTGTTAACCATTTCATTGCAGTTTCGTGGGAACAGTTATACATGTTTTTTCTCTATCTCATTTTAAAGTCCTGAAGTCAGACTGAAGGCAGTCAGATGAATTTACAGAGGCTGGTGTGTACATCTATGCTCATGGCTCATTTTCTCCTAAGTGTGGGAGTTTGGGTTCCCTTTATAGGATCCACTATTCTGTCTCAATCTAAGACATAAATGGATCAAAATGGAAATGTGCTTATTGTGTTACTCTTGTCACATCATGAATTGGTTTGAATTACTGGTGCATGCCTCCAAATCAGCTTCTGAGAATCAAAAAGCCAAAAACAACAACAACAAAAACAAAAAACCAAACAAANCCCAGAAAAAAACGCCATACCATCAACAAAAGAACTACAGCATGGTATTTTGTGTAATTCCTAGGAAGGAGGCTACAAAAAAGGAGATATGGACATTTTCCATTTTTCCTTTGAAACCAAGATGAGCTTCTAATATTTCATAGGTTATATGTTTTCCTAGTTGCTGTGAATATTTTCTCCTTTCCAAGGGAATGGGGTGATGCCCAGAGAAGCTGTGTTTTCAGGTTGTAAGAGGTTATTGGACTGTTATCCCTGTAATAAAATTCAGTACATCAAATGAATGACTTGTTGTTTAGTGAAACATGGCACAACATTGACTGAAGCTACCCATTAAGTCAAGACATCAAATATACCCTTGTGACACTGTACCAGGGATCACTGTTGAAATTGCAAAACTTGCTGGTAATAGCAACTGAGCTCAAGATAAACATGGACCTTAACTCATGCCACAGTGACATTAATGGTTCGTGATATCATGCAGTGATCAAAGCCACTTGGAAAGACACAGAAGCAAAAAAACAATTTTCTTGGTGATCCACGTCCACTTTTTTATTGACGAAAGTACACCAGATTTGAAATTGAATAAATGTTTGCTCTAAAATATCCAGAGAAATTCTGTTCTGTAAGCTCTTTTATTTTCTTTCCAAGCTTTGAGTAAACCTAACCACTGATGTCTCAATATGTGAGAGCCATCAGAGTGTTTCGTCAATTAAATATATCAAGAAAAGCAAATAAATGTGTTACTATTCATTGCCTCTTGAACTGCAGGAGTTTTTCGGAACCTATGAATATACAAATACACCCATAAACTCAGATAATGATCATGGTCTTCACCTTGAAAGCTTTATTTGAATAGACCTTAACAGAAAGTTTCTTCTTATAGTAAATATTCTTGAGAGGATCACTAAAAAGCCAAAATTCCAGGGTCCAATTCTTTTCATGTGGATGCCACCAAAGTGCTAACGGCCCTGTTGCGTCCCTTGAGGGATTTATCAGATTGCTGATGGGCTATACTATCATCACCTTTCCTCCTCTGTAGTTTTTTCTTGTCAAGAAAAGTCAGATTTGAATACAGCATGGGATTTGAGGACGTTGCATAGAGACCCTGCCTTTCTCCCCATCTGGCCATCACCATCCAACTGCAGGCTGCACTTATGTCTTGGGAGTGTTTTGGCAAGCTGGCAACCCACAACAGATACCCCATCCATAGCATAACTCTCTTAATGTTCTTGCAGTCTTCTAAACCAGACAGAAGGGATTTCTCCCCACCCCAGTGTTTTGCATACAAATTGAATAAATGTAATTTTGCCATGATTCCTGTGGTAATCGTATTTGACCCTTCTTTTGTTTAATGTGTTTCTAATACATACTTCTGTTTGAAAGCAGAGAAAGTACAATCGTCACATGGTAGTACCAGATTTAGTTACAATGTTTTTTATATGTCTGGTTTTGCTAGCTGGGTATCAATTAATACTGTTTTGAGACCTTCCTTGTAGTCACCAGAAGCAATTTACTTCCCTTGAGAAATAGTACTACCATTAAATACTCTGCTTTTTTTGTAGAACTTATAATCCTTTTGGGAAAAACATATTACAAAGGGAAGGATATAATGTCTTCTTTGTGCAGGAAAGACTATATTACCCCCTTATAGTTATTGAATTCAAGTTTGTTCTAAGTAGAAAGTTTCATTTTTTCATGCAAACAATTTATGGAGAGTCCAAATTCTCTGTTCATTGAAATATGTGATAGAGAAAATAAGGTTTATTGGGAGAAATAAGCTACATACAGAATTCCATTGTTTAGATATGTACCTGAAACTTCAGAAAATTGAACTGTCTCACATATTCAAAGAAGTGCTAAGCACCAGACTTGTCTCATAGTATCCTAAGTAGCATTTTCATAATGCTTTTAATTTCTAGGAATACTCCACATCAAATAATGTGGTATTTATGTTTTCAGTTTTGCTACTCTTTATCCCATTTGAATAATTCACTAAGAATAAATACTGCTATTTATTAACATCATCTGAAGAGCAGTTTGCTGAGAAAGATCTTAGAGGTCTTCAAAAGACTTGATTTCCTCTTGCAGACTGAAAATGCAAATGTTTGCAGAGAAATTTGTGTGGATACAAACAGTGTTTCCTAGCACCTGTCTTTGAGACATCATCTCTGGTGCTTGGTAATAGCAAAGTACAAGAAGTGCCACGGGAGATACTGCAATCTAAATGAACCAATAACAAAAGCAATCTGTAGGGAAGCACCACAGTAACACCCAGCAAATCCTGGCGTTCCCTTGAGAGGCTTGTGAACTGGAATAACCACTGTTTTCCGTGTGCAGCTGAAGAGAGGTCATCAGTGAAACCATGGAACAGAAATGTCATCACAATGCCCATCCAGAACCATTGTCCAGTACTGGGCCCTGCAGGTTATATACAAGCCATGGAAGGGGAGGAATTAATCTTCAGATTACACCTGTCTTCATTTTAACTATTTTCTTTAGTGTCTCCTCATGTCCTCCCCATGTCCACACACACACACACACGTCGAGGTTAGCAACAAATAGCTCCACCCTAATCGTTACTCAAGAAAGCCATGAATTTAAAGAATAATTTATTTACACCTGCTGCTTCTTTTCATGATTGTCACTCCCACGAATAGTTTTCTTATTTTAACACACACATGCTTTAATGTACTGAAGCACTTTGAAGACCAAATATGAAAATGGATTGTACACTCAAGTAATTTCATCACCACGAGATACCATGGCAGTAGATAAACATCATCAACCACACTTTGCAGTTCATATTTTTCTGGGCTTTATCTGGTTTGTGGTGAAGTCGTTGCAAATATATCCATTAACACTGAGTGAGTAAACTGACACTCCAAAATAGCGTCTATCTGATGAGATGCAAATATTACTTTTGGAAGGAAAAATTATATATTTGTTATATAAAATGGCTCCAATTGGCACTAGAAGAAGAAATGACAGAAGTGCTAGTGATTAACATATCTGGAAGATGTCTGATTCTTTATGATATACAAGAAAATCCCAGGGAAAAATGAAAAGAGACTGAGAACTAACATATTTGAATAGCAAACTGAAGATAAACTATGACAC
>VZTN01007975.1:125167-196197 GCA_013400515.1 Erpornis zantholeuca
GTTACGCACTCCCATGAAGGCAAAGGAACTTCATACTCTGTGGCATCAGAAGCTGCTGAAAGTGTCACTTTTGTCCACAAGGGACAAAATTTCACACAAACAGGGAAAAAACTGTCCCACATTTGTCCAATGAAACAGGGCTGGAAAAGTGAACTGCAGCATCACAAAAGAACTGGGTCAAAGTCTAAGTTTCCTGAGTGACTAGCAAGACTAGTTCTGCTCTGTTGGCCAAAACAGAAAACTGTTTCTTGGAGAGATCAGGTTTTATTTTCTTACTGTAAGTTCAAAGATCTGTTTCTTTGCTCTGGCCTTTCCTGAAAAATTAATCCTGCTGGAAATTCATCACCTCAAAAACACTAGGCATTTCTTCTGGTTGGGAGAGGCTATCTGAGAGCTCTGCCACAGAGGTATTTACCAGACATCAGAGTCTACAGCTGCAGTAAAAACTTGAGGTATGACCATAGTATCTAAATAGTTTCCTGTGAAAAGAGGAAAACCAAACAATTTTTCCAAAGAAAATTGTTTTTTTAAAACTTTTTAACAGGATTGCAAAATTAGCCTGGAGATTAAGTAGAAACCAAAATGATACAGATAGGAACTAAAATGCTGGAATTTCATAAAAATATTTCTATTTAAGGAGGTACCGGTGTATGCTTTCTATTTCCCAGTGATATACAGGACAACCACAGTTTACACTGCCTTTGCAGTGTTTGGGTTTGCAAAGCAACTTTGGAACAGCTTCCAAAAATGGCTGGTTTTCTGAAGCTATTCTTGGCTGATGCCTTATGTTGCATCACTTTAGGCTAATGCTGGAAGTAGAAATGTCAAAGGTCTAGGTGAAGGAAAAAACGACGAGTGCCAGACAGTCTGCCATACCTTTGCAGATGTGACACTCATTTCTGGGCTCACAGTTCATTTTTTAGCCTGTACGAAGTAGCACACTCTACACTTTCACAGGAGCTGCAGAATCCAGTCCATCCCATGTTCTATGGTAGATTTCAAATTATCTGTGTTACTGGGGAATGTGCTGCAGACAGCCAGCTTAGCATCTGATTTCATCTATGAAACTTCAGACTTCAGAAAAAATAATGAAGTCCAGCTGTTGGCAGAGAAGGCACAAAATCAGATCACTAGCACAATTAGTGGTAATTAGAAAAAGGCCAAAGCCTGGAAGAAAAACCAGTTCCCCAAGGAAATGCATCTTCACAATGGATGCTTTTTGCTTCTCTTATAAGACCATGGGAGCATGGTTTGTGCTTGCTCAAACCACAGTCAGAGCAGCTTGCTTCTTTGATATGTGTATCTATCTGTTCTTCAGTTACCTTTCAGATTGTCAGCCTTTCACATTTATTAAATATATCCCAAATAACTAATCAAAAAGCTTTTAAGAATGTTTATGTGCAAAGAATAAATTATTCAGTATCAGAAATCTGATTATACAGAAATTTCTGGAAAGTACTTAACTACATGCTTACATGCTTCCTCAAGAACTCAGTCTGCATTCACCAAAGAGGCTCAGGGCTTCTGCCATCTGGCCCTGCTGTACTGACTGAGCTACAGCCCCAACCTGGGAATGGTTTGCATACTGTTAAGCTGTGAATTTCCAGATAGGCTCTGCAGGGGGACAGAGGCTGCAGGGCTACAATTTGCAGAAAAAATTCCCCCTAACCCTTCCATGGTGCTGCTGTCCCTCCCTGCTTCCCTTCCAGTCTCTCTATATTCTAGGAATATTTCTGCCTGGGCCAAGCTGCCACTAATATTCAAGGATCCTCTCCTGAACACGTGTGTTAATGGTTTTGTCACCAGATTTTCTTGTATTTAGGCCTGGCTGGCACCTCAGGCACCTAAGTGATCAACTAAATGCCTTTTTGTATTTATTTGAAAATACTTAAGCACTTGAAAACAAGCTTGTGTGTATGTCAATCCCCATACTACTTGAAATACTGTCTGTTCTTTGGTTTTAGGAGGTAGGTCTGAACAATGGACCTGCCAAAAGATTAAGTCTGCTATTGGAAAAGTGTGTAAAAACAAGCAGAAGAAAAAAATTGGTGTTCCTTTTCAACAAACATTTGGAAGATCAGCGCCAGCATTTTGAGCTAGGTATGTTTGACTAATACTGTGATAGTAGCCCTACAAATGCTTGCAATTATGAGCAAAGAGTATTTACAAAACCTTTTTTGTCTGGAATCTGTGGGCAGAGGTCTCAACCTGGTAACAGAGGACAGAAAAGATTTATGTGCATGCAGCACAGCAGTTTCTAAACATGTTTCCAATGTTATTTCAGGAAACTGTTACAGCTCCACCATGGTTCATTAATTTCCTCTATAGATTGACTGATTTTAGTGTGGGGAGCGTTTTTGTCATTGCTTCTTAAATGAGTGCTGTTGCTTAAAAGTTTTGCTAATGAGGAGCCCAGAAACGGAACTTCCCCTGGTGCCCTTGGGTATAGGGATTTGTTTCTAGCGATGTGTCATCTTCGCTTCAGTTCTCAGTTACATCGAAGGCATTGCTCAAGTGACAAAAATAGAAAGATTATTGCTCATGTATGTATGCATTGGAGTTATTTGCATGAGATTGACAGGGAATGCCTGCCTGTCCTTACAAACAAGCCAAAAAAGGAAAATGCCATATGATGTTGCAAAATGGCACGTGAATTACCTCACTTTCTCATCTCAGTCTGTCTCTCACTACTACTCATGTTATAGACACAGTGAATACTCTAAAGCTTGAAATGGATCTGCCACTTACAGCCAGAGGACTCTTTTAAGCTTGCTAATCCATTGGAAAAATAGCTCATTCCTTTGAGCAGTGGACACTATCAATTGAAAGCAGTATCAACACTGAAATTTTAGAAATCAAAACATAGATAGACATACAGAAATATACACATTCATACACATGTCAGTTTAAATTTGATGTTTTTTATATTTGTATACATACACATGTACAGATATATTTTGTGATTGTGTGTCTTACGCATACACATATATCTAGATACAGAAACCAAAAGGTATTCTTACAAAATAATGTGACTATGAAGAAAAATCACTTTCCTGCAATACATCCAACCACAGATTGTGGAGCTGCCATTAGGACAGTTAAAATGACTATAAAGAGTTAAAATGACTATACAGAGTTAAAATAATTTACTTAATTTTAAAGTGAATAAAAAGCAAGAGAGTAGAAAAAGCAGCAGAAATCAACATATACAATTTTATTCTTTAAACACCTACCAGCTAAAAAAAGTTGCCACTATTTTATGTATGTATGGTCCTGCCCTCTGGAAGGCTGAATATCTTCTGGGAGAAGTTCACCGGATGCAATTTTTAATGTTTAACTATAAAGGGAAAAGAATCTAACAAATTTCAAGCATTAGTGGAGTTGGGTGCATGCCTACGTGCATGTGTAGGGGTGTGTGCATATGAATACACATGAGGATGAAAAGTAGGAATGAAAGAATCAGAATGATCAGGACAAAAGAAAGAGCAACCTGTCTTTTTGTTTAAAAGCAGGTTGCTGTTATCAAAATTTACTGATAGTTTTTGAAGCCAGAAACTAAAGGAGTTGGTTCATTACAGACTGAAGCAAGAGCTAAAGGCTGGCCACTCTCCTTCTGTGAGCTGAATTTTGGCTGAGGTCATGAGAAACCCTAGCCAGTAATGAGTGTCAGTGAAAGGCTTGCTGGATGTTTATGACATCAACCTCGCAGCAGCGGAGGAGAAGGCAGAAGGTGTTAGTACAAGAGTTATTTACCAACTTCTCAGGCAGTTTCTGTTGTGATTCACTTCTGAATAGCCCCGATTCTTTTAGTTTCATCTGTGATCTCAGTGTACAACAGAAAAAAGTTCCGAATATCTGACTGCCAGTAAAACCCCTCACTCGTGTCTTTCTGTTGCCTTGTGGACAAATTAGGCATATGGGAGAAATATCTGCCCTGGATCAGTGCTTCTGTCCCCCATTAATCATAGTTCCTAGAAGGCCATTAAGAGCAATGAAAACTAAATGTAAGGTTGTCTTTGGGTTATGTCTGTAATTGCAACTTCTCAGGCAAAGCAGTTTTAAAAGCTTGGCATCTTAGATGCGAGACCAGAGCACGTGAATGCACACAATCGTTTATGGATATTTGTTGGTTGAGTATTTCTTTTCATGCCCTCTGGCACAGGAGAATTAGACACATACGTCAGTTTATTTTATCCTCTCTACAGCCCACACTTGTAAATAACAACTAAAGCAGTACTGAAGGCAAAGACTTGGCAAGCTTAAAAAATGTAGTGGATGGTTACACCGGCAGCAAGAATAGCCAGTTATAAAAGCAAACACTAAGAAAAATAAAGTGGTTTAGATGCATAAACCCTGCAGGTTGTACAGCTCAGTTTTAACAGTATTTATCTACTGATCTGATAGATTGACTTAGAATAAATTCTGACTGCGGTATGCCCACGAGCAGATTACAGCATCCTCAACTGCCTATCCCTCACTTCTACTGATATATTTACTTATCTTAATGGCTTGGATATGGAGATGATTTCAAGTGTAGATTTGCATGGGGAAGAGTGTAACATGTTATCAAAACAATTGAGACATAAACACGTTAAGCTAGTACTGGTAAGCACAGGAACAGACCACTACATGCATTTTTCCAAAATGAGTCTGAATTTCTCTTTCCTTACTTTGGTAACTTAGCCGGAAATGCTTTGGTAGTGTGGTAAGGCGTGAGATTTGTAACTTAGGATGGATTAATGGTAACAGGACTTTGTTACTCCCCCTTTGGCACTGACCAGGATGACCCACTCCAAATGACTGTGGAATAGCGTATGGATAGCATGAGTATTTTGTGGAAAGCATGGTCTGTCGTTAGCCATACGGAGTTTTGATCCTTCACCTGCGACACCCTAAAGCAATTGTGCCCACCTTTACTCATAGGCATGTCTAATTCATATGCATATCTAATTCTACTGTTTCAGACTTGTTTCCAGTTCGTGACAGTGTGCCCCCTGGGTCACCAGGCTTGTCCCTTTAGGTTAACCCAACCTGTTATGGAAACTTGGAACTTCACAAACTGGGACAGTGGAGCACATCTTCACACACTGATAAACCATCTCATATCCTTACTCTCTTAAAATCCATTTCCTTTCAATTTCCTTGGCTGCCTGTGCTGGTGTTTGTTCTTATTTAAGGGTCATGACTGTTTAGCATTAGCATCTAATATGAAAAGAACAGTTTAGCAATGTGAGGTTTTTCACAGACAAAAGGACTCTTCTGAAGTCTTTCTAAGAGGCCTTCAGCATATGTTGTTTGAGAGTTATTCCTGAGTGTGGGTTAATGATTTTTCTGGCTCAAATGCATTTATATTTCCAGATCACATTTGGAAACAAAGATCAGAGGAAACTATAAGAGAGTTAATTATGTCCTCCTGTCTGTCATTCATGACATTAAATGCTTCCACTCGACACTACAGTTTTCAGATTAGATCCAACATCACCTACTCTGGCAATTACCTTAATGTTTATTGCTGGGATGGGAGACATTAAACTTTACATAATCAAACAGCATGATGTAGTTAGGTGTATTATGGGGAAGGTTTAAAGTAACACATGTACTAATTTATTGTTAAGGACCTTTTAAAACTATTTCTTTTTAATAAATTCTGTGGGTTTTTTTCCCTGACTGAACTGATAGATCAATGCTAATTGTACTCATCAAATTTCATGAAGTTTTATCTCTAGCATTTGTGAATCAGCATTGTCACATATTCCGTGTTATTTCAATATGAATATCTGATTTCTATATGCAAATTCAGTTTATTTCCATGTGATGTGACAGAAATAATTTTTGACAAATACTGTTCCTAAAATAATCTTTCCTTTTTTTCTTTTATTTTTGGATAATACTACTGGAAATTTTTGAAATGATACAAAATACCCAGTAGCTGAGTTTCTTACACATATTTGACTTCTGGTAGTAGTTTATTTTTATAAAAATGTCATGTATTTGTCTGACTTCCTTTAACTCTCTACAAAAATAAAGAAGACTATATTTTCTTTTTAATTTGAGTAAAATTTTATCATGTATGAATAAAGACATGAATTACGTAGAATTTTGGAAACCAGGCTAAGCTCAAAAACCACATGGTTAAGTCAGCAGTTCTGGCAACAGCTTTGTTATTGTTAGTGGTTTTGTTGTATTCTGCAAAGCAATTCAAAGGCTATTGTCCTAGGATAGCCTGTTTGGAAAAATATGACTTAGAAGTTACCTACCATTAGAATCCTGAATAAATCCTTGTACAACAGCAATTGCCTTATGTTCCAATTCAATACTATAAAGTTCATTGCTTTAGATGACAGATATGATAAATAATATAAATACAGTGCTGTAAAATGATAGGAGCAATCTCACAGCCACTCACTAAGGAATCATTTTGCTTCAGCAGCCCTGAAAAGTTAGAGCTAGACACTTGAACCTAAGCCCACTCCAGTTCTGCTGCAAAGCTGCATTTTGGGTTGGGTGAGCATTCAGTATGTGCTGCAAAATTAAACCAGAACTTCCCCTACAATAAAATCAAAACATTGTTTTCAACAATTTGTCTTTCACTATTCAAAATCCAAAGTCTGCAAATAGGAGACAGCTGGCAAGCAGCACCAGTTGGGCTTAGAATGAGGTTCACTGGGGTTCCAGAGCTCCCATGCACATCCATGACCCTTGGTGTGGCCAGGAGGCAGGTGGGATCTCCAGGCTCTGGGAGGAAGTCTTACACCACTGAAAGGTTATATGCTTAATGGTCAGCCTGAATTAGGCAATTGGATGAGATGATCAGTGTAGGTCCCTTCCAACAGAAACAGGCCACTCCATTCCATTCCATTCCATTCCATTCCATTCCATTCCATTCCATTCCATTCCATTCCATTCCATTCCATTCCATTCCCTGAGGGGCTTTAGGGAATGCTGATATTCAGCATACATATCATCGCTTTTGGTTTAATGGTGAGACATTGGTAAGAATCCAGCCTAGCCAGTTGACAGAGATTTGGGGTTTGGTTTTGATGGGTATCCCATAATACCCTTGTAGTTTTAACCCTCTCAAGCAGATTCCACTTGATTCCACCTGACTCCAGAAACACTACAAAAAAACCTAATATTTAGAAACACAGGAACAGTGTAAGATACTCAGATTCGAGTTCTCTAGGATGGGGTCCAGCTTCACTGAAATTCATGAGAATGGGATTTAATTCATGAGGATGTGAACCCTACAGATGCTGTCTTGGGTTACCTTTCAACTTGTAAAAAATAAGCAAGCCTCCTTTAACACCCAGAAACTGCCTATTTTACATGAATATCTATTTTAAGCATGATATTAAAGACAAGTCTTGACAACATTAAACAAAACTAGACCTTTACACATGACATAAAGGAAAATGGGAACAGTCTCCTAAGGCTTCAACAAAGTATTAAATGTGACATATGAAAAAAAATCTCCAGCAAAATGACATTGTGCAGTGGACTGCATTATTAATACTGTAGTTAAATGTGAACAAATAAGGCAAGGACTGAATGAATAAATAATCAATTTTAAAAGGTCATTTTAATAGTTCAGACCTGCTCTCTGGGATAATTTGGAAAGGAGAAAATATTGTGTTTTCAAGCTGCATTGAAATAAAAACATTAATTTCTAGCTACATAAATGATAACTTTATGTGAAAGTATAATACTGGAATGTAAGTTAACAGCTTTGAACTCCCTAAAACTATAGGCTCAAGCACTAGCAAACTAAACATGGACCTTTTAACTTTCTTTGTTAGATCAGTTAAATTCCACACAATTTTCCGGATGAGAACTCATAAGATTCAGTTCTGGAATTCTCAACATAGCTTTGCTGCTTCCCAGTCCCTGACTGCACCTGCACATTTTGTTTGATATTTCTTACTGCTTTTTCAGTATGAAAAATAACTTTATGCTCACAGTTCAAACCACCCTTACAAAGTACTGATAACAGAAATATTTCTGCTATATGTTTAACACATGCAGAGCTGAAGATGTTTCTGTGAATCAGCACATGGTATACTGTCAAATCCTTTTGAATAAATCTATGTGAATAAATCGTGCTATAAAGCAAGTGCTTGTAACCATATTATAACAATAACATTTCTAAATTTCACATGGTTGGTTGGTTGGTCTAAGTTGCAGGATGGAGTGGAACAGTTGGATGGAAAATAACATTTCAGCAGTTTTTTGGAAGGTGTGAAAATCATGTAGAATTCAGACTAATTGGCATATCTCCAGTTGGAGAATACCATGAAACTGAAAACATTTTTGGACACGCTGTGTTATAGCTTTATAAAGTTTATTCATTCACTCACAGCTTTACTCTCTATTTCCATTTTGCTATCATCTGTGGGTTACAGGACATTACCGAGCAATTGCTGGTTGTGCTCCCTTCTGTGAAGGAAAGCTGATCCCTACCACAGGATTGCAGGTATGCCATGGTGGTACAAAATCCTGTTCAAAGCTGTCCCGACATAAGCTGTGTACAGTTCAGCTGTAAAAGGCCCAAAGCTGATATTGCTCTGCAAAAACTGTATTTCTGATTACTTTATTGATATTTCTATCAACTTTGGGCCTAAAGGACTGCATGTCTGAGTCCAGCTCAATCTGGAATGGGAAAAGTTTGGATATGGAAATGGCCTGGTATAAGTTGTTTTATGGATATAAAAAGGCTCCTTATGGATCTTTTTAATGGAGCCTCAAGTCTCTGAACATGCACATATTCTCTCATAATTGATCTCAACTGGATGCACAATAATGAATTGTAATGTTACATTGGAAAATCCTTAAACCACTCCAGATGGCCATAAATCAGAAAAGCTAGTGTTGACTGCTGGCACTGAACTTTGGGACAAGACTTTAACCTTTTAAACCCAAGTATTAAATAGGAGTAAACTCACCCAGACCATTGGTATTTTGGTAGGTTCAGAAACCCATTACTGTCAACAAAGTACCTCTTAGATTTTGGCAAGAAAATACTACAGAACTATAATGTATTATATTAATATAATGATATCTTGAACACTTTCAGGTTCTTGAATACCTAAAATAGTTGATGAAGATGAATGAGGTGATTAAACAAAGGGAAGCTTACTATAGCTCTTTGGTGAACATCACCAGTAGTGGAAAGGAGGTACAGAAAAGTGCGTGACCTTTTAATTGAATGTTAGAAAAATATACATTTATTAAAAGGTTACTGTGCCTCAACACACCAATGTTCTTTGTAATTTGTTATAGCTTTTGAATAGTCCTCTAGCAAAGGGAGGTTGTTGTGAAACACCGTAAGAAAATACACATATTTTACTGATTTTTTGTGGTCCCACTGAAGAACACCCGTCATTATAGATAAATGGGAGGGGAAGAAACAGGCTGCAGAAACCATTGAGCTAAAGAACAGGATGTTCAATATTCCTAAGTCCCAAAGATACTGCCCTGTATTCTGCTCAGGTTAAAAAAAACAGTGAGCTTTCACTGGACATCTATTTTCAAGGATATTTAGGTTACAGCTTATTGTTTCATTGCAGAATAACTGACTGTGCTATTTGAAGAGACAATACTTTTAAAAACTAAAGATATAAAAATCTAAACGAAACAAAACAAAAGATTTTCCTCTGGGTTGCTGCCCCAGAGGTTGCAGCTGGTTTTGAGTTTCTGGCTATGGCCAAGAAGAAATAAAACCCAAAAGCAGATAATGGAGGCTGGGACAGGGGACAGCTATTGCATAGATAGGAGTGCACAGACATTGGATCTGATGGAGCGCAAGGAGGAAGGGCTTCAAGGACAGAACATCTGGTTGTGGCAAACACAGCTGGCAGTCCCAGGAGGAGGGGCTGCTGTCCTTGACTTATAAGGAGCTTTTAGAGGTTTTGTTGATAGTGGAGTGAAAGCAGAGATGTAGGGGAGAACTTTGGTCTGCAACAGTGAACAATATAGTCAATAACCTCTGAGTAATGCCTTGATTGCTGTGTAGTGTGAAGAGAACAATGCACTGCACTTTGTGCATCTCATCAGTATCATTGACATTATAACCTTACCAGGGATAAAAGCAGCAGGAAAAATAGGAAGTTTAATGAAATTATACTTTTCAATACTCAAAAATCTGATACAGACCATATCCACAGTCTCTTTGTTTGATATCAAACTCATACCAGTTAGTATAAAGCTGTTTGAACAGATAATCTCTGTCTTCCACTGAAACATTGAGTGAAAATGAAACAATCAAGCTAATAAGGAATGATCAAAATGTCGTCCCTGAAACAAAATGTTTCTTATGATGATTTCCTCCTTCTATTGATTCAGCTCTATTTTTTTGAGTTTGCAAAGATTTTTCCGATGTGAATTTCACCTTGCTAGACTGTGAAAACCCTTCTATATATTTGGAAAATATGGTTCTACTCAATATTTCATATTTTCTAAGTTTCTATTAATACTTGAATGCTTTGCTACCATGACATTTTGTTATGATGATGTCATCCTGTCATAAAAAGTATAATTAAAAATCTTCTATCTATTAGGCTTACAACTTTTACAACTTTAATGATTTATTATTTTTTGTATTTGCTGAGACCATTCCAATTTTCTTTGGTGTAAACCAAAACAGAATTTGACCTAATGGATAGTATTTATTCCTATTACAATTCCACTTAGCTTAGTGGCTTAGCTATAGGGTGAATTTATTCTTACATGTAATAATATTTGCTTTCTACAGAGAAGTGAATTCTGAAAAGGTATTCCAGATAACAGCATTTTCATTACAGCAGACAGTAGCTGAGATTTCCCTGACAATACCAGAAATAACAACAATTTTGCTTGTTCTTGCTTCAATGCATTTCAATTTTAAAGCAGCTTTACTGTTCTCAGAAGAAGACATTTTTGTAATCTGATTTATAGTGATTCCAGGCACTTGGCTGAAAGCAAAAGGGGGAGGAAGAAAGGAAACAGTCTAAAGGGCAAAATCAACTAAAATTCAGCTCTATTTATAAACAGAAACACTATAATATGATGCCTTCATTGGCAGTTGTCTCTATGCTGAAATGACATTATGACCAGTTACAAGATCTGAAATGAATTATAAAACAATCAAAGGAAATTAGCTTTTACTGGTCCATTCAACTAGATCGATAGCTGCAGCGTTTTATTTCTGCGGGTGATCTGTGCTCTAGTTTGTTTGTGTAGAACCAGAGTGTTAATGACATTACCTATCATTTTTAACAAGGATGTGCCAAGATAAATTCTGCAGTACGTTACAAAATGAATAGGAGTGCTAATTAAACACACTTGTTTGACATTCCTCACTTTTCATGTGCTTTGCAAAGAAAAATTCAAACAAGGGAAATACCAATTACATTGTTCCAAGAAAAGGCTGTGGCTGCAACAATATGTATTTTTAAGGTGTGAGACTGTTAACACCCAGTGCATCCTTAAAACATGTGCTGCCATCCATGTTGTTACGCAGGCAACAATTCAATAGCACAGGAAAATAGTTCAAAATACAGAAATACAAAAGCCTTCAGAAGCTTCCTATGTGGTTGTCACAAGAGCTTTAGAGCAACTTTCCAAAACCTAGCTAAAAAATATCAGAATATTCTTTTCTTAGAAACAAAATGATAGTATATACAATAAAGATTTTCCAAGCTGAGAATATAATTAGTACATTCATAAATGTATGCACTGATCATATTGCTATTATTGCTATTTCTACAGAATATAATTCATACTCTGTTTTTTAACCATTTCCCAACTGCAAGTAGAGCAGGGAAAATTTTCAAAGCATCTTTTTACTTGGAAGAACACATTTATCTCAGTGTTGTCTAGTTTCTCCCAACTGAAAAGGCAGACAGCAGTAAAAGGCAAAAGGGTAAGATTTCCACAACTCAGGGTGACACTTTCAAATGCTGTAGGTGCATATGTGTGGTTGGTATCTTTTTTTGGTGATATGGCACGGATCTATTCAGGCTATAATATCTTGCCCTCTCTCTTTATAGCAAAGATTAAAAGCACCTAAATACAGAGGAAGAGATTTAATGTGTGGGACTCAGACGTGAGTCCAGATGGGAACTGAATGCTGCCTTAAGGACTCTTGCCTTAAGAGGACTGACAAAAGGAAAATGGAGTCCTCTCCCCTGACATTTTAGAGACCTTCATTTTATCCTCCACCTGCTGACTGAAGGGAATTAGTTTCTTTCATCATTCCTCACATGGAAAATATACTGTACCTGTGACCATTTTGCTAATTTCTCTGAAGTCTGCTGTTGCTCTTATATCTTCCTGAAGATGGGACAACCAACAGCAACGACCAAAGCAAAGTCTCGTCATGCCAGAGCCATCCTATGCACCTGATCTCACTGATGCACAACACAACACTAGAAAGCTTAGACTGGACTCCCATCAGTGCAGCCCCTTCTCAGTGCTGTCCAGCTTTGGTGAGTAACCATCATGAGCAAAGGGCAGGTGCAATACATCCCAGCTGTTTATCTGAGAGTAGCAAGCACGTGGTTTGTTACAATCAGGTCTTCATCTGGGAAAAAAGGACTAAGAAATGGGAGATGGAGAAATGAGTTTTTGCAAATTGATAAGCAGTTGAACAGAATGAATGTGAAGAACATTACATGCAATCAAAACCAGGTGATAGCATCTCACCTCCATTTTGAATGGGATATAATGATGAGGCAAAGTGGTGAGAAGAATGTGTCTGGAATTCCAGAAGAGGAATCATAGGCTACAGGTTTTGGGGTTGGGCCCATTTCTGTAAAAATGACTACTTTAGCTCTTAGGATAATTTTTCTGCATTTTTTTCCCTTAGATTTCTCTTCAGATTTTGTGAAAGAAAGAAAAAAAATTCCACGTGGAAGAAAAAAAAGGTAGCCAAAGTAGTGACAAAGAAGATGGAGAAGACTGTACAAACTTTCAGCTTAGAGGCATATCTTGTATCTTCTTGTGATTTTGATCCTCTGAATGTGAGAGCTGTTTGAATTTTCCATTGATAAGAGTGATTAAGCATGTGCTGCATTAGAGATCCTTAGATTCAAAACCAATGCAGTATGTCTAAGTTCATTCCCAGAAAACAGCCAGAGAAATGCAGATAGCTGCCTAGCTGACTGCCTCACATATTAAACACACTGGCTTTGAAAATAAACTTCAGTTTTCTGACATTTATGGCAAATAATATCCTTTCAGTATTTCATGCTGATAGAGCAGAGCTAGGATTTCGTTAAATACTCCAGACAAAGCAAGTACAGCTATGAAGTTGCTGGGCTGCATTCCCCATCTTTTAAAGAGGCACATCCTGAAAATGGATGCATTACCCAAGAACATAGTTCTGGAAGAAGCATCACATTTTCTATATATTAAGATTTGAAGTTTGTCTGTTTCCCCTGCTTATCCAAACATATGCAGAGGTTTTTTGCCCTCTTCACACCCAGCATGGCATACAAAATTAAGCATTGGTCTTCTTTATAGGATGTGGTGTAATTTTCTACTTGCAGCAGAACATACAGCAACTCCTTGTTAGTCAAGCTGCCAATCACACATTCAGAAAAGAAGCACACCAACCTTTAGGGATGAATTAATGCTTCTGGTGCTAGATTGCTTGACATGCAGATCCCTACACAACTCTGTACACATCCCAGATTTTTATCTACAGTACCTTAGGGTTTAATAGCCACATTTTAAAACTGATAGCAATCTAATGGGACAGAAGAGATGCTTCCCTTGTGCATTAGTTGTCCTACTGAAAGATAATGGGATAAAATAGCCATCTGCCTAAGGGATGAAGAAGTCATTAGTATATTTCTAAATAAAAGTGGGAAGAAAATATTCAATGCCAATGCCTACAGGTGTCCAAAGGCTGCAATGATTTCCCTCCTTTCCTACTTCTACCTCCCTCACGTTCTTTCTGGATACTTTATTCTGTGATCCCTTATGCCCTCTCTTCATCTATATCTGTATGTAAAAAAAATGATAAAAATTTATAAGAAAATTAAAGAATTGTCTGGATGAATCAGGAGCTAAACAGGAATGTCATGAGTAGTTTTATGTTAAACAGTTACTCTACTGAATCATGTAAAGCAAGAGCTGTGACAGCTCAAAGCTAAGAAGAGAGTGATTTGGAATTATTAAATAACTATAAAGTGAGGAGCCGAAGAAGCTGTGGAGAGAGAGAGAAGTACAAAGGTACTTGCTATTAGGAGCTGTAGCTATAGGGGCACTGGAGACAGCAACCATCCATCAACAACTTGCTAATAGGGTGGAGGAGCAAGATCTTTTTACATGCAACCTGTTCCAGACAAAAAGCACTTTGGATTTCTCACTGAGAAAAGTGGAACTGTAGAAATAATTTGCACCCAGTCAGAAAGTATCTAAGAGCTAGAACTTTATATCACATTGCCAAAAAAAGACTGGAACCTCTAGTAGGAGACACACCTAAGGAACTGCCAGCAACTGGGGATGGGGTATGTCTCTAGGGATCATTTCTGCATTGTTTTTATATAAACCCTTCAAATGCTGGGTAGTAAACACTTCTCTCAAATGGGCATCTCTTCAGGGCAGGAAAGTGTTCAGCTGAAACTGCCAAATACATCAAAACATGTTTATTATCCTGTAATGAGTGGTATATTCATTACATATGAACTGGGGGAGAAGAAAAGAGCTACACACCGAAGTAGGCACTTACTGTACTATGAGAAGCTGTACAGTTAGGGAGCTTTTATAAATTATAGTGTGTTGGATTTCAGACAAGGTCACCAGATTTACCCAGCACAAGACTGATGAATTCAGAAGGAAATGAGAAATACTACTGCAGTGCAAAAAGCACTTCAATCCAGTCTGTACAGTCCTTCCCTTTGCATAGACCTGATTGTGTTACTAGTTTAGTCAGGGAATTTCAGAGTAGTCAGAGAGGTGCTGCACTGCCATTGAAAATATTTCCCTTTGACAGTTCAAACCTTAACAACAACAACTGAGGCTTTATTTTACAAAACCCCCTTTTTACATGTTTTTTTTTTCTCTCTGGTTTCTGATTGCACAATCCTGATTTGATTGTATTACATCATCTGCTTTCAAACTATTCTCTTAGTTCATGGAAGGCAAAGCACTAATGTTAGGCAAATGGAAACTTTGGGTAGAATTCTTGCATTGCAAGTTTTAAATTGCTTTGTGTTTGGCCTGAACAGATATAATAAACACCTTACAAGAAGCAACGGACTGGATAGAACTTTCTTGTTCGATTCACAAGGCTTTATTTGGAGTTATGGGAAACTAGAGAAAGGGCTCTATTCAGTCATTTCCTTTTTTTTTTTTTTTCCCAATGTATATATTAAAAATTAAGGTACTTGGTTTCACAGCCTGGAGAAATCAATAACTTAAATAAGAGCAACAAAGTAACTAAGACAACTGTTAAAACTGCCCAAAACCTAAAAAAAAGGACAATAAAGAAACGCTGTATCTCATTACACAAATGGAGTACCTTAAGCAAAAGAGTAGTTTTCAAAGCCACTGTTGGGTATGTGTGTTCCCAACCCATTTGTGCATGTTGCTTTATAGATGATAATAGACAGCACCAACATTCACACACAAAAGGCATAGGTGCCTACCCTTTTTTGCATAAGACCTGTGTGCAAATTGGGAATTTTTCAGATTTTCTGGGAGATGGGCACTTTTATGAGATATCTCAGCTCTAGCCAAGCCCTGAGATCCAAAAGGGAATTATTTAGATATCAGGAGTCTCCTCCAGCAGAGAAGCAGTTCAGTGCATATGTGTTGCATGACCAATAGGCCACGAACAGTAGATGGCATTCCTCTGAATCTCAAAGGCAGCTCTCCCTTTTAACTTGGCCTGTGAAGCACCCTAGTCAGAGCACAGCTGCTCAAAAAACCAAAGGCAAACAGTAACTGAGATTTTTGATACACTAGGAAGTGACAGAAGGTTGCAGGGCCTGTCAAACTTCTTTGGTGAGCCAGCAAACACTGTGGTACTCGACAGCTCTGCTTGCTGCTTCAAGCTGAGAGCAAATCCCAAGGTGCAGCAGAGGCTGCCTGGCTCTGCTCTTGAGTGGCACATCCTGCGATGCCAGTGGGCACTCAGGGCCAGTCTGAGCTAGGAAATGCTCTGTGCCTCACCACATCTTCCCCCAGAGAGCAAGTCGTCGAGTCTCACGTAAATAATGTATTTGGAGATTACTTTTACAGCAGGAATCTGTTCTAATCAAACTAAATTTTTGCTCCATGAGATATTAATTTACACAGGGATTCCAATTTTTCTCAAAACTTTTAGTCATCATACTTCATTTTCTTCAAAGGTGACCTTACAGAAATATTTTGGTACTCTGTTATAAATGACCTAACCTGTTTCTTCTTGGTCACTTTAATGAAGCTCAATGAGAATCTCTCTCTACCTACACCTGGTCACACAAAGCTGTCTATCCTGATATATTATGTAGCTTATTTTGGCGTGTGAAATTTACATGGAAAGAAGGAGGTTCTTGCCTTTTTATCTGCTCTCCTAAATCACAAAACCACTATTAAACTGCAAAAGGTTAATGAAGTCCAGACTTGTCTGTCAGGTTCCAAAGTGGGAAAAATGTCAATTGCTGTTACTTAAAAATGTCATTAGCACATCTTTTTAATTATGTATGAGAGATATGGTTACCACAGACGCTCTTGGCTGCCAGTATGCGAGCAAAGGAAAATTTTTTAGAGGTGAGGCTGGAAGTCCCTGACTGACACCCTGCCTGCTCTTGCTGCCCCACCACTGTGTGTGCACACAAACACATGTATGTACATCATGATCACTACTGGTGAGTCTGAGTTTGAAAGATATAGGTGAGAAAGTAAGGGAAAAAATACTTTTGGAAAAGGGCTTTTCAAAGCTCATGGCTGGAAATGGCAGTTCCTAATGATTTTGAATCTGCTCTCAGAACGGAATGTGGGAACTATGAACCCAACTTCTTGATCCAGCTAATATTCTTTCAGATTTATCCACCTCAATGCACATGGGTGGCCAGTAGTGTTTCCATGCAAGACTGCTCATTGTGCATGGCAGCATTAGGGTTGCAGCTGGGGATGGCTGTTCTGTCAGGGCTTGCCTGTCTTACATTTGCCCAAAGCAGGAAGGCTACATTTCTGATTGACATGACATTTTGCAAGCAGACAGGTTTTGGCTTTAAAAGTTAGCTTCTTTATCACAGGAAAACCAATGACTTCAGATAACAAGACAAAACCACAGAACAGTGTGTTGCCCTTGCTTTTTAAAGAAACCTACTTATTCAACTTTTTCAGGCTTCAGAAGTCTTCAGTGCTTTTTAAAGACAATCCTTTGGTATTTTTCAGCTTTTCACTACTGTGCTGTTCTCCTCACTGTACCAAGAGGAATCACAGAATAGAGTTGAAAGGAACCCCTAAGTATCACCAAAATCTGGCTCCTGGCCCTGCACAGGACAGCCCCCAGAATCACACTATGTGCCTGAGAGCATTGTCCAAACATTTCTCCAACTCTGCCAGTCTTGGTGCTGTGACCACTTCCCTGAGGAAACTGTTCCAGTGCCCAAACACCCTCTGGATGAAGAACATTTCTTTTCCTAATATCCAACCTAAACCTCCCCTGAAACAACTTCAGGGCATTCCCAGGGTCTTGTCCCTCTTCAGCACCTAGAAAAGATCACTGTCTGCCCCTCCTCTTCGCCTCATGAGGGAGTTGTAAACAGCAATGAGGTCTTCCCTCCCCTTTGCTTCCAGGCTGAACTAGCCAAGTGGCCTCATCTGTCCTCATATGGCTGCTCCTCAAGACCCTTCACCATCTTTGTAGTAGTAACTTCTTGAAATATTTCCAGAAAAACGAGAAGTTCCTCCTGCACCCAAGCAAAATCTGCAGACTTTAAACTGTATCTAAGTTAAAATACAAATATATATGTGAGAAGTCTATAGAAGTCTTTCTTGAAATGCCAGATCCAAATCTGGACTCTGACTTCTGTCCTAGCTCCAGATGGTGTTTCCCAGTATAACTCTGTTTTCAGTTGCTTTTACTTTTGTCAAACTTGAATGAAGCTGAAAACGTAAATCACCTAGCCCATGTGCTATTCAACAGCAGGATGGCATAAAGATGGCAGGATTTTTTGGGTTGTGACACCTGTGTAGAATCTTGCCTGCTGCTTGGTGCTGTGGTTGCTGTGAGCTCTGTGAGTCACCGTGATGCTGCAGGCGGTACAGGGGAGCCCCCTCACTGCAGCCCACTTTTGTACTATAGTTTAAACACATTCCAAGTGTGTTTTCTGGAACTGGCAACAGGTGCAGCCCTGCTGCAAAGATAGCCAATCTGTAGCTCTTGTATGGTGCAGCCTGGAAACAAACAGTCCTGATGCAGCTCCCTCAACACAGTAGTGCTGCTCAGCTGTGCTCATATGAAGCTGCTGCTCTGCTCCGAGCCTTGCCTGCAGGCTCAGCACACCAGCCTGGATGCAGGGGGGATGTAATCCCTCATCATCATCCCTCACCAGGGCATCCTCTGCCCCTGCAGTAGCTCCACTCCAGAAGTAGCCCACATAAGGGTGCCACATGCCCTGTAGCGTTAGGAAAGTTGGCTACAGCTATGGGTTAGGGAGAGTAATGAACCCAGAGAGTTATTATTTTCACTTAAGGAAGATAACTTACCACTTAATATTTTTACTTACTAGAATCACCTACAGTCTTTTTTTTTTTTCCTTTGTTTACAGACTAAATACTGAAATAGCTCAAAAGGCAGTCTTCTTAAGGAGGAGGAAAGATTTTCTTCCAAAGGTTATTTCCATTTACCCCACTGAAGAACGATCACAGTAATCTACTATTTCACTTTCTAATCTCTCTGTTTAGAAAACCTGTGTGACATTAGGGTCAGGCTATTCTTCAGTGACAGCTGGCTCACATGATCACCATGTCACACTACCTGGCTCATTTTCTGTTGGTGACTGAAAACCCTGGAGAGGGTAATTGGAGTTGACCATCGGAACATTTTCATTGTAACTGAAGAGAGCCATTACAGCTTTGCTATTGAATATACTTGTTTCATCTCACTGGGTATGCTATGAAAATACATACTGGCCTGGGGTTTTTTCTGTTCCAAGTGCTAGCTTTTTTCCCTTTCTGATTATGTTTTTCTATGGACAAATTTAAAGGAATGTAATAAAGTGTCATGTTGTTTTAATGGCCTCTGGCTCCCAGCTCTTCCCACCCAGCATCTCTTTATCTTTTACTGGTAAACAACACACACATGCAAAACCAGTATTTTGTCCTCTGAAGCAAATTCAGTGGTGTGTCTATAAATGGATTTTGTCCTCAAGCAGAATATTGTAATCTTTGAGACCCTAGATTTTCATGACTTTAAAAAAAAAATTGTCAAAATGGATTTACAGTCTGAAAGATCAATATTGGGAGCAGACAAATGTCTTAGGAAAAGTGGGGAAGAACACCAGTTGCATGAATACGAGATTTCAGTGAAAAGAACGTGGCTAATAATCACTAGATCCTCTTTCCTCCCTCTCAGTAATAAAGTAGTTTTTACTGCTCAAGAGAAAATCTCACAGACTTGCAAAACAAATACCATATACCTTGATTTGGTGATGAATAAAATTAATTTTTATGCCATTAGTTAAAAGCACTAATTCAGGCTTTTAGTGTTTCAAGGTTTTATTTCTTGTCTTCTCTAGAAAAGTTCATTTGTTAATGGGATTGCACATTAAGGACAGAAATTATGACTTGCATTATTCTCATTGTTCTGTTTGTTCTCACTTCTTGTGTTTTCTGAGAAATCTACAGCACACACTAATGACAGCAGTTCCTTTTTAATAAGAAACAGACCTTTTGAGAATTCATAGTTAAAGCATACAAAGGAACAGTGCGTTGAGAGTTCTCTTTCCATCTTCAGTTGCTATATTTATCTTCTCAAATCCTTTGTATATCAATGAAGTAGAAGTAAAAAATTATAAAAATAGGTCTTTCACTTTATCAACTCAACTGGTGTATGATAACATGCATAGGTTGGGTGTGAGTCCATTTCTTTCTTTCAGTGCTCCTGTTTGGGGAAGAAAATGTTCCTTCTTTGGGTAATAACTATTTTGAGCTCTGGCACAGAACTCAGATTCTTAAGAGATCATTTATATTACAAAGGCTCACTCTGTACTTCCTCAGTGCTTAGAGGCACATTTCAGCTTCCAAACCAAAATCTTTTTATGGTTTTTTAAAACAAATTATGGGTTTTACTTAGGGTTTTTAAAAAGAAGAAAAAAAATCATGTATGAAAGCAAAAATTAATATACTAGTCTTTCTAAAACAGACAGAAAGTTGTTCCATTTTTCTCTACTTTTCCAACAGTTCTCTGAAATATATTTGACCCTCACACAGTGTCTCTGTAAAAGGGATTGTATTTCTTAAAGCCAAATGGGAAAATGATTCATAGCATCCTATTGAAGATGACAACTGGGCTGATGGTCTAGCTAAGTACATATCTATTTCCAAATGTACTAAATTTAAATGGATGTAATCACAGTTTTTAGTACATACGTGATGTTGCATGACGGCCAGACAGATTAGATACATTCTTGCCATAGAAGAGTCTAGTGCATGAGGCAGTGTTTATTCATACATCTTAGACCACCCTGTTCAGCCTTTTTGCATAGATGTTCAGTTCACTTGTAGGCCAGGGACTGTTTTCAATAAGGCTGATGAAAAATTCGCTCAAAAAATAAGGATGCAACATGGCAAAAGTCCTGCCATATTATGAAAGGGCTTTCTATTCTAATGTCTGAAAGCAGAATTTTGATCTTCAGTATTGATTTGGTAAATTTTCAAGTATTCTATTTGACCTTTCATAAAAGATGTAGTGCTCTGTTTGAGCTGATATGTTATCAAGGTGGAAAACTGTTTGTCCTTCTTAAATAACCAAAGGAAAGAAGGAACCTCCTGTACTGCAGATAAATATAGTTCAATGGGACAAGAATAGGACAAAGAGAGTATGTTTGGAAGTATTTTAAGACATCCTTTCTTTTCCATTATTAGTGCTTGATTCCTGTCATTTTAATTGACTTAAATAATTGATACACATCCAGTTTGGTGCTTTGAGTCATGTTTATAAAGTTTTATCTTCATGCTGTTATGTGCTTTCAGTTTTTGAGAAAGGCACTTGACTCTGCCAGGGAGTATCCTGTTCCCAATGAACTGTGTGAGATATGTTTGCCACGGGCCACTGCCCCTGATGGAGCAAGTCCTGCTGCTCTGCAAGATGTGACTGCAGGTAGAAGAAGGGCAAAGCAAGAACAAAACAAGAAAAGGAGAATGAAACACGCAGAAGCTATTACACATTTTCCTGGGGAAAGGTGCTTAGAGTGGAAACTGAGATGCTACAGGAGCCCTTTCAAGAGAAGCAAATCAATGGGAGTGATGGATAACTTGTCTACAAACTATATTTAGGGAAAGAGAAATTGTACAATTAATGTAGCAAAAAAAAAAAAATTAAGCATATTTAGCTCTTCTAATTAAGCATGGTGATGACTTTACAGGTTTGATTTTGCCCCCTATTATTCTGGTTAATCTTTTCTTACTCCTTCCATGAGCTTCAGCATGACTCGATCTTTGGGTGTACCTGGATGGCCCAAGCAAGTGAAATTTCAATAATTTTGTGTTGGTGCATGGAAACAGACAATCATTGCACCAACCAGGAGATAGGATTTCTGGATTAGAAATACCCAGATGTAATGCAACAAATTTAAAATAAATAGCTTTTCTCTTGTATTGACATATACCTGTGGCCATTTCTCAGGAGTATTTTAAATAATATAAAAAACTGTGTGTTCTTCCGGGAAAGTCTTTCCTACCGTTTTAGTTTTCTATGACTATTATCTAAGTAGCTTCTAACTACTGTTCTCATGCATCTAAAGGACTCTATGTGTGCAAGCCAGGTAGCTGCAGGGGCAAACCAGCACATGAGAGACACTGCCAGATCCCACTAGAAAAGGCACTGTACTTCCAGCTGAACCAGGCTTAAAGAGGTGTGAGTTATGTTTCTAATTTTATTACTTTATTGACTTCCACTTGGGAACTGTCAGTGAGAGCCATACTGCTGCCTAAAAGACAGCAGAGGCTTCATGCTGATCTGAGAACCCATGCAAAACACCTGCCCAAGGAGATGGAAAACTGAAATGCTGTCAGGTAAAGAAATGTATTGCTGGTATGCACAAGGCACTGTAAAACCTGTGCCTTAGAAACTTGTTATTGGTTTAACCCCAGCTTGCACCCTGGCGAGGTGGGGAGAGAATTACAGAATCATAGAACGTTAAGGGATTGGAATGCACCTTAAAGATCATCTAGTCCCAAATCCTCTTCCATGGGCAGGGATACCTCCAGCTAGACCTGGTTGTTCAAGGTCTGATCCAACCTGGCTTTGAACACGGCCAGGTTTGGGGCATCCACACCTCACTGGGCAACTTTTTCCACTATCTCACCATCCTCGCAGTAAAAATTTTATTCCTAAAATCTAACTTGAATCTGACGAGTAAAAGTGGGAAAATTCATGCTTGATACAAAGGTGCTATACTAATAAAGTAAAAATAATAATAAAGTTAAAAGAATAACAATAATAAATAAAATGAAAAAAAGGAAGGGAGAGAGAGAGGAATAAAACTCAAGAATGACAAGTGAGGCACAATACAATTGCTTCACTAGCTGCTTGGTCCCCAGCAGCAATTTGCAGTTCCTGAACAACTCCCTCAGTTTATACACATGACGTCCTGTGGTATGGAATATCCCTTTGGCCAGTTCGGGTTGGCTTTCTTGGCTGTGCTCCCTCCCAGATTCTTGTGCACATTCTCACTGGCAGAGCATGGGAAATGGAAAAGTCCTTGACTACTGAGCAACAACTAAAACACCAGTGCGTTATCAATATTATTCTTACTAAATCCAAAACACAGCACTGTACCAGCTACTAAAAGGAAAATGGACTTTATTGTAGTGAAAACCAGGACAGTAGGAAACAAGTAGAGACACCTTTGTGTGAGAGGTGGATGCAGCTGTAAATGTGTCACTGCTGCACCATCTCCACATCACTCATAACTGCTTAACTTGGGAATCATTTGGAAGTAAAACTCTTCACAAAAATAATAAATAAAAGGCCTTTCTTTTTATGTTTCTTCTCTCATTGCTTGGGTTCTCTAAAGTTCTGCTAGTACTACATTTCAGGGGCAAAAGGTATTCTGGGAGGGGTTTTCCTTCTAATACAGCAATTTTTGTGTGAAGTAAATGCTCCCATGTTTTGTAACGATTTTGATATTATGAGGGTTTTGCCTTCTAGTATTAAATTACAGGTAGCTTGAATCACTTCTGCCTCAGTTTTGGATCATTTTATGAAATTAATTAAATTTAAAAGGTCATCTGAATCAAAAGGCTGTAATCTAGAATTTCAGATGTGCAAATTCTAAAAACGTTTTAGAAATATGTTTGGTCATTTAGGTATCGGAATTTTTTTTGGTTGCTTGCTTGCACACTTGGCTTTGTTTTTTTCAGCACAGATGTAGTGCAGATGGATGCTTTGCAAATGTCTCTATGTCTCTATGGTATTTGGGAAGGTACCTAAACACTGGCCAATGCAGATCCATTTTTTAAGATTACAGAGCATAAGATGCTGTTTAGCACACAGTGCATAGCTGTTAACTGTAGAAACCTCTTTCAAAAAAAAAAAAAAAGGAAAAGGCTACAGGGAAAAAAAATATTTTCCTGCAACAGATGTGCTCCAAACCCAGTGGGTGTTACAGTGAAATACCTGGATCTCATCTGAGTATTGATATCAGACCAAGATGAGTATTTGGGACTGGGATCTAAAGCAACATTACTTCACAGTGTTTCTCAAGTCTGAAAGACAAACAAGTGCTTACCTACTTTCTTTTAAACCCACCAATGTCCACTTTGTTCTGCTGTCTGGATAGTCCATCTGTGATTCCAGCTCATGCTTTGGTAACAGAAGAAATGTAACTGTACACCTGTGCATCAGGTGAACAAAAACTCTTCTGCATCATCTGCACAAATAAAATGTGGCATATCCTATCTCAGGTTAGATACATCCTTGAAACATCAAGGTCAGTAGCAATTGCTTTGTGCTTCATGTAGGATCAGTGGAGAGGAACAATCATTGTAAGAGGTCACTCTGGTCTTCACATCTGAATGCTCTGCAGAAATACTTGTCTCTCTTGCTTGCCAGGCTCTCCATTGCCAATAACGTAGGTGCTCCTTCCAAGAGATGTTGCTTCAAGAATTTGCAGGCAAACCTGATTACAAAACCTGCTTTGCTATGAGTGGGAATAGCAGTAAAAGTTTTCTGAAATATTCATTATATTTTCTGTGGCTGAAGCCTAATGTTGATGTTTATATCTAAATGAGAGAAAAAGTTTGAAATTACTACCCCTGTATTTCCAATAGATGTTGTTCTCTTAAATAAAAGTCCTTTCACACTGTTCTGTTTCTGAATTCATTGAAAATGAGCATTTGGGGTACTTCAGTAGAGGAAAGAGAAGAATGAGGTGCTAACTGTAAGACATTTAAATGTAAATGTTCTAGATACCTGCCTCCCTCAGTGGGAATTGTATATTCCCTCAATTATAGCTGTATGAGAACATGCAGGACACATCTGTTCCTCTGTAAATCTCTTTTATGCTACAGATCATTTGATTAAATGGGATTTTGAGTAAAGATCTGTTCTTTAATGATTAAGAGGAAGATATTCTTGGTTTCTTTGGTACACAGCACTACTTGCTGTGTGCTTTTCATGGTGCATATGTTAGGGGGCTGCTGAATCTGGCAAACTGGCAGAGGTGAAGCTGCCACATCTCCATGCAACCAGTAACAGAGCTGAGCACATATTCCTGGCAGGCACACAGAGAGCACATGTACAGATTACACACACAGACACAGACAGCCACAGAGAGAACGCACACAGAACTGTGTCTGTGCTCCACACATGAGGCTTGGCCCAGCCCTGTATTGTCTGGGATGGGTGGCAGAGCAGTGTGGAGCAGTTTGGAGCTGCACCAAAGGGGGCTGAAGAAAGAGTTTCAAGTTGTTTCAAGGAGTTTGAGTTGTAATGGGTCTTAGAGACTGATAGAGCATCTTCATCTATGTTGTCATCCATGTTCTTTAAATAACCAGCTGCTGTTCTTTTAGCTTCCCTTTATCCAGTCATCACTGACAGGAATTTCAATATGTAAGTTACATGTAGCATATTAAGCAGAACTGATAAATTAATGAAAAAATTGTTTGGGAGACTGTTGGCTGAACAAGAATCTGATTAGCCTATACCTGCCCTCTTGTTATTCATTGCTTATATATTCTCCAACAACTGAAAATGTGGTGTAGGTAACTATTTTAAGAAAGCAAATTTCAGGCTGTTAATCATAATTACTAACAGCAAGAAGTTATTCTATTATTCAACTTTTGTTGAAGCAGAATTAATTTCGTTTTTAACAACAGGTTTCTGTAGCAATATCTACTGCTGAAGGTGCTGGAGCTATGGCCACATCAGAAGCATGATCTTTTCCTTCAATTCTGGTGTATGAGAGGAGGAAAGCAGCTTCCCATCATTGCCAGATGAAATACTTGCAGTCATATCTCCAGTGATAAGGCAACATCAAGTGATTTTTATGTGACTAACAACAAAGCAGAAATGTTTTGATAAAATCCAGCTTTGATTAAGCACTTGAATAGTCACCATGATCAATTTATGAATAATCCAGGGATCAAAGTGGATCATGAATATTTTTGGTCTAACCCTTCCAAGTAACAAATGTATCAGTATAAAGCAGGATCAGGAACAATTTGTGAACAGAGAAGTGTTTAAGTGTTTAATCTGCCAGTTAACTGGTCATAGTGAGTAACATGACCAGCTCTGATGGAAGAGAGAGACAGAGCACTTTCAAAATAGAAAAATCCTCTTTTTTTTTTCTAGCAGGATCCAAGAGAAATCTGAGAGAGCTGCATTAAAAAGCATATTTGAAACAACCCTATGAAGAATACATCATTAGGGCTGCAGCACTGGCAGACTAAGGAATTATTAAGCAGAGGTCAGAAGGAAACAGCTCCAGGGCACAGCTGCCAGGGAAGACTTCCTGAGCAGACCCATGGTGGCTGTGACAGGTCCTGGGTCTGCCTCTGAGCCTGGGGGAGCACGACTTGAGGCCTTTGAAGCTTTCCTTGGGTTCATCTGGGCTTCATTCAGCCTTCCTCAGTGTAGTCTTTCTTCCCCATATTCTTCCTCCAGTATTATCTGGATTTCAGGAGTAAAGACTAGTCATGAAACTGATATGTAAGGACTGAATTTATTTCCATAAAACCCCCAGACATATCCATTGCCGTGTGACAGTAGAGGACAGCCAATGCAGAAAATCATGGACAGAGCAGAGACAAAGGAGGGCAGACAAAGGCAGAACTGAGGCATTTCTAACTTCAGAGTTAATTTTCAAATGGCTCAGTGCATCAAATGACATTGTCAATTGTTTTTCTTTTTTTTTTAAAGCTCCATTCTTACTCTAAATGGAAACATACAACCAACTAAAGAATGAAAATGCAGCACCAAAAACAATCACCAGATCATCACCAAAAAATGAGCAACAATCTCAGCTCAAATCCTCTCTGAAGCATGTTTTACCCCAGAGAGGGAGGAAAGCCAGAGACATCAAAAAGGCCATTAGAACATAGTTTCTGGCATATGCAAGCATGCAAATAACAGCTCATGAGGTCTGAAATTGCCAGCAGGTATCTCTGGATGATATCAGACACGATTGAATGCATAATACTTCCGGATGAAAGCATATAACTACAGAAGAAATATGTTCCAAGATAGATCCCTGGCAGGACTTTGAAATTACTTACCACTGGAAATGTTGTAAGTATTTAGCTGCTGAAACAAAAGCCTCAGCTCAGATGTCTAAAATGCTTTTGGGAAGTGCAACCCTATGAGGTTAGGAAGCAAAAGTAAATCACTGGTCAGCAGATATAAACAGGTCACTTTGGACTGTACCACGACAATTTTACTGCTCTATTGCAAACCTTGGATGAGCTCTCGTTTTTATTGTAGCTTTTGCCTTTTCAAGCTCTTGTTCAAAGTTTGCAGTCATAGTTTTTTCAGAGCCAAAAAGCCTTCTGGATAAAATACATAGGCATAATTCTGGCTTCCAGAGATTGTGAAATTCAGTTTCTGGTTTATTACTGTAAAATTTTTTGAGTGTCCGAACAGTTACTTAGTCAGACCTTCAACCAAAGCTAATTGTACCCTGACAAAGTTCTTCATTAAAGGGGAGGAAAAATGGTTCCTTAGCCTCATGTTTGTCTCCACAGATACAACAAACCTGCTTTTCACTAGGCTCTTTATGGACTTCCACTGAGGTTTGGCTACTATAGTACCTCTTCTCCTAATGAAATCTGCCCTGCACATGGGTAATGTATTTATAGTTGCATTTTGTTTACTAGTAGTCCTTTCCCCGCAGTGAAAATGTGTGACACTGCTGAGCACGAAGTGCTACTGAATTTTTACTACTTTTTATCCATCCTTGTTAAAAGTAGAATGCAGGAGCTAGTAAAATGGATGTATTCATTCCTTCAAGGTTAAAAAAAAAAAAAAGATTGCTTTGATTCATGAGTATATTGAAAATTCTGAGGAGAGCGAGGTGGTGTGGTTAAGAGCCTGCATATGGTTCTTGATGTGACATCCCAGCCCCTACAAGATGGGGGACCAGCAGGTGAGCAGTGCAGTGTGGGGAGCTCCTCTCCTTCTGCAGGAAAAGCTCCTGGAAGGAGGTCTAGGCATATGAACAAAAAGTATAGTGATTTTTCAAGAATTGCCCCAGAGTTACATTTCTACACCAACATTTCCACCAGTATTGTGGTGGTTCTGCAGCTCCCCTCCTGCCCCTCTTTTTCACATGGTTCTGGTGGCTGCAGTCCCACCTACAAATATAGCCTAGCCTGCACAAAAGAGGAAATAAAGGATACTGGGATATGGTGCAGCATGGGATTGTAGGTCCTGTTGGCTTTACATCAGTAAAGCCCTTGCTCACATGATTCAAAACCTGAAAGTAGTTACAACCTGCTTTTCTAGTCAGAAAACTAGAAGAAAAAAGTAAGCAGAAAATGCCTCACAGGCTTTGGTAGCCGGTGCATGACATTTTTTCCAGATACAGATATTACTGGGTTTGATATACTGGGACCTCAGAAGTCCCTCACAATTAAAAATCTTGATCTGTGTGTGACATTTCATCTGCCTTCCTTTGCTTGCTCTGGGACCTTCCATACCATTCAACTTTAAAACTGTGCCTTCTTCCTTGCTGCCTAATTAACCCCCTGCATAAACACCTAGAGGAGTCTGAGGAACACAGGAACACGGCTATTTTTGTGTTCATAAACACGTAGGGAAGGCAGAATTAAAACATGCTGACATATGCATATCACAGAAACTGCTTTCGCTGCACGATCCCAAGGTCTCTCATAGAAATTTTTGACCTTCAAAGATTTAGACACTTTTATCAGATTAAAAATTTTCCTCACCCAATGAAGAATTTACACTAGGAAATATTTATTGGAGTACCAACATACTTTCTGTGAGTTTGCTTTGTGGTATGTTGCTTATGTGGTGTGTCAGGCCAGCCCTAATCAGTTATCCATGCTTACCATTACATGACCTTCACCTTCTATCTCTTTTTGAAGACAGAAATCTTTGAAATTGGCTTTGTTCAATGAAGAAGTTCATATGACAAAACATTAAAACATACCTTAAAATGAGATGCAGTCATGGTAACTTTTAATAGTAGACACAACGACTTTCAGAAGCTCCGAACAGGATGCCCTGGGACATATTTCAACATCTGTGCCAGTTGCTCCTGCAGCTCTTTGGTCGCAATGTACTACCCACAGTTTCCAATTTGAAAGGTTATTTCTGCAGTTAGGAACTTGTATCAAACAATAAATAGCAATTGCCCTCTTCAGAGCACATCTCAAACGAGTCTTGATTCACCAAAAGAATCGCCTTCCTTTTACAATTTACAACAAATTTCACTTCATTTTTTCCTCTTCCCTTCTGCTTATATAACCAGGATGATAATGTGATTTCAGATGGTTTTTGACATCTGCTGATCAAGCCTCATTTTGCCTCTCTGCCTCTGTTTTGCAACACTTTGGTCAGTGTAACCAACCAACTAAATTGTGAAACAGGAGGGAGGGCTATGCAGGAAAAGAACAGAGCCACGGAAACTTTGGTTTAGCAGTGCTCACAGTAACAAGCCTTATTACCAAATCCAAATGAATGTCATGAGAGTAAATTGCATTATCTTTTGCTGAGGTATTTTTGGAGATACTTCCTTACTAATATCCTTTCCTCTTTTACCTGCAGTCTGAGGATGCTGATGTCAGAAACTAGGTAAATACCTTATCCAATCCATTTTTCTTTCTAATTAATCTGTATAAACATGCTGGATCCAAAGCAGCATCTAATTTCTCCTAACTGTGCAATCAGGCCACATCGGTCTTACCTTCAGTTCTAGAATCCATTATGTTGCAACTCTGTGAGAAGAAATAAATGAGTTTTTGAAAAAATGGGATTGAAAATTGGGGATTTAAAATTTTAATTAATCCAGTTTAATATAAAGAATATAAAGCCAAGCTTGCAGAAAACACATTATTTCTGCAACACTAAAAAAAAAAAAAAAAAAGAAAAAAAAAAGGAGGGTCAGAAATGCTACAAGCTGTAGGGCATTACATTTGGAAAGAAAATGGAAACTATTGATCCACTAATAATATTTTTGCCTTAGGAATTCTTTGAGCATAGAGTGCAATTATATGCCTAGTATTTCAGTTCAGTACCATCTTCTTCACTAACATGAATACCTCTTGATGAAATGATAAAACAAAAGTAACAAATACAGGATTTGTATTTCACAACATTTGAGTGTTAAATTTGTTATAAACAAAATCGCTATAAACAAGCTAGTCACCTTTTTGGAAGGTTAACTAGTTTATTGATAGAAAAAAACAACTGAGAAGTGGGGCCCAAGACAAGCCCGAGACCCCAAAAGACAAAGCAGAGAGTTTTAACAGCGCACGCCGTACTGAGTGCTCCGCCAGCCTCACTAACTGCCTCAGGTAGACCCTGCTCTTCCCTGGGAGTGTCCTTTTATATCCCCAGAGGGGATCAGGAATGCACCAATCAGAAGGGCCCGTTTGTAGGGGTTCTGATTGGTCCATTTTCAAGGTGCATTCCTGACCAATCATTTGGCCAACTCCTGGTGTGATTGGTCATTGTCATTGTCCAATCCTGTTTGCTTTACCTGAGGCAGTGTAATCTATGACCGTGTTTCTAGATGTTTCCTCGTCACCATCTTTCTAGATGTTTCCACCCATTGCCTTTCCTCAGCACAGCCCCATCCAATGTTCACACCGAAGCACCCCACAGAAAATCCTAGTTGCTTAACAGGTTACTTGAAAGATGGAGATATCTGTAAAATGTAGTTCTTTCTGTGGTCAGAGAGGTTTGAAAATATGCAGTTAAAATGACATCAAGAAGAAGGAAAGTGGAGATACATTCAAATGTATCTAAACTAGCCTAACTAATTTAACATAAATGTAGTTTGTTCATTACTACCTTGCACTTTTTCCTTATGTAGCTCTCTACCCTTCATATGAGGTAACCATTGAGACTCAGCATTTTCAGTGTGCTGAGCCTCACATCATTCAATGATACACGTCATGTCATAAAAATAACATCAGAAAAATAACATTGCCTTTATGTAGAACAATTCTCCAGGCTCAAACACACGATCAACCTAATTTGGTTTACAGAACTATGTTGATGTCTTAAATGGCTACCTAGAAACAGAGACTAGACAGGAATAAAGGAAAAAAAGTGGTATTTATTTGAAAGGCCTTCAGGTGCACACTTTGGGCTCCAGAGGGTCCTGCCTCAGTGGAATCCCAAAATGGACGACAGATCACGAGTGCTTCACACTTTTATATCAACATAAATTCACTAACTAGAACTCAGCTAATGATGTGATTTCTCTCAAGTTTTCCCCTCTCTTCTCAAGATGATGGTTTACAGTTCCTGTTCTGAGTGTCTCTGGAGAGCAAGTCAGAGGTTTTGTTACGTCTACCTTAGCATAAGAGAACAGCACTTAACAGCTACCGAAAACTTGAGAGTCACACTAGCAGTACAGGATTTGAAAAATATAAAAGTTATAAACCTGAGGCATCAATGGTGTGTCAGGTCAGCTGTAGTAGCTGACTGCATCTAAGCTCTAAACTTGCAGCAAACTCAAGGTAAGATGTATAAGCTCCAACCACACTGTGGGGAAGAGAGATGCTCTGTGTTCAGTGGGGAAGGAAAGTTCCTCAAATACTAACATGTACCCTTAAAGACTGTATGCAGTAAAACTTTCAAAACTTGTATCCATGAGGAATATTTCCAAAATCCCTGGAAATTCCTGCCAAGCTCATTCAAGTCCCATAAAAGTGCTGGGTAATGAAGAATCATTCTGCCTGCTCTGTCTCATCAGGGGTCAGGTGAATTTGCCAGGCTCTATCAGACACCTGTGGTGGCAGTCTTTTGTATGATACCAGCCCTCTGCCCACTGGAGCACCCATCAGGACACAGGGAACTTCAGTTCTCAGACAGTCACAATGTGGAGACAAAAACAGTGAGAGTATGAAATACTTGTTGCATTGTTATGAAAATCTTGGATGTGTAGAAGTCGCAGATCCATACAGGTGAAATAGAAAGAAATTTCTTTATGGGTTAGGCCAGGATGATAATAGGTTTCTAGCCCCTTCTGCCTTGATTGTTTCTACTTTCAATTTGGGGGGAGTCTATCATTTGTGATGGTAAGCATACTGTACTGTATTTTATTCTATTCCAAATACAAAAAGCACATCATTTGGTATAGCTACTGGCAATCATACCAGTTCCTCTTTTCTTAGCTGCTCCCTATGGAAGAACTCTTCCCTGTATTGTGTTTTGTTTCACAGCACTTTTCCTTCCAACATGCCTGTATCTAAGTTCCTTTACCTAAGACTGGAGCCTTTCTAAAGTTCATAGATAGTTACAGCATACTCCTAGATAGTTACAGGGCAGTTACAACAATAGAAATGCTATCACTAAAAAAGTTAGCACATTTGATACTACTAGTGCTATATACTAGCACTACTATGTACCAGACAGGCAAGTACTGACCACTCCCACGCTAAAGGATGGAATAACAAGGAGCTGAACTGGCCCTTGCATTTGGACTGGTTCATTCCAGTTACCTACAGGAGGATCAGAGGCAACCCAGCAGTTACACCAGTGTTGGAACTCCATTTCTGCTTCCATCTGATCCCAGAAGGTTACTGGTTTTTGAAAGTGGTGCTGAAGGACAGCCTCAGTGTCTCAATTACTGAAATGAAAGAGATTATCTTTGTCTCACATACTAATGAATGAAAAGTTTGCTCCAGTCTTGTATTTACAGTACTTCGCTAGGTAATTTCTAATTCAGTGCCTACAGTTTGCAGATATCTCATTACATCAGCGATAATTGCTGCTAAATCTCTATTATTTTTATTCTGTTTTGACTGATGATGATTGAATCAGCTTATTTTAGATTAGTTAATGAAATGCTAAAACTAATCTATATAATAAGTTACTAGAGACTTCTAGAGGAATTTAAAAGTCGCAGTCAGTTTGGCTTCAGGGATGATTTACGTGCTGGAAGAAGGAGCTGTAAAGGACAGTTGCCTTACTAAGGAAGATCAGTAGGGTTGGTAAAAGACAGTGAAACCAAGTTTCAGAGTGAATCATTCAGGCTGTGAAATAAGCAGTAGACACTGTGACAGAAATCATGAGCTCTCTTTGCCAAACCACATCCAAAGACACTATCTAGGTTTTAGCCCAAGGACAAGTTTTAACTGATACCAGCTACAGGGGGGCAGGTGAGGGGCTGTGAAAAAACTTCCTGCCTTTCATTGCAGAGGAAATGGCTGCAGGCTGACATATTCCTTAACATAATACAGGGGAGCTGTAATTAATAAGTGGCCATTGGATGGATAAAGGCACTGCACTCTGTACAGCACCTACACCTTCAGGACCTCCTCAGATTTTAATGTGCACCACAGGCCACCTGGGCAAATAAGTGAATGTTCCACCATATTAAGGTTTCCAGGATATTAATGTTAGGATGTTCTTGAGTCCTTTTATAGGAGACACAATTCATAAAAAAGCATGCAGCAGATGAAAAAAATAGGATAAAAACTATGATTCTGTTTTAAAAGACATCAGAGATGTGATGAGCACTGCTGTCCTATGGAGAAAAGGTATACAAGTATGTCTACATAACAGACAGAGACTACAGCCCTACAGAGTAATAAAACTGCAGTTTAAAAGGATAAATAGTTCTTGTGAAAAAGAAATGTGTTTCAAATTGAGGAAGCCACCTAACTTCCACTTGAGTGTTATTATTTTTAGCTAACCTTGGTTGTCATTAGTCACATAATAAATTATAAAAATTGCTAAATCTGCATTTGATATGCATTGTATCTATAAAAGGCTCAAGAAGAGATACATTTTATTCCCTCATGCTGTATCTGTCACTCCACCAATTTTGAGGTTGCTCTAATGTGGTTTGGGTATAGATTTGAAATGGAAGACAAATGGAAGGTGTTTGTGTTTTCTTCAAGGAATATGGCACCTTCTTATTTGTTTTCACACGTCCAGAGAGGCAATAAACTAAATAGACTCTCTCATGTGTATTTTTCTGTTTGTTCCTCCAGGCTAAGTACTGCTATGAGACCTTCATGCCAGTCTCTTCCCTTGTCTGCCCTAGCTAATCTGGGAAACAGTGGCTGATTTAGTACCCAGACTGTCATGTGCAGAGCAGACCAAAGGTGGGTGGGTTAACCTGGGATTCTCCTTGTAGTACAGTGCCAGCTACCAAGCAGTTCTGGTCCTCCTCCTGTGGTGGCTGCCCCTGCTGGAAAACAAACTGAGCTTCTACTTCTCCCATTTGTATAAAAGCTGACCTGTTGGGAGATGTATCATCCTGTATGTCTGACACACAGCCTTGTAGCAGGCAGCTTTGAAGTAACCTCTTTGATAGCTATCTTTTTTATAAGTCTTTACTTGTAAGTTGAAATCGTCATCAAAGAAATGTAATAGCAAAACTAAAAGGCAAAGGCTGTTCTACAGGCTTTTTCAAGTACTTATATGTTAGTTTAAATGTTTTAAATTGTTTGAATAGGTAGACCTTGATATACATAAACCAGAAACTCTTTTAGTATCTGAATTGCTTTGTTGCCATCAAGTGGTTTAAGGAGGCATTTCACAGCATCATGGTTTGATAAACCAAAAGAATTGAAGCTACACCAAGTCAACCAAAATTAAGAAAAGTTGACTCGAAATGCAAGCAAAATTGTGTGGCAGCTTTTCTTTGGAATGACACCGAGTGACTTGGATGATAGTGAACATCTTGCGCTCCAGTCATAGTGATTAGAAACAACTGCTATTGTAAGAGAAAATGCCATTTATTTATTTATTCTAACTTTCAGTTTCTCCGCCAAGCACAAGACTTGGGGGTGTTGGTTGACAAGAAGCTCCACATGAGCCAGCAATGTGCACTTGCAGCCTAGAAAGCCAGTTGTGCCCTGGGCTGCTTCAAAAGCAGCATGGCCAGCAGGGCAGGGGAGGGGGTTCTTCACTTTTATTCCACTGTCATGAGACCCCACCTGGAGTGCTGTGCCCAGCTCTTGGGTCCCCAACATAAGAAGGATGTGAACCTGCTGGAGCAAGTCCAGAGGAGGCCACCAAGATGATGAGAGAGATGGAGCACCTCTCCTGTGAAAACAGGCTGAGAGTGCTGGGGTTGTTCAGCCTGCAGGAGAGAAGGCTCTGGGGAGAACTTTTAGGAGGCTTCCAGTACCCAAAGGGGGCCTACAATAAAGCCAGAGAAGGACTTTTTATGGGGATGTGTAGTGAAAAAAGAGTAGTGGCTTTAAACTAAGCAAGAATAGGTTTGGATTAGAAATTAAGTAGAAGTTCTTCACTGTGAGAATGGTGAATCACTGGTACAGGTTGCTCAGAGAAGCTGTGAATCTGCATGGAAGTCTTCAAGCCACACTGGGTAGAGCTTTGAGCAATGTGGTCTAGTGTAAGTTTTCTCTCCCCATAGCAGGGAGTTGGAACTAGAGGATCTTTAGGTTTCCATTTGATGATTCTGTGTTATTTGCAAGAGAATTTTATAGAGAGGTGTTACCCAGCACTGTAACTAAGTCAATGATTTTTCTGTATTATCCTAATGTATTTTTTCTGCATCTGAATTCTGATAAGTCAGTGCTGATGCTGTTTATGTTGCTGAGGAGTTTTTTGGGTTTTATCTACAGGTACTTGGCCCTTACGATTAATCTTATCCTTTTTTCAATCTCCTGCCACTCTCATTATGTTGAGAAGCAATGCTTCTTAAAGCACTATATCCTCAGCTCTTTTTTTATTTCTTTGCAAAATTTTAAGCACAGAAGGACTTTACTTACTATAGAGGTGATAAGATTCATATTCTCAGATTGAAGCCCTTGTGAGAAGCAACAGAAAGACATTTCTGCTTGTCAGTTTTATTGATTGTTTTCCAGCTCATGAGTGAAATTTCTGGTGTAGTCTATAAATACTGTTCAGTGGTAAGGCACCTCATTCATTATTTCCACATTTTTTCCAGATTACAGCACAATGACAATTTCTGGGATTTTGCTACAGATGAAACTGGGAGCAGTCAAACTTACAAGACATGAGACTTAGAAGAAAAAATAAAGAAGTTCTTTACATAGCTTTACACTTTATGTAAGCCCCACACAGACTCAACTTAAAAGTTCCTATTTATATGTAGTCTGACAAAGAATGGTGTAAAGAAAACAAAGGAAAATTATGTTCCTCTGATTCCAATGAAATTATTTTTCTTGTGATGCAATAAAAGAGACAAAGATGACTTTAAGAGGCATTGGTTGAAGGCTGGATAACTAATTCATAGTAATATTTTATTTTGTTAGCCATTTTTGTGTGCATAAATTGAGCACTAATAAATGCAGTGCGCAAAAGATATTAGATCCTTTGAAAATTAACTACATTGATTTGGAGAGTGCATGAAAATGGCTATTTGTGAGTATTTGATATATAACATGTACGGTTTCTTTTGAAGAAGAAAAACGTGTTTGTAGTGGTAGTTTATAATATCTGTCAGTTTGACTAGATTTGATTCTTAGAATCAGATTTTCAACATGTGGAAGCCAATTTACAAGGCCTGATGACTTCCCAAGAACACGTACTAATAATTGCTTGAAATGCTTTTGGGTTTTTTTCTGCGCGGAGCTCCCTCTGACAAATAAAAGGAAATGGTCCAGATGGAGATGTAGTTCATTTAATTCTGTATTTAAGCAAATTTTAGAAAAACTATTTTACGGAATTACAGAATCATAGAATAAGCTGAGTTGGAAGGGACTCATCAGGATCATTGAGTCCAACTCTCGGCCCTGCACAGCACCGCCCCCAAGAGTCACACCATGTGCCTGAGAGCATTGTCCAAAACACTTCTTGAACTCTGATTGCTGTGCTGTGACCACTTCTCTGAAAAGCCCTTTCCAGTGTCCAACTCTGGGTGAAGAACCTTCTTCTAATATCCAGCCTAAACCTCCCCTGACACAACTTCAGGGCATTCCCTCGAGTCCTGTCACTGTCACCAGAGAGGAGAGATCAGTGTCTGCCCCTCCTCTTCCCCTCACAAGGAAGTTGTAACTGCAATTACTCTTCACAGGAGTTGTAACTCCTCTCAGTGTCTCCTCCAGGCTGAACAGACCGAGTGACTTCAGTCGGTCTTCATGAGGCTTCCTCTCAAGGCCCTTCACCATTTTTGTTGCCCTCCTTTGGACACTCTCTAACAACTTAATGTCTTTCTCATATTGTGGCACCCAAAACTGCCCCCAGCATTCGAGGTGAGGCTGCCCCAGTGCAGAGCAGAGCAGGACAATCCCCTCCCTTGCCCGGCTGGTGATGCTGTGCCAGATGCCCCCCAGGACATGCTTGGCTCTCCTGGCTGCCAGGGCACTGCTGACTCATGTTCAACTTTCTGTCAGCCAAGACCCCAGGTCCTTTTGCGCATTGTTGCTTTCCAGCTCCTCATTCTCATTCTGTCAGTATATCCTGTGGTGATGACTTGTAGTGGGTTTTTTAAGAAATCTCAGAGAAAGACTGGACAAATGCAAGATTTTGTTAAGCTGTGCTAAAAATATTTTCTAACGGAATCTTTTGTAATTTCCCAGGAGTGAGCTTTGATGCAAAATGTAAATAAGTTTATGGTAAAGTGGTTGCCTTGACCAATGAAATGTCTTCCTCTCTCTTGTTGTGAATTCCTAGCTAAGACACAGTCGGGGAGAGACACAGACAGACACAGACACACAGACGTTCGCTCCAGCTGAACCTGCTGGAGGGAAAAGGATTTGTTCTGTTTCTTGATATTAATAAATAACCCTTCTGAGAAAAACATGGACATGTGTGATTTGTGGAAAGGCCCTAGGGCACCAGGGCTGGCTCCTTTCTACACATCCAGGGCTGCCCTGTCCCAGGTACAGAATTTGGAAGTTTCTTTTGTTGAACTTCATGTGTTTGGTGATTGCCCAATCCTCCAATTTGTGTAGGTCTCTCTGTAGGCCTCTCTGCCTTCAAGGGAGTCAACAGCTCCTCCCAGTTTTGTTTATGTAAACTCAGGTTTTACTCTTCTCCTAGCCAAAGAAGTAGCTTGAGCAGTCCTGGCTGGACTAGGTGCACTGTATATAAGTTACTCTGCATTTCCATGTCCTGAGAGCATACAAATGCTGCTTTCCGAGCATGGACTAAAGACAAAAAGCAAACACAAGAGAAAACTCTCCATGCTGTTACAGAAGAGTGCATTGTTTTCTCAGTAGTAAGTCGAGTGAATTAAATAATGGACCAGTGATGTGCATACTTTAAATACTGAGCTTAGGAATATTCAAATATATTTCAGGACTCGGTTTTCACAGAATTTTTTTTCCAGTGAGTAAGGCACATATAATACCCAAAGCATTAAGACTGTCCCTCACCTGTTATAGGTTATAATTTGTTATAGTTTTATGGTATAGTTCAAAATTAGCAGGATTGAGTGCAATTTTTGTCTATGTATCAATCTCTCCATATGTGTGTGCATACACCTGCTATGCACAAATTTACACATGCTCTGAAGAAGAATGAAGCCTAAATTAAAGCAAGCTTCATGTCTGTGGGCATTCCCATTTATGTTGACTTGCCATGATACCTATGCCATACCAGGACTATATTCAGTTTTAAAATCTAAAAGAATGTCAACAAGAAATACCTTTTGAATTTGCTGCACAGGTCAGACAAACGTTGGCAGACCTACACTGATAAGAGACAGGACATGAAAAAAATAACATTTTTCTTTGAGCACAGACTGAGGTTCGGATCTCACATGACTTTAAAGGTAGAAAGCTTCTTTCGAACCTAAGCCTCTATACATACTCTTATATAGAGTGGTTCATGCAGTTTTTCTTTTTTTCTTTTTCTTTTTCTTTTTCTTTTTCTTTTTCTTTTTCTTTTTCTTTTTCTTTTTCTTTTTCTTTTTCTTTTTCTTTTTTTCTTTTTCTTTTTCTTTTTAATTTCTCTTTCTTTTTCTTCTTTCTCTCATATTTTCTTTCCTTATTAACTCATATTATACATTATGACTTATAATGATGAGTGCAATAAGAGTAGTAGAGACTAAATACGTGTTTAGAGGTTCAGAAAACCACAAAGCCCACAGTTCCCGACACACTAAAAATGGAAAAGGAATGCCAAATAGAGTGGGGTACTTCCCTAAATATGCTCTTTTTTTCTGCATGGCACTCGCATCTGCCCAATGCCATATTTCTGGATCAGCCTAGGCTTAGGGTTTCACCTACGGGTAGGGTTATGGTATCGCCCACAGTCAGGGTTCAGAAGACCACAGAGCCCACCACTGCAGGGACACTGACAATGGAAAGGGCATGTCAAAGCAAGCGAAACACCACCCCAAACTTGCTCCTTCCTTTATCCATGGCACTCGCGTGTGCACATTATCATATTTAGAGAAAAGCCCAGGCTCAGTGTTAGAATTAGGGTTAGGGTTCAGAAATCCACAAGGCTCACCACTCCAGGGACACTAAAAAGGGAAAAGACAAGCCTAATAAATCGCGGCACTTCCCTAAATTCGCTCCTTCTTTTGTGCTTGGCACTCGCATCTGCCCAGTGCCTATTACCGGCTCAGCTTAGGCTTAGGGTTAGGGTTAGTGTTAGGGTTAGGGTTAGGGTTAGGGTTAGGGTCAGGCCTAGCCTTAGGTTTCAGAAAACCATAAAGCCCCCCACTCCAGGGACACTACAAATGGAAAAATCATGTCAAGACAGGCGAAGCACTGTCCCAAACTTGCTCCTTCCTTTATCCTTAGCACTTCCATCTGCCCCATGCCATATGGCTGAGCCTAGGCTTAGGGTGTAGGTTAGGGTTACCGCTAGGGTAGGGATTCTGAAAGTGACATAGCTCACCACTGCAGGGACACTAAAATTGGACAAGGCAGGCCAGTGGGAGCACGGCACTGCCCAAAATTCTCTTCTTTTGCACTTGGCACTTCTGTCTGCCCAGTGCCATATTCCTGGCTCCGCCTTGGATTAGGGCTAGGGTTTGGGTTTGGGTTAGGGTAGGGTTCTGAAATCCACAAAGCCCATGGCTTCAGTGACACTAAAAATGGAAAAGCCATGTCAAGGCGAGCTAGACACTGTCCCAAACTTGCTCCTTCCTTTCTCCTTGGCTCTCACATCATCCCTATGTCATATTGTTGGCTCCTCCTAAGCTTAAATTTTCACCTAGAGTTAGGGTTGGTGTTATGCCTAGGGTTAGGTGTCTGAAAACCGCAGAACCCAGAGCACCAGGCATGCTGAGAGTGGAAAGGTCATTTCAAGGCAAGCGATATACTGTCCCCAACTTGCTCCTTCTTTTCTGTTTGATATTCATGTTTGTACAATGCCTTATTTTGGTCTGATTCTAGGCTTAGGATTTCTCCTAGGGTTAGGTTTAGGGTTATACTTAGTGTTAGCGTTCAGAAGACTACATAGCCCACCTCTCCAGGGATATTAAAAATGGAAAAGGCATTTCAAATGGCCCACGGCACTACCCTAAACATGTTCCGTCCTTTCTCCTCGGCACTCCCATCTGTCCCACTGCCATATTGCTGGCTAATCCTGGGTTTAGCATTTCACCTAGGGTTAGGATTAGGGTTACGCCTGGGGTTAGGGTTCAGAAAACCGCAAATCTCACTGGGACACTGACAATGGACAAGGCATGTCCAGACAAGCGAAACACTGTCCCAGACTTGCTCCTTCCTTTATCCTTCCCACTCTCATCATCCCTATGCCATTGGTTCATAGAACAACTAACATGATCCTTATATTGTGAAAAGACAGATATCTTGAAAACGTAGTTTTGTGGAGAAGGCTGACTAGATACCTCTAATTTACCTCCTTTTATTAATTTAAAATATGGAAATTTCCTAGTGAAAAACCTAAAATGACTAAAATAACTAAATAACTAAAATGAAAATGAACAAAGTGCAGAATAAATGCCCTAGTGCAGAATAAATTCCAAATGGGTCATTGCAGAAAACTCAGAATTATAGATGGTAGAACACCTTAAGTGGCCCCAAGTCTATTCTGAAAGAAGATCAACAGATCTGAGGTAATGAATTTAGCAGGATTCAAGGGGGAATAGAAATTTACCTAAACAACTAAAACACTCATATTTATGTTTGCATTTTAAAAAAATCACTAGTCACAGCCTTATATTGAATCCTGTATTAGAAAATACTAATTTTAATTTATTCTTCCATTAATAAAGCAATGAACATGAACAACTGAAGGGAGGCATTGAAAGGTGAGATTAACAAAAAAAAATTATCACAACTGATGAATAAGCAGGTTATTTTCATAAGATAAAAGTAACCATCTGGAAAGAATGTCAAATTTTTCTTGTGCAGTTGAATGTGGAGGGCCTCTGCCTTCTGCTTTTCATCTCAGAACATCAGGACAGTTAAGAATGAGACCCTCACTTAACAAGGTGTGCTTTATTGCATGGCTAAATGCAGACTTTTGCCACTCTTCCTAAAACCAGTCATATGCCTGAAAATAGTCAGTACCATGGCAAACAATTCTCCAGTGAGGATTGGTGTCATCAGTACCGGAGGTCCAGGGAGTCCTTTTTTTTTGGATCAGTTGCTGAGAAACAGTGTGGGTTGTCTGAACAGGGCCTGGTCAGTAGAGGCTGATTGGGCTGCGAATAAGGGGCTTAAATGTGCGGATTGAAATTAAAGTTTAATTTTGGAAAGTGGAAGAAAAAAGGAAGTTTGAGTATAAAGGGTGTGGCATTAGTGAAAAGCCTCTGTCCGGCTGTCATCCAGAATGGACACTCTGGGAACAGAAATAAAGAAAGCTAGAGGGATTGTGCAACATTTTTGTCTACCATTTATTTGCACCAATTAGTCAGACAATGTTGCAGTGCAGGAAAAAATGCTGAAACATGAATGCATAATTATCTCCCTCCTCCTCCAGTTAAATAGTCCCTTATGTCTGAAGATGCGATTTCTCATATCTTCCTATGGTCTTGGGAATTAAATACACAAGACAAGATCCAAATAATCCAGTATACTTCACCCAAGTTTTTCACTGTATTTCTCCATAAAAGATAATAAAAAACCCCCACAGAATAATATTGAAAAGCTTGTACATTACAGTTTGATAAACAGAATCAATGTAGCATGGCTGGATATGTTTTTCCCATCAATCTCTATTGTTCTCTGCTCTGTGATGGTCAGATACGACATAGAAATCTTGCATAAACCTGTGAAAGAGAATAAAAATGACGCAAAGTACCTTGACTTTTTGTAGTAGTTCAAAACTCTAATAGGCATTTGTAATGCATATAATTAGAAATATACGTTATAAAGTTCCCTACTATAACAAAAAATGATACAAGCAGTCACAGTAGTAGACAAGTGCAATTTGGGAGCTATATCTTTTGAATTTTTAAAGTTTCTTTTACCATGTCAGCACATCTAATTCCTCCATAAAATGTCTCTGAAAAAGGAAAGGAGTTTGAATCGTGGAATTGTTGAAGTTGGAAGTGACCGCTAAAGGTCATGTTGTCCAGTCCTCCTGCTTGAGCAGGGCTACCTAGAGCTGGTTGCTCAGGACTATATCCAAATGACCTTTTATAATCTCCTTGGAGACTCCACAACCTCATCATACATCATAAAGTCACTCCAAAACACCTCCCTCGCCAGCCTGTGCCAGTGCTTGGTCACCATCACAGTGAGAAACTGTTTCCTGATGCTTAAACACAACATCCTGTCTTTCAGTATGTGCCCATTGCCTCTGGTCCTGACACTAGGCACCACTGAAAAGAGCATGGCTTTGTCTTCTGTGCCTGCCCTTCAGTTTTTCTACATATTCATTAGATCCTTCTGAGCATTCTCTTCTCCACTCTGAGCAGACCCAGCTCTCAACCATTGCTTGTAAGAGAGATTATCCTGGTGGTCCTTTGCTAGACTACTTCTAATACATCCACCTCCTTCTTGGGGTCTCAGAACAGGAACCAGCACTTCATGTGTATCCTCACCAGGGCTGAGTAGAGAAGGATTGTTTCCCTCCACATGCTGTCAGTACTTCACCTAATGCAGCCTAGGATCCTTTAAGCCTTCCTTTGTTGTGAGGGCACATGGCTGGCTCATGTCGAACTGGGTGTCACCCAGGACCCCTATGTCTGTTTCTGCCAAGGCTCCCCAGCCTGCCCCTGAATTGTTCTTCCTCAAGTGCAGGACTTGTCACTTCCCCTTGTTGAATTCCATGATTCCATGATTCCATTTCTCTGGTCTTTCAAGGTTCCCCTGCATGGCAGTTCTGTCAGTTCTGTGTCATCAGCACCCTTGCTGAGGAACTGCTCTGTCCCATATATACACCCATTAATGACAGTGTTAAATGGGACAGAGCACACCCTGGTATACACACTAGTACTTACTGGCCTCCAATGAACTTTTTTCCAGTGATCACCACCCTTGGGCACAGCCATCCAGACAGTTTTCCATCCACTCCACTCTTCTTTCATAATGGCGATTTTATGAGAGACAGTGCCAAAGATCCTCCTGAAGTCTAGGGAGACAACATCAGATGCTGTCTCCTCATTTACCAGGCCGGTGATTTCACTGTGCAAGTTTATCAGATTGCTGAAACACGACTTCTCCTTTTCATTAAAGATTAAAAGCTTACTTTGAAACCAGGTGTATCACCAGAGACTTGCCAGTGGGAGGCTGTTTTGTTCGTATTTCTCAAGAATTCAAAATACAAATAGATAAGAAGGTATTACCCAGACACAGGCTAGCGTTTCACTTTCCAGGAGAGATCATAGCCATTTATGCTAAGTAAGAATAAAACCCTAAAATTTACATCTTTCATGACAGTAACAACTCTAGAACATGGACCCCAATGGAAAGCCTATACCCCAGTGTTACAATCACTCTGTCAGAACTAGGCATGAATTCTCCTAAAAGCTAGCCAGTTGCATAGGTCTAGGCATTTCCATGTGTATAGCTAAAAAAAAAGAAAAAAACCTCACCTGAAATATAAAGCATGACTGCGAATGCCTGTTAAAGAATCACTGTAAAGAAAAGAGTTGACGTAAAGATGCTGCAAATTATACTGAATAATCCAAAAGAATTCTGCAAGGTGAATCAAGCTTGAAATAATTTAACTATATTTTACAATGAAATATGTTTTGATGATTATTTATACCTGTAGTAAAAACAAGTATTAACTATAAATATTATTACCAAATGTAATCATGATTGGGTCATCATTGAAGTTCTGATGCTGGTAAAGCTCTCCACGAAAGCCAAGGCACATTCTCCTGGCTATATTATTAAAACAGGTGGCTTTACTTCAGCCTTTTCTTAATTTAAGAATGTCTTTGTTTGGCTTTAAGACCTAATATATAAAGAAAAGTTACAATTTGCAACGCATGATCTTTATCAGGAGAACAAATGTCTTTTTTTGGGAGGAGGCAGGTTTTTCATATCACAAATGTTCTTCCAGACAGATGCAGAGTTTCTTGAGAGATAATCTGATGATCCCTGCTCTGTCTTTCCTCTTTTAAATACAGCTCAGCTGATGAGTCAGCTCTTCCACAATCTCTATCGCCATCTGTTTTGATTTAGAAATTGGTTTAAATTACAGATATTATTTTGATCTATTCTTCCTTTTTCCTGCTGCTTTTAAAGTAATGCATTTCTAGAAGGAAAGGAAGAAAGAAATAACAGCATCTGATTAGCAAATGTCAGTAAAAGATGTAATCATTTATTACTGTCAGAACAACTTAATTCTTCTTCCCAATTTTCTTCAGTTGGCCTTAGAGGAGTATTTCATTACTTTTGGTTTCATAGAGAGCATTTGTTGGGGCTGTTTTGTCAGCTCAGCTAGTCAATTGTATAACAAATGTGAGATTATTGAATGAATTTTAAATTTCTAATAAACATCAAACTGACAGGCATTTGTGCCAGTATGGCTGGGTTAGCTGTCATTACGAGGTCTCATGGCCACATTTCAGGCTTCTGAAAGCAGCATCCAGTGGTTGCCCATCAGCAGCACAAAGAGTTCAAGCTGGCACCCCTGCATGTTGCAGCAGCAGAGGGCACACAAGGGGTCTGTGCCATCAGTGTTTCTTGTTCTGTGAAGCTCTTCCAGTCACTGGGCTCCAACAGACCTTCCCCTTTTTCCCTCTGCAATGTTCACTGGACAACAGGATAAAACTAAGTCATATGCTTGTGCCTGCAGTCTCAGACCTTTTAGTATATACTTGGTAAGAGCTCCCCAATAGATTTAAAAACTTGAAAGTCCACTACATGTTTTCCTGTTTCCATCTCCACTCTTTTCTTTGCTGATGATTTTTATTAAGGTTATTTGTAATAAGCACATCTGTTTTGCTGAATACTTGAACACTGGAAAATCTCAGAAGTTTCTATTCTTCTAGACAAGTATATATAACCCCAATGATGTTTTTATGATTTGAAATAACTTAGAACCATAAATTCAGGAACAAAAAAAGAAGATGATGTTGCAACACTAATTTTCACGGCCATAGATCTTGTAAGAGTACAGTAATCTTGTTTGTAGTAATCTTTATTTTGGAAATAGATGAAAGAAAAAAACAGCAGTATTAAGTAAAGATCACTGAGGAGATAAAGAACATGTCCACAATGCAAAAATGAAAAAAATATTGACTGATAGTTAACAAATTCTTACATACATCACATAATTATTTGTGGATGATAAACTCTTCTAAGCATTTAGTTGGCAGCAGATGAAAAAGAAGCCTGCTGTTGATTCTGGCACAGAACCCTAACATTACTCAGCAACATAGTTATGAGCACTGAAAATACAGCATATGGAGAAACCTACAAACAATTCTTTGCATGCATAAGTGATTAAAATTCAGTGTACTTTTTGTGTAAGGTCAGCTGTAAACACTCATTAAACTTGAGTCTTTCTCAAGTTTAGATCTCAGCTGCTTAGTCCTTGCTTATTTTTTTGAATCTCGTCTTATTCATCTAAGCAAGAATCTTTTAAAGAGTCCTCTGATTGTGTCCTGGTAGAGATGAGCTGCAGATCTCCTAATTTTTGTGCCCTCTGGGCAATTTTACCTGTTTGGATGTCAATGGTCCTGTCTAGAACATGAAATGAAGTGGATTCTCAAATCTAAAATATTTGCAACCCATTGAGGTTGAGAGGTTTTAGTATGAGGGTAAAGTTGGCATCCAGGATCTATGGATAATGATTAGCTTGAGAAACATGTATGAAAATTGTAGTCCACTCAGGGACTGGACTTTATTTAATTAATTTTAAGCTTTCTGGCATGGTAACAGAAAAAAAGCAGGTTTAGTTCTGATGCCACTGGGTGGTGGAGAATGGGCTGCTATGCAGGAGTGGTTTCATAAACCCATTTAATAAGATAGAAACACAACTGACCAGTAGCAAAGGGATGAGAAAAGTGACTTGAGTTGCTCTGGTCTGTAGGAGAGCCACAGCTCAAGGGCAGAGATAGGGGAAATGCTGTGTCACTGTTTGTTTGTCAAATACGCTGCCTCTGGCCATGGGTAACACCATGTGTTCCAGGGAAAGGAAACTTGTAATAGGGGACAAGGTGCTGCAAATAAAACTTCTTTCCTGTAGCAAGCTGTCATCATGCAATAGTAAAACTCTGTGATGCTGTTGTGGTTTTAAGCCCAGTTGGAGATGAAACACCATGCAGCTGCCCACTCAATCCCACCTCTCTTCCCCTAATCCTGGTGGGATGGGGAAGAAAATCAAAGTAAATCTTGTATGTTGAGATAATAATTGAAAATAAAGTAAAATGTAACAATAATGGCAAATAATATTAATAAAAATGACACTAAAATGGGATAAAACTAGTGATGCACAATGCAATTGCTCACCACCCACTGACCAATGCCAGACTTCCCTTCACAAAACTGGATCAACACTCCCCTTCCCAGTTTATATACTGGGCATGCTGTTCTCTTCTTTTGGTCAGTTCAGGTCACCCATCTTCCAGCTGTAGTCCCTCCCAGTTTCTTTTGTGCACCTCCTCGCTGGTAGAGTGTGAAAAGTAAAAAAAACAAACAGAAAAACCAAGTCCTTGACTTAGGTTAATGACAACTTAGTAAAAACCAAAACATCAACTTTCCCCTCTCTTCCTCAATTCCTGAAAAATTTGTGAAAGGAAGTATACACCCATTTCCATTCTCAACATGTGGCTAACCGTTGTTTCCAACTTTCTGGTATGTTCCTTTGGCACCTAGCAGAGGGATAGGGTTGGTAAGGAGTGGAGGACAAGGATGGCACTGCCCATCCTTACCCAGAAGGACTTTGTAAGCAGGGCTGTGCTTTGTGAGCAGGACACCCATCTGGCAGAGATGATGAGAAGAAGCTGGGTCCCTGTCCATCTGCTGAGAGCAGCTCTGTCTCCAGAAGGGGTTGATAAAGGGTGGGACCTGCCCTCACCTGCTGCTCTACAGCTGAGTGGGCTCCAGGGAGGCACCCTGCGCTAGCCCATGGGGAGATGTGGTGGTCGAGTGCCTGCCAACAGAACCCACTTGGACTCAGATGTCAGCCCAGCCTGAGCTTCGTAACCATGAGAGCAGATGTCAGAGGTGGCTGGAGAGCACTGCCCACAACAGGGGATATCCTGGGAGCTACAGGATGGCCAGGCTGGCAGGACACTAAGAGGGTGGCGGGACACCTGGGGCAAGAGAAGGGTATGGGCCCTCTCCTTGAATGCAGCTCCCAAACACAGGAGGGACCAACAGAGGCTCCTTCTCCCTTGGCTGATCCAGGGTCCCATGGCACAGGGAACTAAAGCTCTCTGCAGACAGAAGAGGCTATTTCAAGCAGCTCAGTGTCTGCAGTGCTGCAGGTTAGGACTCCCCCATACCTCAGACATCCTTTCTTCCTCTGCACTTGGTGAGCTTTCCCAGGGGTGAAGGCTGGGGGCTGGCAAGACAGGCCCCTCTCACCTTTCCTTTTCCCTCACATCTGTGCCCAGCCAGCCACTATTTGCTCTGAAATATTTGTTTTGAAAAGTGAGGTGACACTGGCTGAAAGACACTGCAGAAAGCATTTCAGAGTTACTTGGGGAATAGCAGCAAGATCTGAAGTAAAGCTCTTTTTGTTAAGTAAAGAAGTACAAGGACAGAAATGGATAATGCAGGAATAATTGAAGATTAGAGAAAGACAAAGCCCTTGAGCTTTGATCAGGAAATCCCTTTTTTTCTCCTACTGTGTAACTAACTTGTGAAAATACTGCCATCGTCTGGATGATTAAAAATATAATCCTGATTTTCTTACTACTGTTTAGGAAAAAAAAAAAAGAGAAAGTAACAGCAAATTTCCACCTAAATAAAAATTTTGCCAAATTACAACAATGAGTAAACGACTAGTTTTGGAGATGGAGGACTTTGGCAATACCTGTGATAATCTATGTAATGATGTCAGATTTACAGAGCAATTCAGGTAGCTGTGTGTTGGGGGGTTCTCTGTGAAGAAGGGGGCAGACAACTTTCATGAAGCATAAAGTGCTTGTCTGTCCTAAAAGCTCTTACAGAGCTTGCCTAATTTTGAGAGAAATTAAAACAAAATGCATTATGGTTTTCTTCTAAATGTAATCTTTCTTTGGAGGTGTGTTTTTCAAATTTGGAACCTGATTTTTAGATGGCATTTCCTCTACACTCCTCATTTTCCTCTATTTCTTGTTTCCAGTAACAGCCAAACTTGTAGGCGTTTACACATTAAAAAATTACTAGTATTAAATATTGTCACAGACTGAAATCTCATACCAACTTTGAGGCATAAGACTTGCAAAAATTAGTTTTTCAGATATTTTTAGACAATGTACAAAACTTGGTTCTGCTTATTACCTCCATACTCAGTAAAAGGCAGTGGCATAATTACATTTTAAAATATGAAAGATCCTTTCATGCATGTCTCGAGCAAGTTTGTTAAATGAACTGAACCTTTGTTGACTTCTTAAATTAACAAGGGTATAAAAGACTTGAGGAAGGGAAGACTGATTTCTTTTTTGTCCATTAGAGAAAAGCACAACCTTCCTACATTAAAAAATAAATAGACTTATTAATTCCTTGACATTTGAAGTCAATCCAAATGGCACACTGCCAAGATAGTTAAAACGAGAAAACTCCATATTTTGTATTCATTCCTACTAATCTAGAAAATATATGGCTCTCCAAGGAGGGCTGTGAAAATGTCTTGGGAATACTAAACAGGCAAACTGTGTAGTTTCAGGAGAAATACTTCCACAAAGGGACTTCATTATGACAGCATCTTGGGAGTGTCAGCAAGCTTCAAAAGATCAACTTTCTACAGTCTTTCTGAAACTTGGCGTTGTTGACTAATTTCCCTTGCCATGTCTGTATTTGTGTATACAGTGTACTTCTTACATATATAGTATCATATATAGATATGGATATCATATATATCATATATAGACACACACACATATATATACACCCACATACATACACACACACACATAAATTACAGGAATAAAGAGGAGAGAGAGAGGAACTTAAATCTAGAATGCTGGTGGCTTCAGCAGGATAAAACCTGTGGAAGTGATTGCAATAATTGATCCTCATACGTAGACCCCACCCTTTGCTATTGCATACTTGTTTAAGAAGAATTTCCTTACCCGTCTATATAAGTTAAGCAGTCAGAAATGACTAACCCTTCTTCATATGTAGAGCAATTAGGAAATAACTAGTAGCTAAAAAGTAGTAAATACAAATTAATATATTTTTATAAAAGGTGATTATCCAGTCCAATAAAAAATTGCTCAATGGAGGTGGTGAACACAATGTATCTTACAGGGGAGAATAGAGATGGTATGGATAATGTCATTATAAACTTGTGTAAGCCCAGATAAGATAACCACTATAAACTGTAGAAACTTTCTTGTCCCAGAGCAAGGTAATCAAACACCACCAAAGTTAGCAAAGATCAGAAAAAAAATATCAGGAACTGTGCTTAGTTGTAGTAAGTACTATTACATCTATGATGTAATACTGAAAAATGTCAGAAATAGAATAGGTGATAAAGCTGAGAATTTTAGAAAGTTCAGAAGTTTGAATTTTAGAAATAAATATGCAAAACATAAGCTTGACTTTGAAAAAAATGTTAGCTTGCTAATGTTTTTCTCAAGGACAATGTTATGCCAAGGCAACTGAAATACTGTGCTAGGAATGCACATGTGGATTAATGGAGTCCTGGGCTGTTATGTATCAGCTGGGCATGTGGGAGTAGCCGTGATGTGACACAGGGGCAATGAGTTATGGGGATGGTAGTGTTTTGAAAAAGATCAAACATCCCTTTCCTTTCTGCTAAAAAATGTAAGCAAGGATTTTGTGGTCATATATCTGTGGAGGATTGGGGGGTTTTTGCAATAAATTTATTTCCACAATAAATATTTTAATTCTGAAGGATAAATTGTTCTGTTTTGAGAACCAACTTTGTTGTTGTTTGTGGTACTTCAAGAATTTTCTCCATGTCTGTTTTTTTTCCTAGCTGGCTATTGCTGCTTGTGAATTTCAAACACCCAAAGTAGGAATAAAGAGACAGAGAGGCTGCCAGTCCTGGTGAGATGGTTTAGGCTGGGATAGAGTTAATATCCTTCACAGTGGCTACTATGGGACTGTGTTTTGGATTTGTGCTGAAAACAAAACTGTTGATAACACAGAGGTCTTTTAGCTGTTGCTGAGCAATGCTCACAGAGTCAAGGCCTTTTCTGCTTCTCACCCCATACCACCAGTGAGCAGCTTGGGGTGCAGAAGGACTTGGGAGGGGACATGGCTGGGACAGCCCCAATGACAAAAGGGGTATCCCACACCATATGGTGTCATGCTTGGCATATAAAGCTGGGGGAAGAAGGGAGGGAGGGAGGAAGGAAGGAAGGAAGGAAGGAAGGAACGAACGAACGAACGAACGAACGAACGAACAAACGATGGATGATAGGAGTGATGCCATTTGTCTTCCTGCCACAGCTATGGATAATGAGGCCTTGTTCTCCTGGAGATGGCTGAGCATCTGCCTACCTATGGCAAGTGGTGAATGAATTTCTTGTTTTGCTTTGCTAGTATGTGCAGCTTTTGCTTTCCCTATTAAACTTTCTTTATCTCAACCCATAAGTTTTCTCACTTTTACCCTTTGGATTCTCTCCCCCACCCTGCTGTGGGAGAGTGAGTGAGCAGCTGTGTGAGGCTTAGTTGCCAGCAGGGATTAAACCAGGACACCTGGCTCTTCTGCCAGGCACCCCAGCAGGTCCGGCTGCCTACACCAGGAAAAGAGAAGTTTCACAGTCATAAGGGGTGAGGAGCACCCAGAGTGCCTCCTGAGCAGGAAGGGTACTGCTGCCCCATCCATGTGGTGAACACAGGGCACAAAGCATTTCTGTATGATAACAGAAAAAAATTGCCCTTCAGTGAGAATACAGGAAGGTTAATTGCATAAAGGTTTTATGTAGAAGGGAAGGTTGCATCAGAGTGCTGGTACAAAACAGCATTCTTCTTAGCAGTTTGAGGTGTCCATCATTTCAATTATTAGTATTTTAGAATAAAACTGTCTTAGTAATCTGAATATTCATCCAAAACTTCTCATTGAAAAAATTGGATATGAACTGGATTTCTCCTTTTCCTCCACTGGCACCGTTTAGGCTGACTAAACTTTCAATAAGTATATCTTAATTAAAAGCCTAAAATCTGAAGGGATACATTCAAATCTCTGTGTCTTTTGATACAGCACACCCACTAGTGCTTTTTTCTACAGTACAAAATATTTTACACTAAAATAAAGTAACTAGCCTATATTTCCATCATTTCATATTCCACTAAGAATGAATCAAATATGGGGTGTGTATCACTCTGATTACAGGCACATAACTTTTGATTTCAGTTACCAGTTCTTCACAAAACCTTTGTGTTTGGCAAGGTAGGCACGCAATTTAACAGCTCACTTTAGTGGGACCTAAACAGAGACATTTTGAGCTGTTTCTGTAGGTAGTATTCAGAACATCTTGGGGTATGAGCTATGCTCCTGCACTGGCCATTTAAAGTTAGAGCTGTTTCCTTGGATAGTTCCAAGTCCCTCAGTAACTTGTCAGTGCAGTTCAATGCAGTACTGCAAAGCTTAGGTGCTTTTTCATCTTAGAAAAATGAACATGCATTGAGGCACCCTGAAGAGAAATGTGGAGAAGATCTGACTAAAGGACAGAAGGCTTTAGTTTCCCTATATTTCATCCATTTACCTGTGACAAGTCAAGTATTTTTACCCGTCAAATTCATTTACTTCATTAGTGGCTGTGGTAGTTAAGAAGCTAAACACCCAAACCCTACATATCTACTGAGCATATCCTATCAGTTTGAAAATAAAAATAAAGTTACTAAAAATAAAAAATATCCAGTGAAACAAATTCTCAAGAAAAGTATTGGTTCATCACCAGAGAAACATCTCAAGCTGCTTAACTGCTGACTGTGGACAGCCTTGCCATGAAAATTGTATTGGTGGTGGGAACTCCAGAGCTGGCATGTGCCATTCTGCCTCACAAGCTGCCCTATGCCTCTGCACTATGTGTGATGCCCTTGGTACCCTGAGCTGATCAGGACCCTTAAAATCCAGGAGATGGGTCTTCTAAACTAATTTTATTTTTTAAGCCCTGCAAAATATTGTTTTAAAACAATTTCTTTCTGCAAGAAATTTCAGAATTCTCTATCTCTGCTATTCTCAGTTCTCTTTTTCCCTTTTAGCCACAAGGTATTCCTGGGTTGGAGTTGAAAGCATCCTGCATCCAGTCACCTCCGTGCAGGGCACGGTGTCCTTCCCACAGCATCCCAGCAGCCTTCTTGGCACCCATCCTGCACTCCCTGCTGGCACTGGAGACTGCATCCACCCTCTTGGCTCTTTCCCATTCACCAGGATCAGATGAACTCCTCTGTAGCATGATTCAGGTTGGATGGGAAGGATGGAGGTGCTTCATATCAAACTAGATGATGCAAAACTAGGAAGACAGCATAGAAAATTCCTGTTGCTTTGACAGAAGGAAATATAAATCACATAACACTTATTCAAGTTAGAGAGTGCTACTTCACTACTAAGGAAAAGAGAGGTACAAGTATATTGTATTAATATGTTGCTTGCAATATTTTCTTTTTTTCTTGATGGTTATCTAAGGTTGGAGGGGAATAAATAATATGACATAAATCACTACCAGAATGATACATCTATAGTGATCTATTCAAACTGCCAAGCATACAACTTTTCTTATATTTAACTAGTTCTGGCTTTTTAGTAAAGCCTGAATATGCCAGATTAAAGTTATAGGGGTTTTGTTTAAAGGGGGATGGAGGACTGGTTCTTGATTATACACTGCTTGCTGAAACAGGATATTTAATGTAAACTGTGGCTGATGGTTTTGAGCAGATGTCAGTTCCAGGGATCAAACTGTGATCACAAGGAAAACATTGTGAAAACATTATCTCCTTGTTGAAATATTGTGTGTTCACAAGGAAATTGTAAAATTACTGTTCCACACACAGAAATAAAATTGTCTTGGCTGAATTTTTAAGAGAGTCTTTAGGAAGTGTGAGTTTTGCCAAAAATTCTGAGATAAAACTGTACATAGTACTGATGCTAGAAAGGAGGGGTTGTAAGAGGGATGCTTGAGTCTGCAAAGGAAGGAATGCTAAAGGGAGATGGGAAAAGAGCAGAGTTGCTTAAAACATCTGTGAGAAAGGAACATTCTTATGCTCCAGTTCATTAGTAATCACCTGTGATTGATGCTACTCCAAGCAGGAGCAGCTGTCAGAGATGAGATCCAACCCATCTCTGACAGCCTTTTTACAGCCTGTCTCAACACACCTCTCCAGGCCTTTTGAAGAATTAAACTAAATGAATATTTTTATGTAATTAAAGGGTACCTTCAGTGCAGAGGTGTGGTTTGACTGTTCAGTGCATTGAGCCCTGAAAATTGATAGGCAAAATTCATTTAAATACAGTGAATGCATATTTTAGTGGACTTACTTAAAGGATTTCTGCAAAGCCAAATGGATTGTACATCCCTCATTTTTAGTTTACTTAAAATATTTAAAAAAGAAATGGAAAGAAAAGAAAAAGATTGTATTTCATGGGTCAGTATGGTTTTGTCTTTTTCTCGCTTGTCCCATATAGCATATCTAAGTCTACTCTCTCAGCTCAGTCCCAAAAGGCTAAATCTAATTTGGAATTTAATGCACTGCTTTAAACAAAAGGAGTCTTGAAAGTAATTAAACCTATATAGATTGGTATTTGGGAAGTCTAATTTATTTCTAGTCTTATATAGAGAATGTAAGTATATTGATGAGTTTGTCTCCTTGAAAATAATATTAATATTAAAAGCTTATCACAGCTAATGCCTTTCTTTGGGTATTGTCCCACAATTTTATCAAAACCTTATTGCTCTTTCTATTTCTCATCACCATTGTTTGTTATAATAGAAAAGCAAAGCAGAGAAATGGGAAAAAGACCATCAAGCAGCCAAAGAAATTCAATGTTTTTTATGTAGTAGTTTCTGTCTGTATCACATTTCTTAGCATACAAATTCTACTGTTATATGAATGAGCATGCTTTCAGCATGAGCATGATACAGGGAAATGTCTTATACCCAACTTCTACATAATTTGTAATTTGGGCTTTATAGTAGTTTTAATAATCATTAAATGTTGTTAAATAACAATATTAGAAATATCTGCTGTTTTAATTTTACAAATCTCTGAACTTATTAAACAACAATGATGTCAACTTTGAAATTTTCTTTTTTTTTTTCTTCTTACTAAAGAAGTAGAGGGCAAGTGTGTAAAAAGGATACTCCTCACCACCAAAAGGACTTTCATCCAAGTCCTGGCAAGATCAATAGTGAATGCAAGTCACATTTTCCTGAACATTTGTTAGGAATATGTGAAATGAACCACTGGTGGTTTCCTTTTTCTGCTGGGCAGATGTGTTTACAAACTACTAGGAAAAGGAATTTAGTTGGCAGCTAATTTAACACGAAAGTGAATACAAAATGAATAGTGAATGTGTGTGGAGATAGCTTAGAGCACTTTGAAGGCATTACAGGAGTGAAAGGAAAAAGTTGAATCTCTGAGCTTCTCTAGCTTTTCAATATGTATCAAAATTGACTCTGGTTTATTTGTGAGTTTACTTTCTATGTATATTTTCCATTAATATTTTAAAGAGGTATCCAATTACCATCTAGACAGTGTCTATGCAGAGTGATCCAATGACATATGCAGAAAAGAGATTTGAATAAGGATGTTGTTGATTCTTCTAAAGATTTTATTAGCATTTTGCATTTTCTACTCATTATAAATGATAAATTTATATTGGAGTAAATAAAAAATAGATGAGAAAGAAGAAAACTATAAGCACATATAAAAATTATTTCAAAACACTGAATGGAATGGAGCTAGGTGCTGGATATACTGCAAAAGGCAGACAAAAGTATTGTGTTGGCTCATGGCTCATAATCCAGACTGAGTATAGTGGTAGGATTTTAAAGCTACAAAGCCAGTGTGAATGAAAGAATCATTAGTCAGATACTTTGCTCATCATGCCCCATCCCAAAACTTCTGCATCACACCATGAGAACTGAAAGGAAACCAACCACATAAAAATCCCAGTAAAGTAAAAGACAACATCTCTTCAGACTTCTGTATTAAAACCTGACATTTTTATGTCACATCTTCTTTGGTTTAATGGTAGTTGCCATAAAACAGTCTTCAGTAATGAACTGAAACAGAAAATTAAATACAGGATCTCCCTGTCATATCTTCCTTATTAAAGAAACTTTTAAAGTCATAAATGGATAGTATTGTCATCTTGCATTGAGGCCAATAGAACACAACTTCATTATATTTATGATCCTGAAAATCAGTCCTAGACATTCCTTGCTGTGATCCTAGTTATTTCTAGAGTAAGTATGTTTTGCCCCTGAGCAAAGCAAGGATTATATCTAATAAGCTTTTTTTTCTGTTCTGAATGCAGAGGTTCCAACACTACTTACTTCTTATACACTGGAGGGTAAAAAGCTCCTTCAGCTCACAGCTGTCCCTTAGAATCATATTTTTGTGCCATAAGGATATTGTTGTTTCTTGTGGTAAGTATTACATTTCTAAGTGGTCAATAATGTTCTTTCTTTTTGTTGAGTAGTAGTCTAGACATTTCAACATATTTCATTTAAAAACATTTTAAAATTGAAGTTCTGTAGTACAGCAAGTATTCTCCTTTATAAGGCAATAAAAGCTTTAAGAAAGACATTTCAAACTTCCACAATAAAAGCAAATAAACCCTAATCCCAGTATTGCCACAGAGAACTGAGGTTTTGTGTAATAGCTTAGGTTGATGGTTTCAGCCATAATTGGAAACATCTTCCTGAGCTTCTTGACTATTGTAAACTACTTCAGGAAATAGCTCTTTTTCGAGTGGGCAAGGGAAATGTTAGAAAGAAACACAGTGCAGAGTCTAGAAAATGTTGACAAAATAGAAGATGGTTAATGAACCAAAAGGCTTAGCCACTAAAGCACATTCCATGATCACAAGAAAGATCCTCAAGGTGCCTGTCTCAGGTTGGTGACTGGCAGGACTTCTGCTCACATATAGACACAAAACAGCTGTCCCATGCTCTGCCATGCTCAGCCTTGTCTCTAACACAGTCTTTCTTAGAAGATTTAGGTTAATAATCTGTTTGCTGATTTGCTGTGGCTGACCCATTCCAGGAGGTGAGCTTGGGCTGTTCTTAATGTTTGCTACCCTGGGTTCCTTACAAAATGTTGCTGACACATCCCATTTCATTTGAAGCAGTACCTCTGTAGCTTGTACTGTGTACATTGTACTGTTCCTTAATTAGCAGATTTTTGAATAGCTCACCCATGCAGGAAGTGAGAAACCTTTATTCTGTTTTTTCTTAGTGCAGAAGACATGCAAATCCATATTTCATATTCAATGAATGTTTCAAATGGCTAAGCAAGAGGGCAGTTAGGATTCAAGTATTCTCTGGACTCTTTGTGGAAGCCCTTCCAGAGGAAAAATGCAAATTTTTGTGGCCATGCAGCTGAAGCACAGTAAATACATTTTAAAAGGGACAGAAGTACAATTATACACTTTATGTTTAATGCATATTCAATTTCACTCTGAAGATTTAAGTCCAAAATGGGTCAATCCACTAAAGGTCTAAATGTAAAAATGTTAGTTTCTGTGCCTCAAAAGTTACGTCCCAAACCCCTGCTGAGGTCTAATTCTGTAAGGGATTAGAGCCTATAGTCAAAAATTAAAGTAGTAGTAACAGAGCCCATGCTGAGGAAGACTCTTTCAGCCAAGTTTTATCCACCTACATTTTGCTATGTAGGATCAGTATGGTATGTCCTCATGGCATATCACTGAATTATAGAATGCTTTGTGTTTAAAAGGACTTAAAGTATACTTTAGTTCCAAGCCCCCTGCCATTAAAACAGGTTGCTCAATGCCCCATCCAGCCTGGCCTTGAACACTACCAGGAACAGGGCATCCACAACTTCTCTGGGCAATCCATTCCCGTGCCTCAACATCCTTGCAGTTATGAATGTCTTCCTAACATCTAATTCAACATATCTTCTTCCATCTTAAAGCCATTGCTCTTCTTGAGTAGATCTGAACCAATTCCTTCTAATTCTCTAAGAAGAAGTCATCTTTTAGGCTACAGAATATGCTACAAATAATCCAGTTGGAAATAGTATTTATACCACTAGCAAATTTTCATAACAGAAATTATGCCTTGATTTTAATTTTAATTAATTAATTAGGCAAAAACTTGCCTCCTCTCTGTCAGAAAAAGTGCTTGTAGCAGAGCTTAATCCCCATGTACATTATATGGAAAATCCACTCTGTAACTCCAGTGGGAAGGTACCAGGAACATAGATATTGTCCTTTTTGACTTTTACCCTGGACAGTTTTTCTCCCTTCTCATTTAGTACAGAAGTATTAACATGGATGTATGAAGCAACAAGATGTTGAATTCTTCAGAAATTTCTAGATATTTTCATTAATTTTTAAAGGTCCTACTGCATTCTAACCAAGTGTCAGAAGGTAATTTATCCTGGAGAGTCTGACATTCTTGAGACTAAAATAACTCAAAATTTAAGGCACGTTAAAAAAAAAAAAAAAAAAAAGAACAAAACAAAACCAACAAAAACCATGAAAGAATGAGGTCATAGTGTAGTGATTGAGGTCGAAAGAATTAGGAACTTCTTCCTATTCCCTAAGGAGGCACAGAGAATTTTTTTCTACTGGAAGATGTATTTGCACTGGGGAATTTTTCTTCATTTACTTGTCTTCAGTTATATCTCCTTAGCTTTATGCATTTGATACATTGTAAACCAAATCCTACTGTGGGGGGATACGTTGGTATCAAGTTACAGAAAGGCATTCTGTTTAAGCACTTTGAAAGTCTTCCATGTTTAAAAATGAGGATGCTATAAAAATTAAAACGTTAGAAATATTGAAGTGCTTTAGGAAGTAATGTGTGTTTTTATCTAGATACAGCTATGGACTAAATTTATGGTTCAAAATATATCTTCTTTCTTAGCGTATTTCATAAAATCAGGCTGCCACTCAATAAAACTGTACTGCAATTTTATGGAGCTTATGGAGACAAAAAAATGTATAGACAGAAACAAAAGGCCTGAGGTTTAATCTGCATTTCAGAGGAAGATTCCCTAGGACAAAAGAAGAAAGTAGTAATTGCATCAGATGCACTGATCTTGTGGTGGGCTTTCTTACCTGGGACATTGCATCCTGCTCATGCAGGTTCTCAGGGAGCAGAGAGCTCACCTCTGAGTACCTCCATGTGAGCTAAGTAGACACACTATTGACTGCAGACACCCTGTGAACCAGTGAAACAGATTTTGTATGTGTTGCTCCTCTTGACTCATAGCTTTTCTCCTTTGTAGTATTTCATTATGTCTTTCTTGCCAGTTTGTTTTTTTCCTCCACTCTTCAGCTTAAAAATGTTCAGTCTTCCTCTCTATGTTAAGGAGGATGGGGAAACAAAAGCATAGGTATTAAGAACTCAGAAAAAATATGTGAAGACAGCTCCATTCCTCACGTGTAAATGAACACTGTGAGATGTATTTCTGCTTTTCTGTTTTCACTGACAGCAGTATAAATTGTGTCTAAAAATTTGACAGTTCTTATATGGATCATTTGGATAGAAATGCTGTTCCATGCTTGCACTTCACTGCCTGTACACTTAATATGGACATGGCTTTTGGCATGCAGGAATGCATACATGGATTTGCAAAAAGATGAGGGTATTCAAAGGGTAAGCCTATGGATGTGAAAACATGGAAGGAGATTTAACTACACAGAAAGATAGATTAAAGGATGGCTTCTTTTCACTGTATCCCTTCCTCTACAAATGTAAGCTCTGCCCTATTTCCACTCAAACATGGATGAAGAAGTAGATCAGTCTCCTGAAAATGGACTATGTCAAAACAACATAAAGTGTAAGGAGCACAGGAATATTTACTGCCTCTCTTATTCCACCATAACCCATTAGTGCATCACACCTGGCAGTAATGTAAATATCATAGTCTCACTGTATTTAAACAGACATTTTAAAGTATAAATATAAGAGAGAAAATATGTGAAGAGGTGTTTAGAAAAGTGGCATCTTTCTCATTTACGGGCTGACTATTAAACAACAGGTGTTCTCTCTTTTTTTGTTTGTTTGTTTTTTCTTTTGAGATATGCTGAAAACTCCCCAGATATACTAGGTTGATAAGAGAACGGTTCAGTTTTCTGAGCACTGGACTGAAAGCTAATACTGCAACAAAACACCCTTTTTCCTTCCATGACCCTATGCAAGTAGTTTGACCTCTCTGCCCAGTCTAACAGGTAATCTGTAAAGCCAGCAGGAAGAATAACAGCTCCCTGCCTCAGTATGATATTCAAAATACTCAGTGTTTGTAGATTACTTTGTGCTAGAGATCAGTCAAACATGAACACAGCTCCCCATAAGGGGCAGAACATAGTGGTCTTCCACTGCTCTAATATCTGGTGGAACCTTTGTCCTGCTCCTACTCATGCTGATAACAGTGATTATTTTCTGTTTTCATCTGATTGATCATTTTCTCTTTTCATCTCATGACTCTTTATTTCTTTAGTTAACAAACAGGGACATTTCCTAATTTTTGTTGCATAACATCTACAAGGGAATGATGCATTCAGCTACTTCAAACAAGTTTTTCCAGTTCCATAAGTATTTAAGGAGATTTTTTTCTTTCCTGTCTGAAACAGTGAGGAAAACGTTATAACTTTTGTGAACAAGTAGTTAAAGCTCAATTTAAATTTTACAATAAAAACTTCTATTTTTTCAATTTTGCCCTCTACATTTTCTGGTCGTTTTGTTTGTTTGTTTGTTTGTTTTCCTAACAATTAGAAATTTAAAAAAGCTTATGCTTATAATGGCAAAATGTGGAAATTTATTTTGGCATGCTAAAATGGGATATTTTCCATTTTGAAGTGGGAGTGCTCTCCACACTTGAATTAATTATTTCCTAGATTTCAACACAGACATAACAGACTGAAGGAACTGAAGTGTCTGAGGTGTATTTGATTTGCTGAATGAAAACTACAGGACCAAAGAGTTTTCCCATATCCTTGCTGCTTTTGGATTTCCTGATGCCAATCTTCTCTGAGAGCACTGACACAAAATCTTACAATGGTAGAACAAGCAGTTGTGAGACTGAGACATATCTTTGGAGGCCAGTTAGAAAATCAGTGACTATAAGTCCTCTGCAGACTGCTCAAGTGCCTGTAGCTAATAGTAGAGTGCCTTTCTCACAGTGGAGATGGAGGTCAGGGTGTGATGGTTTAGAATTCCTCAGACCTATGGAATTCACTGCCAGCTATCTGCATGACAGGGCTTTTGTGCTGTTGACAGGGCTGCAGAGATAGCAAACTAGGGGAAACACTCTGGCCTGTGTTAGACACTGTGGAGTGTATCAAAGCCAGAAAGCTTATCTGTTAGCTGGGTACATCACACCCTGTATTGGCAGAGTCCATATCACCAGACATTCTGGCCAAAGAGAAGGGTCCATGTGCAATCATACCAAGAGCAACCATCCAGGAAATTCTCATGTCACTTGAAAGAGCCTGTACCAGACTGCTCTGTTTTCTCAACATTATGAATGTACTTATACATTGCTAGTGCCATGTATCGAGCACCTGCATATTGTTAACCAAATACCTATTTTTCATTAATTTTAATTGGTTTTTTAACCTCAGTTCTGCAAAGCCCTAACTCTGCTTTCAGTTTTGTACTTCATTTATCCTGGGTCACAATATTGAACATTAAAGCATTATTCAACAGTTTTGTGAATTTTTGCTTTACACTAGGAAGTCAAAATGAGGGGAAAAAAACCAAAAATATTTTTCAGAACATATGGAGAAAAAAACAGCACTTACATGATATTTCTCATATGACCCCATAAGAAATGCACATAAGTATTTTCAGCTCAAATCATAAGAGACCAGACAGTTTTGTGATGGTGGGTAAGTGGACAGTTGGTGACAGTGAGGAGCTTCAATATTTCATAGTCACTGCCACTAAAAACATTTTCAGTTGCATTAACACAGTTGTTCATGACAGTTACCTAAACATGCCAGCAGATTGCACAAACACCTGTTCATCCTGGTTGCAAATTATGTTTGGTGTTTTTCCATCCAAATTTTGCATGACTTCAGTCTCAATAATCACAGAGTCACAGAGTGAATAAGGTTGGAAGGGACCACAGTCACCTGGTCCCACCTCCCTGCTCCAGCAGGATCATCCAAGAGTACTTTGCTCAGAGTCGCCTCCAGATGATTCTTGAATATCTCCAGTGATAGTGCTGGAAAAGGATGTTCTGTTCTAAATAACAGAACATGCACGAAAGATGACAAGCCGTGGTGTCCTAGGTTGTATTCAAGTTTTTGATTATATAAGATTTAATGGCTGGAACAACTTACAAGTTACTGCAGAGAGTATAATGAATGTTACATTTGCTAACATCGATATCTCAGAATCAACATTTAAATTGCCAAAATTACTTAGTCTATCTCATGGGAAAAACACTGTAACATTAAACTAAATTCTCAACTACTCTGAAATGCAGAATAAAAAACCTGAAAGAAAAGGCAGTAAGAATGTGTTTTGAATATGTTTTTCAAATGTTCTTTTCCAGACAATACAGAAAAATGATTAAAAATGTTAATAGCTAAAGTTCTGTGGTTTATTTTTTATTATGTTGACTAAATAATGCATGAGACAAAGACGTAACTCCACCAAATGTTAGAAACCTAAGTCCATTCCTACCTCCATCTCACTTTGAAGCCAGTGTGATGCTAAGTACAAAGTATCTTCATGGATTGGGCTTCAAACCTTATGCCTCTTGTAAGTAATGAGCTGAATTTTTCAAGGGATGCAAAGAATTATAAAGGTTCCTACAGGTACATTGGCCAGAAAACAAATAAGACAGAAATTATGACAACCAACATGGAGGAAGCTAAGGAACTCAGCAATTTCTTTGCCTGCTTTCAATGTTAATTTCCCTTCCTACATGTTTCAGGTCCCAGAACCTTAAGGCAGCAAGAAGGACAATGAATTCCTTCCTATTTTAGGACAAGACCAGATTTGAGACCACCTGATAAACCTAAGTATATATCACTCTATGGAACCTGATGAATTGCATCCCAAAGTCCTGAGAGAATCAGTTGATGTTGCCAGGCCACTCCCAAGGATATTTGAAAAGTCATGGCAGTCAGGCAAATTCGTCAGTGGCTGGGAAAAGGGAAACAGCATGCCCATTTTTTAAAAGGGTGAAAAGGATAACCCCGGGGATTACCCACTAGTCAGTCACACCTCAGTACCTGCTAAGATCATGAAACAGATCCTCCTGGACATGTGAACAAGCATGTATGATGGTTTTCTGACTACAAACTGCTAGACCAAGGCTTCCTACGTTTTTGCTGGGCATCGCTGCCTGCAGCGACAGCAACAAGCACCTACCTGCCGCGATGGCAGCACCCTGTTCTAGGCTCCATCGTGTGCTGTGTGCCACTTTCAAATGTCCAGTGTGTTTCTAGTTCTACACAGAACCTCAATATGTGTTGCATTATCTGACAGCAATACAAGTTGACAAGTCTACAATGTGCACATATTTTGTTGGGTACTTAAGCTAAGAGACAGGAACATGAATCAGATGAATGAATGTCTCCAGAGATGCCATGGATTTTAACAAATCCTTTCATGGACTACATGAATCCTTACATGAATCCTTTCTTGTGGAGGCAGTGGTAGTTACCTCTCAGGCCAGCATGGCACAGTTAAAAGAGCAAGGAATGAAAGAAACATTTGCAAAGTCTTCTGAAACCACTTATTTTTGGTAGAACTAGCTCTCCATCTAACACAGACTTATGTATCCAAAGGAAATAATCCTGACCCTAAGAGCTACCAAACAAAACCCTTATGTATCCAAGAGTCACAAGACACCCTCTGAAGAAGTATGCAGAAAGGTCAGCCAGCTAGGGACTTCAATCACAGATGAAAGATGTTTATAACTCCTTCAGGGTTAAAGGTTGCAGGTCCAGGTGTCTTGGTGGATCTGGGCATAAGCCAACGTCATAGCCAGAGATTACCCAGAGAAAATATGAACAGTCTTAAAAGACTGCATAGCTTGGAGACACTAGAAGAGTAGATGACTGAACTTGGATCCTGTCAATGGCTGGCAGGTGTCCAAACCAACAGATCAGTTTTGCTGTCTTGAGTGGTTTTGTTTAAAGTACTGATGTTTGAAGAGTTTAGGTATTAATGCATGGTCCAGGACATCCATGGCAAAGCTGGAAACCTGGACAGGACCTTCAGTTTCATCAGCCTAAATCATGGATATGTAAAGCACTACTCAAAAATGTATTGCTGTTTTAGCTCAAAAGCCAAAATATAACAATTTTAGATAGAAAAAAATGGTGTAGATAGAAGAAACAGTTTTAGATAGAGTAAGCTAGTAAAACCTTGCCTATTTTCCATTGCTGTGCTGCAGAGTGCACAAATTGGGTAAGGAATTGTCTGTTACTGCTGAGATCCGTATTTAGTCACTTTAAAAAATTCTATTAAGAAGCCATTTTAAAAAATATATTTTTAGACCATAATCTGAAAATAGTGCTGTGGCAAAGGCCAGTAAAAATCACTAACCCACAAAGATTCAGATTAGCTATATTCTCTCTTTATGCCTACTACTTGTTAAATCCTACTTTGACCTGGATTGTAAAGCAGGTAAAGCAAGATCTCTGGGTCTGTAAAGTGGATGGGGCCAGGAAGCCATGATTGCAACATCTGGATTCTACCTCTGCACAAAGAGCAATTGCTTGTGGAATCTGGTTGTGCTATAATTAAACATTGCCTACAATGGATTGTACTTGAATTGTTTGGCTTCAGGTCCCCCTGTGCTCAATCATCTCCTCTTCAGTAGCTTAAGCCTATCAATTAATAATTCAGCATAGAATTACTGCATTTTTTCTAGATTTTTTTCTCACATATTGTGCTGGTATCTTCCCTAATGCACAGCAACTTCACGGATGGTAAAATTTCTCAAGGCAGTCCTTTTTGTAGCCACAGGCCTTGGTCATCTGTTGAGCTGTCAGACCACAGCAACATTTCAGCTACAGTTTTCTGCTGTCTTCTTCTTACAAAATTAAATACTTGTCCATCTGGATTGTATTGTCCATTTGGCTTGTCTTATTAAGGGCTTCTTCTGCTTTTCTGAAGAACTTTGAGAAAAGCCTTTTTTTCATGAAAAATTTCATCACACATTTTGGAGCTGATTACTGTCAGATATACACAACTGTATAATGTACTGCACATCTTGGCCCCATTTTTATAGCAAAATATGTACCTAAACATAAATTGTAATGCATATATAAAAATATTTTGCTTTTGATGCTAAATCTTGAGACATTTTAATCTCTGGTCAAAACACATATGTAAATACATTTTTTAAAAATACAGTAATCAATAGAGTTCACATTACCTGGTGAGAATTTCAGCCACCAATTTTGACAGATCCAGCTTATTTCTCTTCTGAACAAGTAACAGCTACAGAATTCTTGTATTGACTTCATATTGACAAAATCAAGATGTTTAAGATGTATTTAAAATGGAAACACCGAACCCATTTGCTAGGACAAATAGTACTGAGTGAGAATATATTAGATTCATTTGGTAGTGGACCTATTCATAAGGAATTCTAAGGGACTGTCATGTTATATGGTTCTTTCTAAGTAGATATTCCACAATAGTCAAAGTTTTGCTCTTGAACCTGGACTGCATAACTCAAGTTGTTTTATTCTATTACTCCTATTACTTTCTAACTACGTTGCTCTGTTTCCTCTTTTTCCTTCAGCTTGTCAAATCTGTAAGAACAATCTATAATGAGTATGCTGCTTTCACTGATTAATAAGATGTTCCCTTGAACTGAAGTTCATCAGCTTTATTGGCCCAAAGATGATAACAGTTTTACATCCGTTCAGTGTAAGTGGCAGAAGCAGACTGATTGATGGCTTTGTGCAATTGCATGTCAGGTTTCTTTTCTGTCATTAAGGAAGTGCAGAAAGAAACTGTGCATGTATACTGAACACTTCATCAGCTGGGATCTGCTTCTTGTTGTATTGTTTCCAACAATACAATTTTTAATTTAGACTGAATAGGGAAGTAAACAAAGTCAGTTTACTGTGTTTGTAAGACTACTATTAATATCCAAGCTAATATTTACAGTCCTGACACAATCCACATAATAAAGTCTCTACTAACATTATAAACATTAAAAGGGACCCAATGTAAATATTTAAATCACAGAGATCCTCATCCAGCCTCAGATAGGGTATATGGAGGTGACGGATGCAGACATTCTTTCAAGTCTGATAGCCAACTTCTGACTGAGGCAAGGCATGACCTAAGTCTGATGGAGAAGTCATAGACCCCATTTTTCCATCATCTGTTAACCCAGTTATTATGAGCCAGCTGAAAGGCATGCAGCATTTTCAGACTTTCAGCTTGTATATCTGAAACTCTTTTAGGCACAAACATCTTACAAATCTTTCTAACACATTCTTGTTTTTCCAGCAGATGTCACTTGTATTTTCATTGTTCATGGCAAGACATTTTCGGCTGGAGTGACGGATTATCTTGGTGCAGTTTTAACAATACTTTAAGTGAAACAATTGTTTTTCAAATGGCTTATGACCTTCACTAAACAGAATGAGTCATACTAAGGGATGTGGTATTGCCTGTAACCAGATATAAGCATATTGGTGTCTTGTGACTTCCCGTGCAAGCCAATTGATTGGCATATGGCTGTCGCCTTATTTGTTGCTCTGTTTAAGTAATGCAATCACTATGGCCACTCCAAACACACGTCAGGAAGCTCAATGCAGTGGGCAAAGCTGGCAAATAAAACATTTCAGAGTGTCTAACCACTCTGAAACTCTGGTTTGTAACCAGAGTTACTAACCACATTTTAATGAAGTATTTATGGGGCTTTGAGCAACCTGGTCTAGTGGAAGGTGTCTCTGCGCATGGCAGGGGTGTGGGAACTGGGTGATCTTTAAGGCCCCTTCCAACCCAAACCATTCTACCATTTACTCGTGTGGGCATCCATGAAATGTACTAATAGGAAATAGAGTAAATTGGTTCCTGCTATGAGTACAAAAATACAAAAAGTCTGGATTGCTGAGCTATTTATAAAAAGTGCTAAGTATATATGAATTCATTCATTCATTGTTGAAGAGGAGGACACAGCGTAGAAGCAGTAGTGGCCAAGAATTCTCCTTTTCTTCTCCCTGACCTGCATCCCTCTCCTTCCTGCCTTCTGCCAGCTTCACTCTCCCTTGGCCTCTCAGCTCTTCCTCCCTCTCTTTCTTTTCTTCCCTTCTTCCCTGATACAAGGTTTGGACTTTTTCTTCTCATTTTAGAGATATCTGGTATTATACATACAACCTGAGGTCCTCTGTGTACTTATAAAAGACAGAAACTTAACACTCTACTAATTTTCTGAAATTCACATCATTCCATAGAGTTTCTGATAAAATGAAAGAGATTTTTCAGTTATTTCAGTAAACTATTTTACCTAAAATCCAGTGTCATTTCAATGACAATGACTACTAGGACTATAACAGGACCTACTATTTTTCCAGCAACTAAACAGTGACTGTTGGCAAAATCTGCAGTTTTGACACATATTACTAAATAATTGCTTCATGTTAATATAGAGGTTTTCCTTTTTAAATGCTCCCATAAAATTTCCAGGTTTGGATAACAGCAAATATAATGGCTAATAATATTGGAAACAGTTAATCAAATTCCTCCTTCATCTTAAGACAAAGTATAATCGAAGCTTTCCTAAAAGTCCATTTTGACATCATATTTCATACAGATTAATGCAAACATATATTTTGATTTATAAGTTTCTTACATGACACTGAGAAAATTTGGAAAGAAGACAGATAAATCAGACAATGTTGATTGCTACTTTTAATTCCTGAATATAAGTACAGAATCTGTCTGAGGGTCAATATAATACACTAAGGGAAATCATACAAGATGATTAGGCATAAGAGGAAAAGAAATTCATAACAGCTCATACTTTTTAGCACTGACTTTTAGAAAAAACCTACTATTAAAGAATGACTCCTAGTTTCTTTAATCTCTTTAGCTTTGAAATCAAAGATAGAGTTTCCATTTCCATTGAAGGCATCCTGTTATGTCTTTCTGGGTTGGTGAGGCTGCAGAAATTCAGTGGGCATAGGTTATCTGCACCCAGTATTTGAGAATCCTGTGCTAGGAAAGGAGTGGCTCGATGCCATCCTGCTTTCCCAGGGCAGTTGCAGAGCGCACTAATGTTCTTGGTGCTGAATCAGTAACTCAAACACTGGAACAGCCATTGCATTACTGGAACGATTCTGATGTTCTAATAAACGCCAGAAATCACACTCGAGAAGAAACTAAGGATTTTGATTATTTTTGAAGGTATCTTCTGGTTTGGCAATAACAGGTGAGGTGATTCACAATGATTTGTATTGAAGGAGTTCTGTCAAAATGTTAGAGATCTTTAAAATACATACCTAATGCCTTAAATACACTGGAAAACATATTTCACACTGTCATCCCTTTGAAGTCACCTGCATTCATAGTTACCAGAATTTTCCTTAAGTAAAAATAAATATGTATCCAAGGAGCAAGGGTGTAATGCACTGTGTGCAGTGTGACAGTAACCATCATAGTTTAATTAAATGAAGTGGTAATGAAATTCTATATTAAAAAAAATCTGTGTTTTCATGAAAGTCATGCATTCATTGAGAAGATAGCACCGTTCAAACACTAAGCTTGAACTTCATACAAGTTTTATATTCATATACATTCTATATAATTTTAGTAATAATTATCTTGCATCTTGCTTTGAAATCTAGTGCAGTATCTCTGTTCCAGAGAGCAGAAATGAAGTCAACAGGAGAGGAAAAATTTGAAGAAAAATTATCCAGGGTGTATTCAACTGGATGTGTTTAGACAATATTTCTGATTAAAATCTTCTAATTGTGAGCCCTCCAAATCGTTTAACCTTTTACAGTGCTGAGTACCTGATGTGTTTTGTCACTGAGCATGAACTGTGCATTTTTTCTCATCTTCAGTTTATAATTAATCTTGTTAAAGCACAAAATTCCTTCAAGAAAGAAAACACCTGAATATTATTTGAATACTTTTTTAACTCCTCTCTACTCTCCTTTCCTCACTGCATCACTATGTGAAGATACCCTTATACCTCTCAGTTTATCCTGCTATTCACTTTTTTTAATGTTTATTTAGTGAATCTATGAATCTCAGCTCTGTACTCACTAGATGGCATATACAAAATCTTTCCTTTGATTTTAACACTGCTAATCCTTCCCACTTTCTCCAATCTGTAAAAGATACTTTCACTAAAATATCTTTGCTTTTTTAAAAAATACTTTCATTCTCTTTGCTTTCTCTGCTGCTTTTGATGCTGTAATACTATCTTATACTTTTGTCTTGTATGGTGCACTTTCCTGTGTGTTTCTGCTTCTCTCTGCATATATTATCATGACACGACTTATGGAGCACTGCTGGTTCCATCCCAACTTCTCTCTTATCTTCTGTCACTTCTGTGACAAAAAAGTAAACTTATCAAAGGTACTCTTCCTAAACTTTAGTGTCAGATTTAAAAACCGAATTCTTAAAAAAGGGTAAAAAATATTTAAGCACCTAATACCCATTCATTTAAGCAGGGGAGTTCTTTAAATGTAGCACTTATTGGCTGTTAAATTTGAAAGAATGCTTTTGATATTTATATGACATAGTATATAAGAGTGGTATCTAGGGATTAGGGACCTAAATATGCTTGAAGCTTGGGTCCCAGTAGTTCTCAGCCCTCATACTTGATCTGTAAAATCCCTACCCCCAGATGAATATGAGAAAAACTGACCATCAATTTGACCATGAGGAAAAGAGAGAGGGAGACAAGGGAGACATCTGTAAACACTCCTAGTCTATCCTATCTATGTCTGGATATTCAAAAGTGTGACTACACTCTCAGGGCAACAGAAAGGGTACAATGAGTTCATTAGTCCCATTAAATGTTCTGAAATTGTCCTGATGTATACTTGGAATTCTTGAATGTGTTGTTACTTGTGTAGCTGCTCTTTTGAGCATAAACCCTGATAAACCCTGTAAACTGCCAATTTGGAAACAGAAAGAACAAAGAGGAACAGGTCTCAAGAGACTATTAGAATTTTTGAAAAGAAAATGAATGAAAGGTTAGTTTGTAGAGTCTGAAAAAATCATGGCTGTGAAGAGCTACTATTGTCCTCTTCAAAGTAAATCAGAACATAGTGAGACACAATAGTATAAGTACCTATAGAGGGATTAATAGCTTAGAACAGAAAACAGTGTTGACCAAGAGGAATTTTTCATCCCTAGATCATGAATGAATTTAACTTGGAAGTTACAGAAAGATCCCTAATCATGAAAGAAGTAAGGCATTGGAGAAAAAATAGAGAAAATAAACTTAACAGGTTTCAAGGTAGAAACTCTTCACCTGATAAAGGATATGGTGGGAACACTCGGGCTATCAGATGACTAAATTTAGTGAAAATCCCTTTTTAAAAAACTGTTCATTTTGAAGTTTCCTCAAAGAAAATGTCATGGTGATTTGATGTTTTTATTTTGAGAAAATTGGGGTTTCTATCTGAGAAACAATATTCAATAGTCACAAAATTCCATCCAGGTCCACATTAATAGAACAGTGCACTGTAATATCTAGTTATCTGCTGTAACAACAGCCCATGAACACAACAAATTTCATGGTTCAAGCACTGTGCAGTAGCCCTGGGAAACAACTCAAACTACCCTGGTAAATTCACAAAGTCTGTCAAGACCATTCTCTCTCAGTTCCATGTTTCTAAAACTAGTCTTGTGGTGCTGTAAATCTTCAACTAACACTTCGACTATTTTTGTGTTCATATCTACTTTCTATTTGCTGAGATAGAGACTTCATCTCCAAAAAGACAGATAAATAGAATTATACAGTGATGGTAGACAACTTTTGCAGGAAGAAATGTTCATGTTTCCTGACTGTTGAGAGGTTTGGAAGCTTCATCTGTATCCTCAAGTCACTAAGGAATCTGGTGAAAACCAGTGGTAGCATGACTGAGTTACAATGCTTGGTGGGTTTCAGCAGGCTGGGCAAAGATGAGCTGCAGAATCAAAAGCTCTAGTCATCCTTTTCCAATGTCAATTTAGAAGCCTTTTCTAAATTTTTTTATCTGAAAATAAATTTAAATGAGACTTTATTTGAATTTAGAATAAGTATTTTATTCTAAATATTTTGTTGCTGTCCAGCTTCTATGTGATCAAAATGATAGAAAAGCTTGAAAGTGTTACTCTCTGAACCACAACTCAATTCCTTCTTTGAGAATAAGCAAAGCTTATGGATTCTGAAAGAATATGAAATTTCACAGAACTTGAATTTGTGATACTGCTTGAAATATATGATCTATTTTCCCCAGACTGTACAATTATGTGTTCCAGTATATGTGATAAGACAATGTATTTGACAGGTGCTAGTATGAGGAAACTTTGTTCTTTATTAAAATCCAGACCACGGTAACTACTCCAACTTCAGAGAACTGTGTAATCTTACTTTTAATCTAATGCAGATAGGGCCAAGCAGTC
>VZTN01007976.1:6101-30988 GCA_013400515.1 Erpornis zantholeuca
CGGAGCAGTGGCAGAGAATCTCGGTGATGAACTGACCAAACCCCGTGCTCTGTATCCCTGAGCTGTCAGTGGGAAGGAGGGAGGGGCTGGGGGGAAAAGGTGTTCTAAGGGCTTATTTTACTTCTCATTATCCTCCTCTGATTCTCTTAGTAATAAATTAACTCTGCAACCTTAAATTGAGCCTGTTTTGCCCTTGAAGTGTTTTTCCTCCTGTCTTATCTCACTCGTGAACCCTTTGCTAGTTTTTTTTCTTTTCCTCTCCTCTGCCCAGCTGTGGCAGGGGAGGGCGAGCGAGCAGCTCTTGTGGGTGCCTGGCCTTGGGCCACTGTCAAACCATGACAACAGCTAAATGACCGGAGATAAAAAATTAACTTTTTTTAATCAAAATTAAACAATCATCTAAATATCAGAGTCAGACTCGATGATGGGAGGATATTCTGTGAATGTTGTAATTACCCACACATGTAAAATAGTAACATGTATGAGTGTTTTGCAGAATAAGAGGCTTCTTCCTCTGCTACAACAATCAACAGTTTTGTTTTTCAGCCAATGGGCTGGAACCCTGGAGCTCCAGTCAGTCAGCTTAAGCATTAAGTCAGGTCTGGCAACTAGTGAACAATAGTAGTTGATTTTGCACTACACAGAATCCTACATCTGAAAAAATATGCTTTGCATGCATGGTTTGTTTTGCATGGGTACTAACAAACTAGTGAACCACCAGTAGATACTGTTTTAAAGAAGTATGAATAGGTTCCACCCAGGTCAAGTGAGGAGGACTAGGAATTGAAAGCTTTGGCTTTCTTATTTCATAAATCTGAGATTTCCTTATTTAGTAAATTAGAAGGCTTTAACACTTAAAGCCTCCTGCAATGGGATTAAACTGAGGTAGACAACATTTTTAGATGTATAGCTGTGTACTAGTTTGAAAGCAAACCAGTGGCAGATACCAACTCAGAAAAATAATTAAATCAGAAAATTAAAAATAAAGGCAGAAAAACACTGGTTCAAACTGAGAGAGTCATGTACAACCTGACCCCCTGTCAGTCAGGGTAGTGGCAGCAGTTCAATAAGATGGTGGCTGCAGTCCCTCTGAAGTGATGGATGTGGTTCTGTTGGAGCAGTGATCCTGGAGAAAGGTCTGGTCTTCCTCAGAAGGCCCAGTGGTGGCTGTGTAGCTCTTGTCCTCTGGGAATCCAGTGGGAAAGGCTGCTTGTGGTGTTCGAAATCTTAGATCTTATCCAGTATGGAATGCTTTGTTCCTCCCTCTGGGTGGAGCATCTCACAATGGGATGGTGAGTCCTGAGATAAGGCACTGATAGGCCATTAACAGGAGATAGTCCAGGAGTGAGTTATCTGTGAGTCATGGGCAAGGCACTGATGGGCCATTAACAGGAGATAGTCCAGAGGGAGGAGGCAGGGAGCACTGCCCCACCTGGTTTCAACAGCTCATGAGGATGGTGATAGAATGCATACTTTTGGGCACATCTTACACTGTAACCTAGGACAAGCTGTTATGGTCAACAGGCAATAGTGTTGATTAGGAGAAAAGGGGATCAGGACTAGAAATCACCCAGATCATCTAACACCATGAAGATGGGGATTATATAAATATAGAAAAAAGCCTTATTTGAGAAGGACCCCCAACAGAAAGGCAACCCCATCACTTAATGCATGTATTTTTGTATACAAGTAGGGCTCCATTATCAGCTGAAAAGAAATTTAAACAAATCAGAAATTGCCCATCATTTCACAGAGGTCACTGTGAACATGAGCACAGACTTTCTAAAGCTGCATGTAAATAATGCAGGAATTGAAATATTACATTTGTAGTAAAGAATATTATTGGCAAAGGTCATTCAACATAAAAAATTACAAATTTCATATTCAAAGGAGAGACAGCCCTACAGGAGGTAGCAAAGCCAACGTCTCCTTCACAGTCACATCAATTTCTAATGATTAAATAATTTTTGGGGTTTTTTTTCCAAATCAGGATTTATTAATTTCCAGACAATCAGAACAAGAAGGCAAGATAACTTTCATCCTTTCTCAGAAGGTTTCCTTAATGACAACTTGACTATACAGTCACATAAATTCTTTATTCTCTTTTTCATGCATAGTCTTCATGAATAAAGTAGAGATGAATAGTTTTGGAAAAAAAATTCTTCGTCTTTTCTAGAAAAGAGAAATAGTTGGTTGGCACTTTGAATATCTGACCCACAGACCAATCACTCCAAGTCAGGGGAGCAGGACTCAAGCTCCATTCAGTCTTTTCAGCTGACACTGAACCAAAAGATTGTCAGCTGAGATCTGATGGTCAGCTGAGACGGAGCTGGTCACCCTTGCCTCAAAGGAAACTGGCTCAAACTAGCAACTTTAGCACCATTTTAGAGTGGTGCACTAAAGGTGCTACAGACAAAGAGACTACTCAACTATTTGAAGTTGAAAAGTGATATGTTTATTGCAATGTCAGGTGCATGCAGGAACACTCCTTCAAAGGCATGCTCAAATTTCCAAAGCATTGCCTCTCCTTATATTCACAAAGGCCTTACAAATTCATCTAAGTCACCTGAGATGCCTACATGTATGCATCATCTGTCCCCGCTTCGTATTAAAATGAGCTGAATGTTCATTATCGTTGCTTTTATGGTACTTCTTTTAAATTGAATTGGTGGTCTCTTGAAGATGAAGTCAGACATCTTCCTCTTTACTTTGTCCCACTGCCAGGTCTTCTTGACCCTTGGTCACGATCCAGGCCTCGTCTCCTGGTTCCAGTTATCTTAGAAGCCAGGTGTGTTTTTGGTTCCTGCCCTTTTACAATGCTGAATGTCCTCCCTGTTGCTTCTAAAAACATAACTGACTCGGATACATGATATATTGTCTTCACTATAACTGCTTCAACTATACCTCCATGCTAATAATTAAACCCTAGTTTCTTCTTTTAATCTCCTTGTTAATCCTCCTATCTTGCCAGCTACATTCCCAAATTCTAATTCTTTTTAATCCTTGATTCAAGAGGAACACAAACTCATTCTCAGATGGTAGTGATTCTTGGTCCACTACTGACTTCAACATGAATCACATCAGTGACCCAGAGTGAAAGGCTCCACAAACTCAGCAATTCACCAACTCGTTCAGGACTTCAGGGAGAGTGGAGGGGTAAAAGGAGTCTTGAAAAAGTGCCTGAAATTTACAGAGAACTTACCAGGGGCTTGTTAAGCTTTATTCTCTTGTACAGTTGTAAAGTATACTACTCCAGACTTGATAACTGAGATCTATATGTATGGAAGAGTAAAATGCATTTACAAATATGAATATCACAAATAGATACAGATAGGAGAAAAATATTTTTTTAATTCTCTATTTCATGAGGCAAAGTATTTTTTAATAAAAAAGTCATGCTGTTGAAGGCTATTAAATATTGAAATCCTAAGCTTTTCATATAAACAAAAGATGAATTTTAGAAACATAACTGCATAATTGGTTCACCAAAATGCTTGTACTTCTTTCACTTTAGCACTGATATTTGTCATTCATGTACACACCTCATATATGTATGTGTAGGGATACATTCACACATGCACACAAATGGATATAACTGCTGTAGCACTGGAAATATAATTACCAGGGAGTTTACTTACCTTGGGAATAATCACAACAGTTATTATCACTCAGTTATACTTAGTGTATGTTTTTACCATTATGATGAACTAAATATTCCTGCTGGTATTGACTGCTTATAATTATTATCTATGCTCTCTTAGATGTTCATTTTTGTATGTCTTTTATAGAAATTAGTATTTTTTGTTTGTTTCTTACTCTTCTAGATTATCCTTCATTGTTAGCATTTGTTTAAAATGATAGCAAAGGGCTTTTTTTACCTCATTGTATCTAATCCCAGCATCTCTTATTGTCTTCAAAAAGCTTTTCTGTATTTTATTTAGGGAGCTTTTTTTTTTTAATTAAGAAATTCTGACTTTGAAGTCTGACGTTATTTTTAATTTCTGCATTGTTTTTTGAGGGTGGGGGTGTTGGGTTTTTTTGTTTGTTTTTAATTTATGGCCCTGAACTGATTTACACAAGTGATTTCTCTACCAATCAGTGCCTTCCTCAGATTTGTAGATTTTTCCTCTATATGGAAAATGAATTCTGCAAATTTTTGGATTAAAAATCCTTGGAATAGACTGCTAATATAATTGCTATTTTAATCAAACTTGCCAGGCACTGTGAAAAGAGATATATTTCATTTTTAAAGGGAAAAAAAATGATAAATTAATCCAAAAGATATATAGGGAATGATCTCTTTCACTGACCGTCAAGGTCTAAAAGCTTTAATTTCCAAATTTTCAACATAATCTCCAGTAGCAGCCTCTAAAACATGCAATTCTTGGTTTATGTTGGAGGTAACAAAGAAAATAAAAAAATTGCTTGGTATTTACACTAGTTAAAGTTAACTACTGACCTCCCTACCAATTCTATAGACTACTATTAACCTTGTCTGCAGGAGGGTGGTGATTTTAAGAGTTATGACTGTTAATGACCTTTGAATGCACCAGCAGTCTCAGATCACTTACTCCCCAGTGTACCACATGACTCAGACTTCTCCAGATGGGAAAATGATAAGCAGACGAGGAAGATAGCAGGTCAATCTTGAGGCAGCCTCAAGAAAATTGCTGCAAAACGAATCGCGCAAGTCCGCAGTGCCTTACCCAGCATTTTTCTGTTGAAATTTATCAAGTCAAAGCTTGTTGACATGAAAGTGAATGAAATGATGGTGCAGTATGCTCTAAGAAGCCTGGTTAAAGGCTTTGTCCATCATCTCAGCTATAAATAAATGAGGGGATCCAGGAAATATTCTGCATACTGGTGCTATCCATAACATTTTTTACAGATTTGTGACGTGCTTAAATCTCATCATTAGTTTCAGCTGTAAAATAAATAATAAGTCTGGTCCTTGAAATTTGTCAACAGTTTATTTCACGCTTATTACTAATTAAATCAAAGTGTTATTAGTGATATTTCTTCACCTGGCTATGCAGACCCATATTTTCTTGTCTATATAATGAAGTAATCAGCTTTACACAGACGGTATACGTACAATGAGGGAACATACACTCAAATGAGCAATGTTGTTACGAAATTTTGCGTCTTAGTCAAACTCTCTGAACAAATCAGAGAAGAAAAGATAGTTTGGCCCACAGTCACTGAGCACCAGAAATCTTTCCTAAGCACTGGCAGCCCAAGTTGCACCCTGTCTTTTTACAGGTAAGATGTGTTTAGGAATCACGAGATTAAACAACATGCATTTCAAACTTCTCTGTTTTGCTTTCTGTATTTGCACATTTCAGAGTTCAGTGTTACAAATTTTGTGTCTCTGATAGCTAGAAACTGTGTGTTAATTGCAATGAATCTCATGTTTAGTGCAATATTGCTTCACGGCTCCCGGTGCTGTAATTACGAGAACTACACTAACGCTGTATGACTCAGAATAGAACCACTGGAGGAGAGCAGCAGCATCCATCTCTGAACATTTTCCTTAGGGTTGGAGGAACAGATGTGTTTCACCTGCTTTTCCTGCCTTCTCACCCACCCTATTGCTTGCTGTCTTTGCAGGAACCGAGGAAACCTCTGACCAGAGGGAGAGGTGCAGAGTACCCCCCTCTCTGTATGGGTTATGCTGGTCTTAGTGGTCCTGGCAGAGGCAGGGACGTCATGACAGTGGCTGTAGAGTGCGAGGGCTGGTGGGATAACTCATGCTTCTCTTCATCTGATATACAGCGTGAATAAGCTGGCCTTGAACAACAGGGGCATAAACTAGACTGCACTGCTGAGTCGAGGATTCACACTGCTCCTGGTTAACCAAGGCAGGACAGAAGCAGTGCCTTAGAACCTAATTCAGTAGATTCATAGTAGAGAGAAGCTGATAGGGAGGTAGCCATTTATAAGTTTAACATTATTTCTGATGAGTGTGACTTGCTAAAAAGAAGACAACTACTATGTAGTTTATGAGCTTTTATTCAAATCATTACATAAATTATTTGACAAATTGTAGGCCTTATATTTCATATGAGAAAAATGGCTGGAATTTCAGTAGGGAAGACAGTTATAGAGAAATTCCACTCCTGAAAACTTATTCTAAATGTTTTATCACACCCTAGGTACTAATATATGACAAAATCCTTCTGCTCTTAGTGCTGTTGCATTTGTGTGAGATGAAGGTTGTTGTCTCACCCACACAGACGATAGGATGACACTTTAATTGGAAAGTGACATTGTTGGGAACATTTATGAATAATTTAGTATGTCCTCCCCACTCATCTTTTTATATGTTCTTCAAGTGATTATTTTATTTATTATTTATTAAGAGCTGACACTGTGCGGATAACTGTACAGAATAAAGGAAAACACAAAGTCCCTGCCCTTGTGGATCTCATGCGGCAAGAAACATAGAAAGCTCTTTTCCATCCTGCTCATAAGATAGTAAACACATTCTGGCTGTGTTCCAGAATTCTTCCTTTCCAAAGGAGCTTTCCTTTGCTGACAAATGCAATAAAATTAATAGTAAGAATATCTCAATATGAATATACTGTTAAGCTTGACTGGCTTTAAGGTTCTTACCCTCTGAGATCTTCATCTCCTGCTCTAGTTTTCTTTTCCTAGCAGAAATACACAAATGTTGGACTTAAGTTGATAGAATTTACTGATATTGGTATCAGAGGATGTCAACAGAAACAATTTCATCTCTCTTTACAGGGAGCTCAAACTTGCTAACCTTTTACAAAACAAACAGTATGGTTTGCTTACTTTTCTCTCTTCCTTCTTTCTTTGTCTTTTAATCTTCTTTTGCACCTGCCTATCAATTTGCTTATGACAGATTGGATTAAAAGGCTTTGGCCTCAGAACTCTGGCACTGCAGCACCATGTCCTCTGTGCAGATCTGAAAGGCAAGCACGCAAAGAAACCACATTGATTCATTGGCTGATTTATCCATAGAATTCCTTCCTGATGCAGGACTGACTGGTTGATATTTATTAATCTAGATACAACCCTTTTCCTATTTTATCTGTTACCAATATTAAGTTCTTGGACATGAAACATATGATCAACTTTTTTTGTCAAAAGATGAAAAAGCCCTAATTAGAATAATGTGTTTAGGATTAAGTAATTGCCTGCAGTCTAATATAAGGGTTTTAATTCCTCTGTAATTTTGAACTGAAAGACTTAATATGTTTTACCTTCTAGTATGTGTGCTTTTTAACTATATGATTTTAACAGTTCACAATCAGGATTTTTCTAATCATTCATAGAGCATATTGAACATGTACTTGAGTATATCTTGGTGTAACAGCTGCACTTCCCTAGAGAATATTTATTTCTAGAGAAGCTGATGCATGAGGAAAAATACTCCACTACAGACAATTTCATTCATGTGTTATGTCTCTATGCTGTGTTTCTGTCCAGGTGGCCTTTTTTCTTTCTGGAAATCAGCCTCTTCTAGGATATCACAGTGTCCTCTACAGTGATTATGATGTAGAGTATATGCAGTTTCTGGAGGACTGAATGATATTTTAAGTTGGATCACTGAACCATCCAGATAAGACTTAGTTTAGAGGAGGAAGTACACCTGAGGGAGGCAGAGCAATGAGTAGAAGACTATTTGAGAATTATTTTTTTTTTAATTTTCTTTTATGAATAGAGAGAAAACTATTTTTACCCTTTTCATACCAAATATTAACAACAGCATAACTGTTGCCACTGTCATCTCAGGCTCTGTCAGGAGAGGTTCAGGCTGGATATCAGGAAGAATTTTTTCACTGAAAGGTTTGTCAAGCACTGGAAAATGCTGCCCAGGAAAGTGGTGGAATCAGCATCCCTGGAAGTGCTCCAGAAAAACTGGACATGGTGCTCAGTGCTATGGTTTAGTTGATATGGTGGTGTTTGGTCAGAGGCTGGACTCGATGAGGTTTGGAAGTTTTTCCAGCCCTAATGATTCTGTGAATCTATGATGTAAGGGCAAGCTAAATTGAAAACACAATTTTTACAGAAAAAAAAATACTAAGTTCTCCAACAGCAACAAACCAGTGATGAAAAATGAGAGGCAACATGCCAGAAAGGAGGAAATTTACAGAGTCCAGTGCAGTAGGCAGTCTCAGTGCAATGTGAACAAGATGAATGTACCTGAAGCCTAATTATCTGAGAGTGAAAGGTCATCAAAATCAATTTGCAGCATGATGTACAAAGGTCATTATCAGACTGAAATTTTCTATACCCATTGAAAATGTGATAAAATATGAAGTGGATGCCTCCATAACTACGATTAGTAAAGAAAATGTCATTGAACCATCTGCTTAAAAATTTGTGCTACCTTAGTTTTATTCAAAATATTGCAAGTAATGAGAGGTTGTTTTTTGGAAGACAGTATTGCTGAAAGAATCCATTCATTTCTAGGATCTATAATGCTGACAGAATTGAAAGCACCTCTCTAGAATTACTCCTTCGAATCAATAGTGCAATATTTGTAATTGGTCTCTTTTTTTATTACAGACCACTTCATTATAATTTTTCTTTTTAGCTTATGAAATGAAGTATACTAGAATCCATCTTTTTCTTATCTGTGGTTGAAGTGCTTACTCAGGGGTGCAGATTGTCTGCTTTGTTATAACATTTCAGTGGCAAAACAACACTTGTGCAGAGAAGACATTAAAATACCAACACCTAAACCTAAATACATATCCAGAAAACTATTTATGCTGGTCCTGAATATAAGTATAATTTATACAATATCAGTAAAAAAGAGCTGATCTCTCAGAACAGGATGGCTAACAGAAGGTTTTCCTCATGAAATTTTTTGTCTATTAGGACATGAGAGGTAAGCAATCTACACAGGGAGCTGTCATTCAACGGGAGCAAGATGTTAGTCTGAGCATGATCACTCAAAAGATGAATTAAGTTCTGAAAACTGTGCATTAATTCCTTTTGTGTTTGCTTCACTCTTTCTGGCACAATGACTCTCCTTCCTTAATCCCCTATGGAAAAAAAGACACGTGAAGCAGATGAAGGACCCTGGTGGATATGGGGTGGAGAGTGGCTGCTGACTGCTAATTAGAAACACTTTCACAAAGAAAAATTTCTTCAGCTTTCCCACTTTGTCTTTTCCATTTTTTGCATTGTGTTTTCCACTAGAACTTCACATCAAAGGAAAGAAAATTAATTTCCTGCACACAGAGGCACCAAACCTGCAAGTGTTGCTTTAGCAGGGACCCTCCTTGTGCAGGATGCACTGCGGCTGCTTGCAGGACCCACTGCAAGATCGAGGTCAGGACGTGCTCACAGCCCCTCCTCTCTTCTGGAGCTTTGTAGATATAATCTCTGAGGTCCTGAATATGTGTATTCTGTATCACCTAGAAATGGGGTAAAAATAGATACTGAGAAGGCTGTTTTTTCCCCACATCACATACAACCTCTGAAAACATAATGTTATTCAATGTTAAGACCGTAATAACTGTTGTCAGCACACTTCAAACTGTAAACAAAAGAAGCACTTACTGCATCTATTTTTCTTCCTTCTTTCTTTACTCCTATGGTGTTTCACTAAATGATTTGTAGCACCTTTTCAGCACTCAGCTCAAAAATTAATACCCTAATAAAATTGTTGCTGTCATTTCATTAATATTTTTCTTATTTTTCTAAGAGTTAGAAGGATTAATTTGAGCCTTATGTTCTTTCAAAGACATATTTTTGAATGAGATGGCCACCACAGGATATTTCCCTTTGTGGCAGTCATGGAAATCTTCCGGACAAGGAAATGAGATTCAGCATTGCTAATGGGAAGATAAAAATATTCAGTATTTATTTTACAATTTGCTGATAATGAAGCAGACTGAGGGAATGATTGGCTGAATGCACTTGGAATAATAATAAAGGGCAGGGCAGATGCTGAAAGATATTTTCATGTTTCTTTTTCTAATTGATGTTTGTTTCTCATGTCCTTTGTGTGCATTTCCTGAATTAGTGTAGCATTCTCCGAGGGTAAATCAACCTAATTTTCCCCTCCTGACAGCTGCATCCTCGATGATACTCAAGAAATAGTTCCAGACTTGAAACTTGGCAGTGAAGAGGCTGCACTGGACTCAACTGGTTCTAGATGTGAGGCAGAGGTTGAGTGCTCTGTCTTTACACCCAGAGCCATTGGCTCTGCATCACACAAAATCTGCAGGCCCTGTGCCACACCTAATGTTAGGCTGTTGAGACCTTGATCCCTTCTCATAAAAAACCCTGCATTTTACAGCAAAGCTCACCCATCTGTAGGTGGCTCGGAGTACTGGGTGCCTGGCAGCAAACTCTGCTTTTCTTAAGGGTCTGCTTTGAGCCGGCAGGCGCGAAACTGCTGCGGAGGATTGGCTTAGGGTCTCAGTGACAAAGCCAGCCAGATGAGGAGAAAATGGATTACTGAAATCAGTGGGAGCAAGTGGGATGTTATCTCACCCCCACTGATGCCTTGAAAAGTCATGTTGATCAAATAATATTAGAAAACCACTTCAAAGATTTTTTCACTTCAGTTGTTAACAAAACAGTGTTGTAGCTTGTAGGTGTGTTGAGTGCCTCAGTTACAGGTGCAGAAGTAAACGATGGCCAAATTTGGCATAACTCCACCACTGCATTAAGTCTCCTCTCTATAGCTAACCCCTGCTGTAGCTCCTGGTGTACACATCTATGTCCTGGTAATTGATCAGTACCCCCCTCCTGCAGACACATTTTTCAAGGGACCTTGGAAAAAGCTGATCTGTAAGTTGGCTGACTAGAGCTTTTCCTGCCAAGGCAGGCTGCACAGATGTAGTTTGGGTGCAAACAGGCTGATTACTTGCTTGTCTGAGGGACAATTCCCCACGTGAGAATTTCTATATTGACAGTGTGCTTGGACTTCAGTTGATCCCAAAATACAGTTCCAAAAATCACTCTGGAGAGGGGAAGGACGGGGAGGGCAGAAAGGAGCATGTGCAATTTTGTGCTCTCCCTTCCTCCTGTGTCTTGACATCTATTGAGGACTTTGGCTCCAGGGAAATAATGTTCTACATTCAAGCATTATATTATGTGTTTTATGAATAAAACATGAATTTGGTTAGCCCAGAAGAAACATACTGTTTAGGAGAATTTATTTTTTCTTACCCACCTCAAATCCATGGTATTTTCTCCAGGATTTACAGCCCTGATAGTAGTCAACTTGCAGAGGATTTGGCCTTACTCACATTTCACAGCCATATTTCTCCTCGTGCTCTAATCATGCAAATATGCTCTAAGTAAATAAATATTGCTTCAGGCAAAATTATGATCTCAAGAGGATGTACTTATCTTCTAAAGCAGAGTTGAAAAGTGATCCCAGGTATTTCATGAAGCCAAAATGAAATCAGGAAGCTCTTCGTGATGGCAGGTCTGAAGATAATCCACAAGATCAATAGGTTTATTTGATGGGCATATGTAGGCTTCAATGTTACATAAAATTAAAGGCTTTAAATTGCATAAATTTAAGACTACCTGAGTGTGGAATTCACTATACACTAATTCCTTCACTGTAGATTCTGATTGTTTTTACCAACACCTGCCTCTCTTTAAAGCAAAATCATTGAGGTGCTGAGGCATTTCTGGGAGACATTAATAGCTAATCTGTGTATCTGTGCATAGTTTACTTTGCCACGATGGACGGGCATCACAGGGCAAAAATTAAAGACCAAAAGTCATCACTAATGTGCTGTTCAGCTTTCTGAAATTCTAACAGTCCCTTAAAAATACATGCCTGAAGCACAGAGTTTGCACAGTGAAACATTTAACAGCAGGAAATGCAGATGGTCAGCTTTATGGAAATGACAGTGGTCAGCGCCTGGTCAACTTTAATTTGCCACCATTGGGCATGAACATAACAGTTCAGTAAATAGTGACAAGATTAAAAGCAATTTCTCATTAATACTATACAGAATCCTAATATTTAACTACCATGAGGTATCTTGGCAGTTTCTGAGTCTAATGAAACTGCTTTTTACCAGCATTTACAAATACAGTCTCTTACCTGGTGACTAGAAGCTCTAGGGGTTTTTTCCTCTGATACAAAGTTTGCATTCTGCATAGATTCAATCATGTTTACAACTAGTTCTGATGAAAACCGAGCATTCTGTAAACGTCATCTCAATATTTTATTTTCCTGTTCGAAAAGAAGTAAGGGTTGCTGGTGTCCTTGCAGTAGAAGGACTTAGCATGAGGGCTAAATTAACTGGCTCATTGCCTTTCAACTGAGGTCACCATGTTACTTCCTGTATCCTGTTTTCTGGTCCATTTCAAGCCTCACATCAATTGTTGACATGGAGTTTGTTGATGAACGTGCCCTAAGAGGACCATAAACCAATTTGTGGAGCAAATTAGAAGGTTATGAAAGCGATGGCATACCCAGTGATTTTCCACTCTCTATCTTGTGTATGCATCCTAATTTCCAGATAGCTGCATCACAAAGTGAAAAGAGTTAATAGCCTTCTCGTTCTTTGTGTTCCCCTTCCCCCTTCTGTTAGGTTTCAGTGGACTATTTCAATAAAAGGAAAAAGGAACACTATTCACTAGAAAACAGTTATTCAGGTACGATAATTTGTACTTTATGTCATATTATAATGGTGAGTGTAAATTTTCCTTTGAACCATGTTTTATTAACATTTTTTTTCCACAGAGTTACATCAAAAGACTCTATAAATAAGTGATGTGCTCAGCCTGCCAGCTCTTACATGCATACCAATTACCTCTATTGGTTTCAGGACACGTAGTCAGTACTTTAAACAACCCAGATAATATTGCAAACTGAAATATTCAACATCTCCATCTTGGTATGCTGTCACCATGTAGAGAATGATTATAATTGGTAATCAGTTTCACTGCTGGTAAGTTGAGTGGCATGATGCATTTTATATCCATGCCTATGTCAAACTCAATTAACATTCTAACACAGTATATTTCAGACAGAGAGCTAATCTGAGGGAACAACACAATTATTTTTTTGATGTTCAAAATTCTCAGTTCCATGAAGAGAATAAATTGAAGCACAAATACATTTATTAATACTGCAACATTTTCTATTTTTAATTCCAAAAGGAAGAGGGTATGAAATAGATCTTCCATCCCAAATCCTGTTTTTAGTGGGACATGCCAACAACATGAGAAACTGCAGGAATAAAAAATGATCAGTATTTTTCTTTTCCTTTACACACTGCTGTATCAAGGTATGACATTCATTATGATAGAATGAACTGAAAAAAGCTTAATCCTTAAGAAATCATACTGATCTATCGAGGCCGATTTTTATTGTTTGGTTTTTTTTAATAGTCACAAGCATCGCAGTGCTTTGTCTAATTCCACATAAACAAATGCATAAACAAATTCATAAAGAGAAGGCTTGTGTACCTCTTTAGAAGAAATTAGGAAGTTGAAGAGGGCAGACACAAGCTGCAGCATTAGGAAACTCATCTTCCCTGAAAAATCTTGTCCCCACTCCCACACCTCTCCTACAGGTTACGTATTTTCCTATCAACCCATAACATCAGTTTGTAATAATGTAGCTGGCTTTATAGCATAGAATGGAACAGATAAAGCACGTGAAGTATCTTTTAATAACAAGCTAACCAAAAGCCTCAACTCTGGCTGCTAGACACTGCTAGCTACTCCACAGCAGCTGTCTGGAGTAGCCCTGTTTCACCCACGTTTAGTTTGCCGTGTTGTCAGACAGGTAGTCACGACTTGCTGATCCTGACTGTCTCTTCCCTGACGAAAGCAACATCATTTTGCTGACAAATCTTCTCTGCATGGCTTTTGTACATGCAGTAGTTCCATGGTCTTTATCATGTAGGTTATCCATTGAGGGATCCACACTCTGGAGTTAGAGAATCACACAAGAACTGAAGTTGGAAGGGACCTGTCAAGGTTATTTGGTTCAACCCCCCTGCTCAGACTGAGTCACCTGGATCAGAACCAAGCTCACACAAATTTTTAATATCTCCAAATAAGTGGTAGGATGGAGAAACACCAAAAAAACAACAACAGCAACAAAAAACACCAAAAAACCACCCCCAAACAGACAAATAAACAAACCTGTTGTTTCTCTCTTCTTTTTTAACAGCCAGTTTGTGGGGGTTTTTTGAGGGGTGGGAAATATTGGAAAACATGAAAACATAGCATCTCTGCTAAAAGAAAGAATGATGATTCTACAGTTAAAAAAAAAGCAAAAATATGGTAACATCTACTTTGATTCCTTTGAGAGAGAATCAGAACTCATTTGGTGGCAGCTGAGATTGGCTGAAGTTAAAATAAATGCAGTCACATTTTTCTTGAAGTATTTGAATCAAGTCTTGAGTCTGAAAAACTGGCTTGGAAATCCTGAAGGAGCAAAGCTGTCTGACAGTCCTAGTATAGTTAAATCTTTTTGAAGGATAATATATATTTCTTTTTTTGTACATCTATAAGTTACTGCTAATTCATCACAAAATTGTCAAGATAAAAATCTTTCACCAGCTTGTAGAAACAATCAAAAAGTTCCTAGGAGTTTTTTGCTAGCAAAATGAGTTATCCCAATTGACTTTTTTGATCTTCAGAACATGAGGAAATTGTCGATGAAGTAACTGACCTCGGCTTTAAGTTGTGTGAGCAGGACCATACAAAATAGACTGTAGGAGAGTCCTTCCTGAGCAGAATCCTGAAAATTTGACGACTGCTGTCTTTTGATCCTCTGGAATAGAGAAATGCAACAGAGCATGTTCTAATGAAACCTGACCAAAGGTTGACATAACTGGTTTCTGTGTCACAAAGTCTGGTCCACTGTGAATTTTTGTGAACTGCAAGTAGAAATATCGAAAGAACATACATTTTATTTCTGGAAGAAATAGAGGCATGCTTTGCTATTCCGCATTTTCATGAAAGATGGATCAGGATGTCAAAAACTCCTATCTTTACATCTCAGGAGAAAGACAAGTATTCTTTTCATTGCTCTTTCTCCCTTCCTCTACAATCACACCTTCAAGGTTATGCTCTTCTATTTAGTTCTGCTAATACCTGTAGGCTGGTTCAGACCTTTTCTGAACAGGGTAGAGACTATAATCTTTATGATGATATACTGATGTCTCTCCTGTTCTTTGAAGCCTAAATAAAGTCTTCATACTACCTGATGAATTCATCAGAATAATTCTGTAGTTACTGGAAGCTGTTCTGAGAATTATTGATATAAAGATAATTCATCATTTTCTGGGTACCAACCATATCTCTGGTTTGGACATATTGATTTTCCTTTACACCGCTTGCTGGGATGATTCCTTTGGGAGTATCAGGATTTGGTAACAGGACAGAAAACAGGTATACAAGTCAATTGCTATTATCAGTAGATAATTTCAACATATTATTAATTACTTTTCTATTTAAATGAAATATCCCATTAATATTAACATTTTAATATTGTTAGGAATAAGCTTTCTACCCATTTCTGTATTCAAAATATACTTTGTATGAGCAGTCTGGCTGCAAGCTGTGGGGAATAATGTTTGCACTATATCATTTCAAAGAGTTTTTCTCAATATTAACTTAGATGTTCCTGAGAGGGGCAAATAAACCTGATGTCACATCTGACTACTCTATTTCCCCGAAAAGGAATATATTCAATATGGCAAGAGCCCTTCTTTAGGCAGTGCCACTTACACAGACCACGCTTCTATTTATCCCAAGACTAATCTGCAACAGCACTGCACAGTATTTTGGCTACAGGGCTGACTAATGTAACACATTCATAGCAGGACTCCAAGCAGTGAAGTTTCAATCCTTGACACTGGTTTATCATGTCCAGTATATTTACTCAGTGGCAGAATTGTCTGTGCTTTGAAGAGTGTCACAGAGGAGGTTCACTTTAACAATTTTTTTTATAATATTTCAACCCCAGAGAAGGTCTGAACACTTCTTCTCTCACTTGATAATGGTCTTCATCTCAGTAGGAGCAGAAAGGGTTCAATGTCCATTGTTCTGCAATAGACTTCTATGGTTGCCGTGGACTAGGAGCATTCATGTGGCAATATTTGCTTTAGTTCAGGGAGCTGGATCCAATGTACTGTGTGAAGAGTATCTGATTCTGTCAGTAGCCTTATTAAAAGGCATGGTTGGAGAATAAATATATGAAATAAGATCCTGGAATCTGACAGCATTATTATTGCTATAATGTAAATTAGGAAAATACTAAAATCATAACAACCTATATCATATTTGCTGCACTAACGTCTGGACAATTTTTATTATTTAAAAGATGCAATGCTGTATTTTAAGTTGCAGATGTGTTTACATTCAGTGATGGCTGGGAATAACACCATGGAAGATTTTGCCGTTACCAGGAATCCCTTTCTTGAGGCTGTTTCCCTTCACTGTTATTTGTCTTCAGTCATCAAAATGGGACAATTTATATTTAATTCTCATTTATTTCATAGGTTTTCTTCTAAATCATGTTTAAAATTATATATGTATTATCATAAAATGACTTAAGGTAACAAAAGAGATTAAAAGAAAATTTAGGAATGCAGCACTGATTGTAAAATAACTGTGGTGCCAAAACATTTCTGCCCATAAATTAAACTTCCTTCTTTCTTAAAAAACAGGCTTTGAGATCAGTGGCCTCATCTATCAGACTCATCTTTCATTTCCTTTTTGCTTTTATCATAGTCTGGACTCACTGAATATATAGGAAATAATTGTTCACATTAAAACAATGGCAGAGAAGACATCCATGGAACTTTTATGCTAAAATGATTCATGATTTCTGTGACTGTTTCAGAATTTCAGAATTACAAGGACTGACCTGTTTGAGTATCCTTGTGTCTGCATTTCAAAAAGACATGATACAACCTTGACCTCCTTGGCAAGTAGACTTTGCATATACTTATGTACCAGACTTTTATGGTTAAATATTTTTAGAAAGCCAATTTCAGTCTGGAAAGTTTTGTGAGAATGACTTTATTATGCATACATTTCACAAGATATTTTCTCACAAATATCCAACAAAAATTAGAAATAATATCATACTATTTCTGAGATCAATCTTAATGACATCATTCTCACCCATTTAGAAACTGAGACCAAACACTCATAAATAAGTGACTTGTGATTAATTCAGGCGGTAGGTTACTTTTTACAATTTTTTTGTGACATTTAGCTGACAGTATGTCTGACATGTAGTGCTTTCTTCACAGAAATTTCCTCAGTGGTGCCAGATGTTCCCCCACACTGATTGTTATAACTTCTTGTACCTGCACTCTTCAATTTCTACAATTTCCTCTCCAATACTTGTCCTCCACTATTTCCCACCACCTCTGTTCTATTGCAGCCCTTTCTTACAGACCTGCATCCTCCATCACATGCCACAACCAGCTCCATGTCTCCTTCAGCTTCATCCCTGTGTCACACAAGTGCTCTGAACTTCTCTTCCTTTTTAATGGACTTCACAACAACCACTCCTTAAATGACATCTACAAGCAAATATCAGGTCAGCTATGGGACATTAGCATCTAATAATGAACAATTTAGCTGTTTTTTAATTAGCATGTAGTTCTGTACAGAAATAGATATAGAGCATACAGAAACTACAATTTTCTTGTGCTTTATTTAATGACTTCCTTCCTTCATATTAATGATATAGTTTTGAGGAGTTTTTTTTGATTGATAGTAGTTTCTCATCTATTTCTACATCTTTAGAACCTAGTTGTATCTGCAGCTTATGAGATAACAAACTCAGTAAATATTAAAACAATGTTCAAACCATCAGGTACTGTTAGCAACTTTATACACCTCATGTCAAAATAAAGATGTGAAGACAGATACCCTGACAAAAGACAGCTTGGGGCTATGGCAGCCTCTCCAGAGCACTTTCCTTAAGACTTCCAAAAAAATGGAGAGAGACATGATTAATGGCCAATAGAAACTTGATAGCGTTTGTTGGGGCTGGATTCATTTTGCAAATGAGGGGCATCCCTGCCTTCTCCCATGGAGATCGACAGCCACCCTCCCTGTACTGACCTGAGCTTATCTCAGGGATCCCCCTGGGTGTACTCACTACAAAATATCTGCTTGAGATGAGGAAACACAAGGTTTTATTTACTTTCCTGGAAGGTTGTGTTGCGTGTAGGGCCTCAGCTGGGAAGGCCCTCAGCCACTGTTACAAGATCACCCAGGAAACAGGAGATATTTGGAAAACAGAGAACAAGGCTCTGCTGAGGGATACAGCTTTCCTGATATGGGTCAGAATGTGCTCCCTCGAGGCTTCTACTTTTTGGGGAGACAAGGTTTAAGTGGTGGGGACTACAGCATTTCAGGATGTGGAAGAAGACTGAGAACCCATGGCAAGTATGTGGAGCCACCCCTGACACTGACACAGGAAAATCACAGGAAATAACACACACCATGTCTGATCCATGTCTGTCAGCTGGAGAAACAGGGGCAGATCCTGAAAAGCTGTGTTTTAGAAAGGGCCCAGCTGCCAGGGCTAAAGGTTCACTCTGGGGAGGCCATAGTGTGGCAAAGTCCCTGACAGACAGCAGCTGTGGGACAGGGACATCCCCAAGGGACCATGGCCATGGGGAACCTATACCAGGCCAGGAGCATCCCTGAAAGACATGGCCAGGAGGACCCTGTAACCTGTGAAAATAGGGGGACATGAGCATGGGGACAGGGGAGGACAGGTGCACAACTGTTGGTGTTTATGTTGGCATTTGTTTGTGTGTGTGTGTTAATACTCACACATATTTTTCCCTCATTTTGACCCGAACCTGGCTAGAAGTTAGACAGTAGGCCAGGAGAGGTTGCCTGATTAAAGATTCAGCCTGCACCAGAGCTAAGAGCAGTGGCAATGGAGGCATCTGCCAGGTGCAGCCAGGCAGCAGCACACAATGGGCTTCCAGCACTGCCTCCACCTCCTATCCCAAAATTCCTCTGCCCTCTGCTCTGTGCTGGTGTCACTGCTCACATCTCATGGGAATAAGTGCCTGAGACATCAGCAAACAAGACTGAGGTTTACTTTAATATTTTCTTCTTCCATAATCTTCAGGCCTTTCAGCTTCTTCAAGCTTCAGATGTCTTTTTTTCCAGTGGAAATTTCAAAGTAGGGGCTGGGTGGAGGAGGGGAGAAGAAACAGCCTAAAGACAGACATTGTCTTGTAACGTGGCAACATACAGGAGATGGTCCAGAGCTGCAGGACACATTATATGTAGCCTTACATGAAAATTGGATATATTCATTTTGACAGTTTAAAAATACTGAGTTTGTGAAAACATATTAATTAACAAACAGCACAATCTTGGACAAAGTGTCTGGGGATGTTCAAAGCTTGCTCTCTAATAGAGTGTCACACGTGTGAGCAGATAAATAAGGGCTGCAGAAGCTTTGGGTAGAAACTTCTCTGAAGTACAACTGCAAAGGGTGCAGAGGGAACACAGCTGGCTTTATAGGACTGTGTGGCATCCTCAGGCTGCAAAGCCTTGCTGAGCCCTGTGAAAGCAATGAAATCAACCCACTAAGTAGTTAATGTCCTGTCACATACCTCTGCTTACCCCTGTCAGATACTCCCAGATGTTTATATTGCCCATGCATGACGGTCAGCCTGGGACCCTGGTGGAGAAGACAAGCACGCTGTCAGGAGACAGATCAAGTAATTCCTCACTGAAGACAGATCAAGTAATATCTTTTGGACAACAATGGCACAGGATGTGCAGGTCTGCAGTCTAACTATAAAGACAATTTAATTTGTTATTCTCAAACCATTCTCTTTAGTCCTTCTTCCTTGCTCTCTGTAAATACAATGTATTTTTCAAACCCCAAGCTTAGCACTGTGGTGAGGGGAAGACTGATTACACTGGCTGTAGCTAAGCAAAAAGTCTGGAACTGCTGAAGCTGCAAGAGCTGTACTCACACTTAGTAAATTGAGCGCAACCTACTCTTGCCATGAATGCACTATCAGCCGTGCTAAATGGAAACACATCTTCATAAGGCAGGGAAATTAACTAAAATTACTTGCTCTGTTTATAAGCATCCTGATATCCTTCCAGCTTTTTGCTGAAATACTCCTAAACAACAGAGCTGGTCTCTTCTCTCTTCTCTGAAGCTAAAAACCTTCTGGCCTGTTTATGTTCAAATAGTTTTTTTGAATAGAGTGACAAAAGTGAAATGATTAACATGCTATATAGCACAATTAAAGCCTGTATTTAGTTATTTTTAAGATGCAGATAATAGGGGTGAAATGTCTGCCTTTTAATCAATCAAGGGAAAATTCCTCTAAGGGGATTTAAGAGGAATTTTTTTTCATAATAACAGAATAAGAAAATTCCTATCATTAGGACTGCACATAAACATTAAAGAGCAACCCTTGGAGAATATGGTAAGGGCTAATCAGGTGCTTCTTCCTGTGTTTTGGGATATTCCACTGTAGTTTTTCATATTTTCTTTCCTAAAAAGAGTTAAAGCCCTCTCATATCTCTGGAAAAAAACTGATTTACCCCTATGTTATTCAAACTGACCATAGACTTGTCAAACTGACAGGTTTTTGTCCCCCAAAGGAAAAGCACAGTTGCAGTTTCTCTCACAGTACATAGATGGGGTGTAATAAATGCAGGGGAAAGTGCTTCATTCTGGATGCCATACACACACTAGTACCAGCTCTCCTGTTCTTGTCTCCCTTCAGACAAAAGACCTCAGCACCGAAAACACAATGTCACCCAAAACCTGTCCTGATTAACCAATTATACACAAGTTGATAGCATCCCTGAAATCTTTTCTGTGTGACTTTAGACCTGTGCTGGAAATGCTATGATTCCCAGAAGACTTAAAGAGAAAACAAAACACTCTGCTTGGGTCAGAAAGCAAGCGACGCTGAGCATAAATGAGATGAATGAGATCTGTGTTAATATGGAATGTCCATTTATCACCCCACCTGAACACACAAAGGTAATTTGTAAAACCAAAATGTTTATTAAACCAACTACAAACAGGTGCACTTGAAAATAATATGGCTTCCATGTTCTGCAGGCTTATAAAAGAGATGATACTTCTTAACTTTGTTTAATCTTCCTTCTCCCTTATTTTTTTTCTTTTTCTTTTCTTTATCTTTATTTTATTTTTCTCCTATGAGGTAGGGGAAAGCAACTATCAAGCAAAGATGATGAAGTTTCTCCTGGGTCATATTGCTTTATTAAAAGTTCTGAGCAAACAGCATTGACATCAAATGACCAAAATAACTTTTTGTTGGTCAGTGTTTATTCCTATGTACAATGTACCATGTACAACACATATGCACTCAGTTCTCACAACCTCTGGCCTGTTGTCTCTTCAAATGAGTGCCTAAGAAACTCAATTATACATCTATTATAAAGCTTGCTTATTTTTTATCTGATAAATTATAAATCAAATATTATCATAGAAATTGTTGGAATTACTTGAAAAAATTATGTATTAATTTTAAACTAGATTTTTCATGTACAGGAAAACTACTTCAGTAGGCAACTCTTTGAAGGTTTAGGCTCTCCTTCCCTTCCTCTCCCCCTTTCTTTTGCTCCTCAAGATAAAGCAGTATGATTAGTTTAATCTTGGGGAGCCTTGTTTTTAGGCTTCTTTTACAGACCAGCTGGAGGCAGATTAGAAAAATGTCTCTCCTTGGAGTGAGGTGAACAGAGCTAAGATGGGCAGCACTAAGCACTGGTGTAATATGTCTTCTCAGTCATCCATATAATTCCTGATTATTTAAGGGCTTTCCTTGCAGTGACAGAACACTGGATTCGTGTTCTGCTATGATTAAGCAGACCCTGCCTGTCTGTGCAGGACTGGCACTGAGCAGTTGTTCCCTCTCCCACATTTGAGTGACTGTTCTTACCAAGAACAATATTCTGTAGTCCTTCTCTTTTTTTCCTTTTTGCCTTTTCTTTCCCCCTGGCTATTTATCCAGTTTGTCAGAATCATTTTGTATTCTAAAGCTGCCCTCCAGCACTTGCCACTGCTTTTAGCCTGGTGTCATCTTCAAATGTACTAATTATACTCCACTCCATTATCTAGGTCATTAGTGACTGAAATAGTATGAGATTGGGAGCAGAGCTTTGGGGAATCCCTGCTTGATTCTTTTTTTCTGCTTTTGCAGTGCTCTGTTAGTAACTCTTTGGTAGGTTTGTACACAGTTTCATTATGCCTTTCTTTTTCCTAAATTCTTCTCTGAAATTAAGTGGTAGTGTGGCCTCTTTAAAAGGGGGTCTTGATGTTTCAGTTGCCCAAGTGGTTTGAAAGTTGTATACAACTCTCAGAAGCAATCCTCATACTTCTGAATTCTTGCTGCCAAATAGTTTTGTTCCTCTCTTTTTGGTAATTAGGTAGTACTGGTGTGACTGCCAGATAGGCCCATTCTATGCTGACGCAGAATAAAGAAATGATACGAAAAATTATCCTCGTGTTTAAAAGATTCCTCTTAAAAGATGCTCATAATCTTTTGTTGCAATCAAAAATACTTTCTAAAACTTTGTAGTTTTAGGAAACTGTTTGTGGTAAATCTCTGTACCTACTTCAACTTTTGTTTAAAACTGTGTTTGTGAGCGCTGTCCTTTTTTTAAGAAATAAGCGTTTTCCCAGCAACGTAGTGATGATGAGGTTTGTTCACTGACTTTGTTAACATTTAGCAAGTAGAATAGCAGACTCTCATTACAGAGAATAGCTCCATAATTTCTTGCACCTACCATATAAACAAGCAAATTGACACCCTGCCAGGAGTAGCCAGGGGAGATCTTAGGAGAGAGTTCATAATGATACTCTTGCCATATTGCATGCCTGTAAATAATTCATTAAGTCAACCACCCTTTTGTTTTAAGCAAACATGAGCAGATGCCTTCCTAAATTGGATGCAGACAACAGTTTTCAGCAAAACATTGTTGTAATATGACACTTTAAAAGAGTAACATTTTTCCTTTGCTGATTTTTGAAGCGTTATCCACTCTGATAATTCACAGTGATTACTTCTGCTACACATCAAGTCCTTCATTGTTTTTCATCTACATTTTCCACATTTTTGCTGTGTGATAGATTTCACAGTTAACTGTAGCATGGTGGCAAATGAAACAAATCTGCATGCAGTTAGGAGAGCTGAGTTTTGCAGAAGCCCAAAATACTAGTATTAATTACTTAATACAAGACCTGCAACTCAGATGTTATATTTGCTTTCTATTTGAAAAACCAAAAATCCTCTTCCAGGCAGTTAAGTCTTCCCTATGCTTTTAATTAAAAGACAATAAACAAGAAGTTTGGGGGTCCAAGCAAGAGGTTAAAGCTAGTGTTTACACAGCTGATGACTCCTCTGTACTCAGCTTGTAAAGACAGGTCACACCTTTAAAAATTCCATATTTATACTGTGTGGAAGTGTGTAAAATTCAGTATTGTCTGTAATTGTTGTATTTTTCTACCTTACTGTGTGAAGACTTACATGCAGTTAAGAAATGGTGTTTTGTTTTTGCTGTTTATATTTTGAATTTTGGCAACCTCCTTTCTTGTGAACAATTTTCTGCATATAAATTCATTGAGCGTGAGCTCTCCTTACATGCATTTCTCTATATCTATTTCATTCCAAGTTTGTCTTCTTTGAAAAAACTTTGAAATAGCAAATAAGGATCTGCATGTATCTAAAAGTAAGTTCTGAGGAGTGCAATGAAATGTAATGACTTCAATATTTTTCAAGTATGTTTTACTTTGTTACTCTAAAATGCTTGTGGCAAGTTTAACACCGTCTCAGTCAATCATTAAATGACATTTCAAGTTTCTACAAAATCAGCTTTGCATTAAAAGTTTAGAAATTTCTATAAGGGCAGCTCCAAGGTATGTTCCATCTATTATTTACTGGTAAATAAAATGGAATGTGTAAGCATCTTGATTTTATTATTCAAATTGACATTTCAGTACCACTACAGTTTTGCTTGTTTCATGAGACTCTGAATCATTACCCTAAAATCCTTCTTCATACGAGTTACATAAATTTTACGGTACAAAAAGGGGTTTGAAAATTACTTTTCTGGGGTTTAAAGTACAGTTAGACACTATGTGTTTCGGTTAGTCTAGGTGAATCTGAAACAATAGAGGGAGAGAATCCACAGTGAATTAGACATTTATTTTTCTATCAGTATCTCTTATGCNTATGAGAGTAACAATGTAGACAATGAACCTACATGTGCAAAGCTAATTTCAGACTTAAGTATCATCAGGTTAAGGCCCTGGCAAAAATTAGAAGTACTTTTATAGTAAAAAGTCATAATGTTTTCCCAATTATTACAAATAGTGTAGATGAATTTTTATTCATCCATAAAATTCTCCACACTGAAATGATTCATTCTTACAAATGGATTAAAAATGTTCAATTAACTTTAAAATATTCCAAGAGAAAAATTAGTTTGTCAGATTGGGGGACTAGAGGAACTGGTTCAATTTGTTAGATATTTTCTTGTGATGGGCAGGAAGGGGGACTTGTGGGTTGTGAGGTCAGATTTATCATTTGGGGTATAATAAATGATTTAATTATTCAAACATAGCCTGAAAGTCTGTAATTTATGTCAGATATATGATATGCTGATTTTTCTGAATGCAACAGAAATCACTTTCAGGAAGATTTACAGGGTTAATAACCTCCAGCTATTTTAAGTCACAGTCAATCTTCATGGAAGCAGCACAGAGATTATATAGAGGGATAGTTTTCCCCGTGGTTACTGCCTTATATTTCAAATATAAGGTGTTTGATGAAAATAGTATTCTCACACTTTGAGAAAGCTCAGAAGGTTGTGACTTTGTACTTCTCTGTCTCTTGCCCCCACTGTCTTTGCTCCACTGTTAC
>VZTN01007977.1:0-19269 GCA_013400515.1 Erpornis zantholeuca
AACAAACCCCCAAAATAAAAAAAAAATCAATGGTCCATATATATAAAAATTAAATATGTATTATAATTACTGGAAAGCAAGCTATTCATTGCTGTTTTAATTCTTGTTTGCTCTGACGAGGCCAATAAAGATGGCATTGACTGTGTTAAATCTACAAAAGGGCAAACTGCTGTTGTTCTAGCAGCAGAATGTAATTCAGAATGTAGCTTCTCCATATAAAGAGTGGGCTTACATTTTTTAAAAAACATCTGTAGAGAATTATGCTACTTAAACAATTCCAGGCTGCTCTATCTACCCTACTGCTGAGAGTGCTTAACTAAAGTCAACAAAATGAACTGTCTTACTGATACTGTTTGTTGAAACATTAATTAAAATTTCAGATGGAAAAATAAGAAGTTCTTTAGAAAGTAGCCCTGTTCCTTATCAAAGTTTACATAGTACTGTTCTGCCCAAACTGGAGCATGTAGGTAAAACCAAACAATAAATAAGGATTAAAAAACAAGCTGGAAATAACACTTGAAATTTCTCAGTTCTCATGTTTTAAGTAGAATTGTTTAAACTGACATTTATTTTGAATATAGGGTGTTTTTGTTTGGTTTTGGTTTCGTTTTGTTTTCTTTTTTAATTTGCACGTGTCTGTTCTTAGACTGAAAAAAAAGCCAAGCAGAGGCAAGTGTGACAAAAAGACTGAAAATGTTAAACTGTGATGTGCTCAGCTTGGATTACGGAACCAGTGGGCACTAAGTGCTTGGCAGGGAGATGCTGTGCCATTCCCTGTATGGATGCTGATAATCAAAGCATTGTACGAAGTGAATGCCACTTCAGTTTTATGAGCTTCTTATGTGACGTGGCACATCAAATCTGCCAAGCAGAGGACCATCTGGAAACAGGTCATCAGAATGGATTCTGACACTCTCTGACAGGCAAGAGTGAAGGCGAAGAACAGAATGGGCAGGGGGGGGACCACACCACCCCCCAAGCTCTCTGGCCATAAACCAATAGAGATTAGGTAAAATAAACTCAGTTTCATTCTGGAATTTTACTTAATAAAAGAACAGATTTACCCTACTGAATTTAAAGGCATGTTTCAAAATGTACATGTTTATGGTGAAGCTGTTCTTTTTCTTCCTTTTTTCTTTCAGTTACAAAACCACAAATCTTCCTGGGCATAACAGAAGCATTATCCTTTTTTCCTCTTCTTTTTTTTTTTCCATCTAGGGAATAAAAATGTTTTTTAAAAGCTTCACAGCCTGATGTTCAACAGACATTGTAGAAACACTCAGGGGCAGATTTTTGATAACAGTTCTGAAGCCATTAGGCTACTGTATTTCAGCTGAGAAGATATTACACAATCATATATCACTGCACAAGCAAACCTGTGCTCTAAATGTCATTCAGTTATTAAAATACCACAGGCCCTGAGAGTTTGACCAAAATGAAGACCTATGAAAAGTGGTTATTTTCCCTTGTTTCCTGTGTTCTTAAGGCAAATTTATCACTTATATAGACATTCTTATCAGGAGTGGATTATAAATGAAAAGTCTTGCTGCCAGAACTGAAGAGTTAAAATACTCCTTCAGTTTCAAGTCTTTGAGAACTGAAAACATGTTTTGCACTTTGTATGATAGAGAGATATACATAGAACCTCACTGAAGACAGTCACAGTCTAAAAACCTGAACAAAACCGACCACAGTGGTTTAATGTTACACCACAATTCTTCAAATAAATCAATTTAAGACAACATTTCCACCAGCTCTTTGTTGAACTGAAATCACTCAGGTGGACATGATTGTAGTTCCATTCTCAAGACTCAGTCTCAGGGACTATTATAAATCTCATTCTCTCTTTCTCTCTCTGTATCTTATTTGTTTTCTTCCTGGGTACTTTTGAACACTGCTTGGAAAACAAGTGCCTCTGAGCTCTAGAGATGCTTGAGTGTGTTTCAAGGTGGAAATGTTGGAGAGTGGGAAGAGAAGAAGTAAGGATTGCTGCTGATTGGCCTAGTAATAAATGGAAAATAAGTATTTTTTAATTCTCTGAAATGTTAGTACAGAAAGGAAAAGCTCTAGACCTAGTTCTTTTTTATTTTCCTATAAAAAACATGATATTTTAAAATGAAAATGATACCCTAGGAAATTCAAGACTTTTTTTTTCTTCTAATGCAATTCAGGTTTCTTCTTGAAGCTGTTGCTGTTAGTGTGATTTATGTGTATATGCTAGTACTGAAAAGTAGCGAGGATGTTATGTCATATGCTGGTAAGTCCAGGAATGTTTTCCTTCATCCAACAGCACAGTGAATGTATACAGACTTTGTTGGATATTGTAATTAATGATCTAAATCTTTGAAAACAGTGACTAAACTCATTCATCTTTAATGATGACTAAGGATAGGAGGAAGTGGAAATTTGTACTGCAGTCCTTCTATGCAGCCAGACTGTAAAGGCTAAGTGTCAGAATAATTATATAAAATATTGAGGAGAAAATTCCAGGGGAAATAATGTATTCAGACATTTTCCTCAGGTATCCTTGCAGAAATACTGTTTGAAGTACAAAAGAGCCAGTGCTGAGAAGCTCCTTGGAAAGGGCAAGAAGAGAGGAACTCCACTACACAGACAGAGCAGAATTCCAAAATAATTAAGTTCTCTTCCTTTCTCTATTCCTTTAACTTAATCCAGTAAAAGTGTTAGAGCAGTTCATTAGGATATGAGAGACTGTCTGAGATTTCATCTCTAGTTTAATTAATAAACTAATAGTTAATCCAGGGTGATCCAAACGATCTCTAAAGGGCCATTTGCTAATTTGTTATGAGTTTCTCTTTCTAAAATGCATTCTTGATAAATATTTAATTGCTATATTTTCATAAAAGGACAAGGGTTAGTAAACCATTTTTTTTCAAACACAGAACAAGAGGATAGGAGGTGAAATCTCAAGTGGGTTTCTTTTATTTTACACATCTCATCCTCCTCTATAGAACCGAAGATTAATGGATGACATGCTGCTATTTTCTACTTCGAAATACAGCAATATAGGATTTAATCTTTTTGTTGCCATGACACCGACCAAAAAATGGGTCAGATGTGGTGTTAAGGAAAGATTTTAACTGAATTTTAATATATCCATAAGGCCTCTTTTATGACGTCTATACATTTTTGTTTGTCCATAATATGTACATATAGCTCTATATATTCTGATCTATTTATTCTGTAAATATATTTTTGATTCAGAGGACAAATCTAATCTCTCTTTTGTAGATGGTGAACCAAAAACCAAACAAATAGCTCGTCGGGGGAAAGATGGAGAGATGTTAGTACAGAATATCAGCTACTAACTAATACCGTGGTCTAGATGATCAGCAACCCATTAGTGTTCAGCATGAGAGATCTTTGCTACTGACTTTGCAATTTTGGTATTTATTTGAAGAAAATGGCCACCAGACTATTAGTGCTATGTTCCCTAAAGAGCGAATAACATGCAAGAGGCAAGATAAAAGGGCAGAGTGGCTCGGACAGAAGAAGATAGGGTTGCACACTGAAAATTAATCACTGGAATCTTTAAATTATGGATTGCAGTGAAGAAGTCAGTGAATGGATTTAAAAAGTATGCTGGCTTATTTAGACTGATTTATGTAGGAAAGGTTCTCCTGGTGCATAAAAGTAATATACAATGAGTTTGGAGAGAGACATGGAGGAGATAGGTTCATCTGCAGTCGATATGGAGCCTGAAATAGGATGAAGAAATCAAATGAGGGCAGAGAAAAAGGATGAAAGATCTTTTAGACAAACTATGTGTGCAAAGATAGGGGAGAAAGAGAGGGAAAACTAGATTTGGACCGATCGGCTGAAAGACCTTTCCTAATAGCAAAAAGAAGGTGTTCCAAACAAATGCTAACGAGGAGGATAAGTGCCGTAATGTCTGATTTGTGAAGTTCTCTATGGTTCCTACATTTACACAGAAAACAAGCTTATGAATATATCCCACAGCTTTATTTAGAATACTGTCATGTAATAGCTTGTTATATCACACACCAGGTAGAAAAAAAATTTGCCGAAATCTTAGCTAAAGTAATATTCTGTTAGGGAGTAAAGGCAGAGATTGCTAGGCATTTCTAGATGCCTTTTCCCACACTGTTTATTTGATAGGGTAAAAGTGTGGAGAACATGGAATCCACCTTAGCTAAAATCAGTCCACTGTCAAGTTTTTGCTGGTATAGCTTTTTAATCTTTGTGTCGATGTAATAAAAATAAGAACTTATAAATGAACTGATTAGCTTGCTCCTTTTCTGTGGAACTTCTTCCTAAAGAGATCTCTAGAATATTTTATTACTTACTGGAAACAAACTTTTAAACTTGCATAGGGAGCAATTGAAATTAGAGTGTTACAAGTTGCTAAATGGGAACCAGGTAATGGTAAAGTAATTTTCCACTCTCTATAGCATTCAATCTGAAGCAGCAAAGGAAAAATCACTGTTGCAAACTTGAAAGAAAACTTCACTTCAGATAAAAACTCAACAGTGCAACTGAACACCTTCTATGAACTGAAAATTTTGTTTTGACTGGTTATTAAAGGGCAAGTAGTATCCTTAATTTATATGTATGTTTGCACTGATAACATGGCATTATGCCTTTGCGTTTTTATGTCAAAGGTAAATATATTTTGACAACATATATAATTTGTGTTAAATGAAGCGAGAAGCTATGGCAGGCAGACTGGGATGATCTCTTATGTACAGTGCCACTGTATTTTGTAAGCATTTAATTATGACTTTTTGGTAAATAATCCTTTAAGATCTAAATTTTGACCCATTAAACCCATTTTTAAACCCCTGCATTTATCAGAGTAAACAAAAGAATGGTCTTCAACACTGAGGTAAATCATGTGTTCACTGCTCAAATTTAATGCTTAAGATTGAAAGATATAAAAAATGGATAAAGTTTCCTTTCCCACAGGAAGCGTGTAGGTGTGTAGGAAAGATGGGGAAGGTGAAGAGATTTGACAAAAGTTGGAAACATAAGTTGCTGCAGCCTGAAGCTGAAGTAACTAATCTCTTGGTGACTTCTGTGGATATTTTTTATTCTGTCTTGCCTAGCAAGTCATAAAAAAATCATACCTTAACTATTCTAGCCAGCTGCCACATTTATGAGTAAGGTCTTATTCTACAGAGCTACAGATGGGCAGGTATAGAGATACCTATTTCTGTACAGCAGACAGAAAATATTTGTTCACTGCTGGTAGGTCAATTCCAATTAACTGCAAAAACAATTCACTTCAGCCATTTATTTGGTCAAGAAGACCAAAAAAAAAAAAGAAAATAAAAAAGAAAAAATAAAAACATACCAGAGCAAAGAAAGAGTAAATGATATTGAGGAAAAATTAAAAAGCAAGAAGATGAAAGTCTTAGTGCATTATGCCCCAGTCAGACCTTATCCTGAAAGGTGTTTGATGAGTTAATTGACTGATATTTGGTTTAGAATTTACATTCCAATTAAATGAATTCAAGTAGTGCACATAATCCATACAGGCAAAACAAAGAAAAAAACCTGAATCAGTATTGCATTTCCTAATACAATGAATTTCATATTGAGACTATTAATTGTTTGTAAAGTGTTGTAAAATATTATGCCATACATTCAATAAATGCTTAAAATTATCATGCTTAAGAACTATGCATTTGTTAGTGCTAGAGGTCACTTAAACAGAACTTAAGAGCAGGAAACTATCAAAAGATATTTTTGTCCATCTTGTCTAGGATATCAATATGCAAATGGAAAATGAGGGGGACTGAAAATGTTAGCCTGAGTGTTCCTTGCAATGTTTCCTGATTTTTGTTCCTGTGCATTACTGAGTGTAAAGCCCATTCCTGCTACCATTTCATTCAATCTTAAGACATTAAGATCTAGAGATTCCCCTGCAGTCTGTAGGGAAGACCACAGAGGCAGATCTCCCTTTGCAGCCCATGGAGGTCCATGGCAGAGCAGAGATCCACCTGCAGCCCATGGAGGACCCCATGGCAGAGCAGAGATCCACCTGCAGCCCATGGAGGTCCATGTGGAGCAGAGATCCACCTGCAGCCCATGGAGGTCCATAGCAGAGCAGAGATCCACCTGCAGCCCATGGAGGACCCCGTGGTGGAGCAGAGATCCACCTGCAGCCCATGGAGGACCCCGTGGTGGAGCAGAGATCCACCTGCAGCCCATGGAGGTCCATAGCAGAGCAGAGATCCACCTGCAGCCCATGGATGACCCCGTGGTGGAGCAGAGATCCACCTGCAGCCCATGGAGGTCCGTGGGAGAGCAGAGGTCCACCTGCAGCCCATGGAGGACCCTGTGGTGGAGCAGATGTTTGCACACTGAAGGAGGCTATGACCCTGTGGAGAGCCCATGCTGGAGCAGGCTGCTCCTGAAGGATTGTATTCCATGGAAGGGACCCACACTGGAGCAGTTAGTGAAGAACAGCAGCCTGTAGGAAGGGCTCATATTGGAGAAGTTTGTGGAGGAGTGCAGACAGTGTGGAGAGGGGAAAAATATGAGGATGAAGTAGTGGCAGAGACAATGTATGATGAATGATGAATTGACCATGACCTCCATTCCCCACCCCTCTGTGCCACCCAAAGACAGAAGGTAGAGAAACTGGAAGGGAAGTTGAGCCTGGAGAGAAAGGAGAAGTAGGAGGAAGGTGTTTTTGAGATTTATTTATTGCTATCCTAGTCTGTTTAACAGACAATAAATTGCATTGATTTTTCCAAGCTGAATCTGTTTTGCCTGTGACAGTACTTGGTGAGTGATCTCTCCTGCCCTTATCTCAATTTAGAGGCCTTTCATCATATTATCTGTCCCCCTTTCCACTGAAGGAGAGGAGTGATAGAACAGCTTGGTGGGACCTGGTGGCCACCACAGATACAGAGGAAGCTTGATAAAGAAACCTGAATATTAGGGCTGAATCTAGTTAAACCTGAATCTAGTTAAAAATTGTGAATGTTTTTTGTGTGCAAAATATGTTTTTTATATATTACAAGTTAGGCAAATATTAGATAATACCAGATAGAATCCAAAACACAGATGTGAGATGCACTCTCTCAAACAGAGGGCTTATACTGCAAAAGTGCACTGTTTGCTGTGGCTTGCCTTCCTATTAAACCTATAACACAAATTACTTCTGCACACAAGGCAGGAAGACCTGTGCCATAAGGATGCCTGTCCCTACTTTTGAACACAATGGATTGTGACTTGCATTTTCTGCTGAACTCAGTGTTGTCCATACACGTTAGCTGTGCTCCGAGCACGCCTGGCCAGCAGTGCCCGTGGGGGGACACAGTGCTAACAATACCTGAGCCATGAACCTCTAACAGCTCTAAGAAGAAGATGGGTGCAGCATGTTTTTTGCTGGTGCAGAGCTTTGACAGCTAACAAGATTGCTTCTGAGGAGCAGCTGACCTGCTCAGCACCATGGGAGGTTGTAGGTAACTATGTTCTGCCCAGGGAGTTTAGCTGCTGAGTTTGCATCCTAATCTATGCATTTGTGTCTTCCATAAAGGGTTCTAACAAAGAACTAATGGCATCTCTATGCAAAATTCCATACTGGGCAAAGGATGAATTCTCACTATACCCCAAGTCTCAAGCCTGTCATAATTTACTATCCACAGCCATAAACAGACACAACTTCATCCTGGAGTTCCTCCTAAGGTTACATATTTAAATTCCATTTCCAGAACCTTTATTCAAAATTAGGTGCTACACCGTTTCTTTTCAGCTCTGATAAATAAGTAGAAGGGGGCTAAATTCAGTGGTCAATTATTAATATCAAATTATTCATTCAGTTCCTTCTGAGACCTGACTAAACAATTGTCCACATGTTTTGTTACTGTCTAAGTTCCTGTCTGAGGTTTTGTTATTGTCTAAGTTTCAGGGGCTGATGGATCTAACATGGCTCTGCACAGCTTCTGAGTGGGAAAAGAAGTTAAAGAGAATTTTGCATGGTATACAAGTTATCCAGCTGGGTGATTATTCAGTCTGCCTGATCCAATTACCTTTATTACCACCTCCTCCTCAAATATAGAGTTCAGCTTGTCTTTTTGTGGATTTGAGAATGCAGGCATTTGATGGCTGCATGGAATACCTTCATTTCTGGGTTTGAAATATGGAACCATGAATTTATTGAGAGTCACGCAGACACCACAACTATTTGGATTGTGGGTTTTGGAGTGATTAGTGTGGATTTGCTGCAACCTGCTTCTGATGAGAAAGATGTGGGTGCATATTTACTTCTCTCAGTCTCTGTGTAGAACAGGATTTTTTTTCCCTTTTTCCCTAGTGCATCATATCTCTGCTTGGTGTATCTAATTGATTTTTCTATTTCAGAGGATTGGAGTTTTGCCAGTCTTGTAAGGTCTGCCTGAAGCTCTTTATAGACTTCTCCTTCCTGCTCCCTTTGCTTTCCTTGTGACTCTTTTCCTATTGTCAGATTTCCTGTGTTTAAGTAGTTTTTTATTTAATTTTTGTCTTGTTTAAGCAGAAGATGAAAGGAACTGGTTCCTTCAGGTTGCTGCTTTGGTAGGCTTTCCAGGACACAAGGGTGGATCTCTAGTCTTTCCTAGAGCAACAGATAAAGACAAGATCAAGGGCCTGCTCTGCTGATGTTACAGAGAAGTCACAGGTAATTAAAGAGAAGTTGAAGATGTATTAATGTGTGACAGAAACAAATCAAAAAACATTTAAAGCAGCTTATAATAATGTTACTGTAATCAGATTACAGGTTTTTACACAGAACCTGGCTTATGCCCTGTAAGCACTAGACAATATTGAAGCCTTGAGAAGATGTCTTAGCAAGGGTAAGGCTGCTGAGGTTACTGAGGGTGCAAAGAAAGTGGTTCTTGGTCTTTTCCTTCTATAAATCCTTGCTGTACTTTTCAGAAGGGCTGTGTTCCAACATTTATAATGTATGTCTTTTGAGGACCACTGTATGTTTTGATTACTATACAGAAGGAAAGCAAATGTGAACAGATGAAAGGAAAAAAAAATAGTCAGAAACTATTTTTCTTTTCCTCTCAGGTATTCCAGACAAAAAGAAGGGTTTAAGTGGATCCATGTTCATCCAGGATTTTCAACAGCTTCATAATTTTAGCCAAATTTTTGCTCAGATTTTAATGAGTATAATAATATCAACTTAATCGAAGGCCACAGGAGGTGTGAAGGAAGTTTTTCTCCAATTAAATTGCATTTTAATTTTATTTGACAAAATCCATAGTTATGTACTGATAAGTGAAAACCAAAATAAAAGTGGCATTTTAAATCTTATACACATGCTTAATAATGGGAGCCTAGAGAATTTATATTGTACTAGTTAATTTCTTTTCTTTAAGATAGATAAGGAAAAAATAAATATGAAGCTAAACTATATGTATATAAAACCTTTGCCGCATGGAATGTGATTTAATTGGTTACTGGAAATGAAATTAAGGTATTAACTGATCAGAAATTAATATTATAAGAAGCTGCAAGAATGAAGGGCTTTTGTATTATTTACAAAATAGGTCATAGTTCCATGAGCTGTTAAGTTCACTTTAAAATTTATTCAGCCATGACACCAGGCTATTTGATCAAAGCACTGATGCAAAAGCAAAATGGGTAAAAGCTTTCTCTCAGTCAAAACTGATCTAAACTTTCTGAAGGGCTGACTTGTTCAACATGCTTTTCACTATGCACTTATCATTTGTGAGTAGAACCTGGTATGCCACAGGCCTTTTTGCATCATAACTTCCTTGTCTTTTGTCAAAAATCTAGTCCTCTAACATCAACAAGAAGCTGCTGCCCTCATTTGGGAGAATATATCCCTTCTGTAAATGCATTCATTTAGGTTCAATTATTTCCATTGCAGAAAGATTTTTATTCCCTGAGGTGTCTGGATGCCTTCAGAGCTCAAGACATGCAGTCTCTGTAACTAAAAGAGAAAAGGCTACTTTTGATTTCCCGGTATGAACTGCCAGAACAGAAATTGTCCTCTTAATGACTTGTCCACTCTTATAATTCCAGCTAGAGTCAAGGGTTAGATCTTCTCAGGTAGTGGAAGAAAACCTCATTAAAGAGAACAACTTCTGAAAGTTTGAAGACTGAGATAATATATTATGCCACATCTATACTCTGTTATTAGAATGCAGATATGCTGAACCTGGACTGCAACTATGAACAGATGGGGAGCAGCCCTGCTGAGAAGGACTTGGGGCTGCTGGTGCACAAGAGGCTGGGCATGACCCAGCAATGTGCCCTTGCAGCCCAGAGAGTCAAACATGTCCTGGGCTGTATCAGAAGCAGTGTGGCCTGCAGGGTGAGGGAGGGGACTCGACTCTGCTCTGGTGAGACCCCACCTACAGTGCTGCATCCAGCTCCAAGCTCACCAACACAGGAAAGATATCAACTTGTTGGAGGGAGTCCAGAAGTAGCCACCAAGTTGATTAGAGAGACAGAGCACCTCTCCTATGAGGAAAGGCTGTGAGAATTAGGATTGGGATTCTGCCTGGAGAAGAGAAGGCTTTGAGGTGACTCAGTTGCTCCCTTCCAGAGGGGAGTCTATTAGAAAGATGGAGAGAATCTATTTACCAGGGCATGTCCTGTGACAGGACGACAGAGAATAACTTCAAACTGAATAAGACCAGGTTTATATTAGCTATTAGGAAGAAATTCTTTATTGTGAGGGCAATGAGGCACTGGAACAGGTTGCCCAGAGAAGCTGTGGATGCTCCCACCCCTAAAGTGTTCAAGGCCATATTGGATGGAACTCTGAGCAATCTGTTCTAGTAAAAGGTGTCCCTGCCCATGGCAGGTGAGTTGGAACTAGATGAACATTAAGGTCCCTTCTAACCCAGGCCATTCTATGATTCTATATTTCTGTGTTGTACTTACATTGCAAGAAGGATAACATACTAACCCTCTTGGTATGCAAACTGCTGGGCCTCTGACCCAAGCCAGGAACAAAGAGTTTGAGGAATTATCTACGTAAAAAAACATTTTAGGTGAAAAAATTAAAAAATAATTTTATGGACCATATTTATACTATAATTCATTTAGTGAATAACCAGAAATAAGGTATGAAATTCTTCTCTGATTTTTTTTTGTATGCTTAATTTATGTAGTAAAAAAATGAACCCTATCTTTGAATTCTGTTAAAGTTGTACCTTCACAAATTTATAATAAAACCTGCTTTTTGCCAATATCTTTGTTGGTGATTCTTTAAGTGGTATAACCACTCACTTGTGACAGACACCAGCTGAAAAATTCAGGGCATGTAGATGGCACCAGATAAGATTTGAAGAGTAAGTGAATGGCACACTGAATATTCTGAACAGTCCTGAAAGCTGAATTCCTTCCCATAACTTTGGTTGCTCCACATGGCTGTTTAATTTTCCAGTATACTTTTCTTACTGACATTACATCCAGTACTGTGCCTTAGATTTGTTGGCTATTCTTATCTATCTAGTGTATACATACAATCAAAGAATGAGCAGAGTAGGCCAAAGCAAACAGAAAAAAAGCAGAAGTCCTCAGATATGTCAGTGGACTTAATTCATGCTTGCAATCAGCATAAGAAGAAAAACATAAAAGAGCTAATGTAGATGATAGCAGGTGATGGGCAAACTTGACATGTTCCTATGGGGTTTGACTTCAAACATCCTGGTCCCCAGTGCCCAGGGATTTTAAATTCATAGCATATTTATATATATCTACAAATATCTCTGTTGCTTTTCTTTTGTTCAGCAGATAAGTTTCTTTTAGCATGTCTAAGTGAATGGAAGGTACATGGGGCTGATCTGTTGCACAGAAAAGAGGCACAGGAAAGTAACAACTACAGCTCTGCAGAGATAGGTTAAAAAAGACCTGTGAACAGTCCAGAAAGTAGTCAAAAGTCAAGACTTGTGCAACATTTTTTTCCCCTTTAGTATCAACAAAATGCATAACAATAGTCATGGATCTTGAATGGAATACTCTGCCAGAGCCTTAAGGACAATGTGGCCCTGGTGGTTCTCTGGACCAAGAATGTGTGGCAATAGGCTCTGTTTGAGGCTGTTTATTTGGAACAAGTTCCTGCTCCCAGCTTTTTGGCATTTACTCCCCTTTGTTTTGAAGAGAGGCAGTAATTGAAGAAGTTCTGGTTAAAATCAATGCTCCCAGTGGATGACTTTATCTGCCATGGCTTCATGAAATAGGTGTGAACACTGCTGGCACAGTGAAGACAATGCAGAAGTGCCTACAGCAATTTTCTTTTCCAAGGAAAAGACAGGGCAGATAATAGTTATGCTGCCAACTTGGGAAAGAGAGTGATGGATAAATTTGAAGATGGGAAATCCTTTTCAATAGGGCACGTATTTGCCTTGTATATTCTTCGGCTGGGTAACATGTGTGAAAATAAGAGCATCAGAAACCTGGCAGAAATATTAATGACAACAATAAGATGTCATGCTGATCCCCAAAGCCTTGAAATATAATAGGGAAATGGTCTTTCTTTTTGTACAATTGCAAGATGGGAAGAAAAGACATTACTGAGACAGGCAGAGAGAGGAATCTCTTGAATTTCTTCTGTTCTACCACAACAAATATGTGTAGAACATTGTGGATAGCACCACCCAAATTATCTCACCAGTTATATTGGCAGTGGCTAACTGCCAATGAACTAGCAAGGAAATTAGGTGAGGTAGGAATAAAAATTATTTACTTTAAAAGAACCAGGGAAAATGACTTTTTAACTTGTGTTTTCATGTTTGTTATCCTCTTGCCAGTTCCTATATACATCACTTTTCCTATCAGAAGAGAAAGAGTGAGATTATGTGATTAAACACTAGGCTCCAGAAACACCAGGTGGCAAGCAGCAAAATGGCAAGCAGGGGAACCCAAATAAGCCAGAGACAGAATTCTTCTTACTGAGATCCTTCCAAGCAGATATCTGAACAGGCCAAAGTCCATCTCCTTATATTTAACAATGCTATTAATCTTTTTACCTTGTTCCCTTCTCTCAGAATTCTCAACTCTATTCTCTCATGATCACTGTCATATACACTGCCTCTCACCGTCACATCCCTGAACAGTTTTTCTGATCTGTAAGCAGGAAGTTCAGCAGCTAGTCTTCCCTTTTCATCCCCTCTGTCACCTGCATTAGGAACTTGCCATCAGTGTGCATTAGAAATCTGGAATCCTTGTGCCCTGATGGTCTTATTTGCCCATGAGGACCACAGCTACAAATGTGAGGCTTCTTCCAGTTGCCTGAAGATGTTTTCATCCAGTTCTTCCTGCCCAGGAGGTCTGTAGCAGACACAGAGACCTTGGCTCACCCTTTATTCCCCACCTGCAATCCTCTGCCTCTGGGCAAAGGTCCACACATTCCCACTGGTCTCTTACATAAAGGGCAGCTTCCTTCCTTGCCCTCCTGGCCTCTCCTTCCTACAGAGCTCTCACCCATCTGTGGCAGCCCTCCCACCACCTGAGCTGCACCACCCCATTCTCATGGTTCCAAGAACTGGCAGCCTTGCCACAGCACTCTGACCCCCGATCCCTCACAGCTCCACACATTTTTTCCCCATGCTGCATGTGTCACTGTATCAACACTAGAGAGAGGTACACTCCTCTATTTCCCAGAAAAGGTAGAATCCAGATGACCCCACTCTGACAAAATAACCATAATGGACTGCATTTACTCCTGTGAATATGTTTTTTAAAGGAATTTCTCAACTCTAGAACTATCTATGGAGACCTAATTCTCTCTCTTTTAATTTTTTTTTTTCCTCAACTCAGAATTCTTAAAATAGCAGAAAAATTTCTTTCAGAAAAATCTTAAGGAAATGAAGAATATTCATGCAGCATGTTCATATATCAAAGATTTTTTTTTAACTTTTCATGTACTAATTAACAAATATGTTTTGTATGCCAGGCATAATTTAAACTACAGGTATTAGGAGCAAAACCACCCCAAAAAACCACCTATCTGACTGAAAGGAGCTGTGAAAGCCTTCATTCAAGGCTACCTTGATTATTATTAGATGGAAGAATAATTGAATTTATTGAATTTATTTTATATACACATTTCTTCATTCAGTTGTGCTGTTGGCTATTTCTTTTCTCTTTTTATGAAGGATAATAGAAAATTTTCTGTATGAAAAAAGATGTTCAAGTACAAATAGACAGCTACTTTTTGATGTATTTAATTTCCTTTCCCTTTAGCTGAGTTTATAATTCTCAATAAAATTTAGTCACTTTTTTCCTCTATACTACATATTAAATGTTTTTTTTAAAGAAAAAGTTTAGAACTGCAATGAGTTTTTTTTTTTCTGGTCTAAAAATAAATCAGAGTTGATAGACTCTGATTGTTGATAGTTGAGTGCAATATGTCACTAAAATGTAGAAACTTTAAATTCATATAATTTCAAATAATCATTTTACATTTCGTATATTAGTAACAACACATGAAAAAACATTTTAGGACCAAAATTCACACATTATTATTAACCAAGAAAAAGTACATACAATTTAGAATATGCCTACTTTTATAGATGAATAGTGAATTTCAGTGAGAGGTGGACTGGTCATAATTGATAGGATGCATTTCTCTCTGTAAAATGAATCCTGGCTATAAGGATTTTCAGAGTCATAAAAACAAGATACAAAATTTCTACTTGTGCCACACAGGAGATTCATTTCTTGTTACCTATATAACTCATTTAATTAGGGAAAAAAAATTGTTCTGGAACTCTAAGTTTTATGACTCACTTATTACGTAGTCCTACATGAATAAATTTTCAGTATCTACTGAAGAAGAGGCTCTCCAGCAGACCTTTCTGCAGCTCCAGCTGTACTGAATTGCCAGAGCAGGTTTTAGAGACACTACTCTTCTGTTTTGTTTTCCTCCCATTCGGTTTTGTGGTTTGTTTTTGTCCTGTTTTATTTTAGCATTGCCTGCATATGTTAGCTGGAGGAATGTACAGTGAATAATTTGGATAATTTATATAAACTCAATTCACATCTATATAGAATAAGAATAAAGTGGATTAAAAAGACAGGCTACTCAGTCTGAGAGGGCCAAGGAAGCCTTTTCACTGCTGAAATTTGAAGATATGGTCATCATATTCTATTCACATCATCAAATTTGAATGGAAATTGCCATATTGCTCACCTGTGTTTAAATTTAAGTTTATCCCCACTTCATGAACTCATCAGAAATTCCTATGCCTGTCAGTTTGAATGATACTATTTTCTATTAAAACTTCTCTGCCAGACTCTAATCTGACATTATAACATATTTAACTCTATAACTCAGTATTTGCTTTCATAGTAGTGATGTATTTTATTTCTTTATTATATTCAGATTTTCATCTGTATCTGAAAAACAAAATTATTTTATGGCTTTTTTCTGTTGTGGGTCACTTGACTGATTCCAACTTTCTCATCAGCATCTACACCATCCTAGTGAGCAGCTAAGTTTTTCATAGAGTATATATTTCTGGATTCAGCTGACAATGAACTGAGAAAAGCATTGCTTTCTTCCCCAGCCTCTCAGGGTTTGTCTTTTCAGCTATTGTTCCTTCTTTAATAACTTAAATTAATCTAAAGTACTCTAATTACTACAGTCAATCTATGTTACATGATTTAACCATGAGTACCTACATAACGATTTACTTATGTGGAACTACACAGATATCAACTGGTGTCAGAAGAAAAGCTTCCTCTTGCTATTTTTCTGTCTCATACTTCCCAGATTACCTCACAGGCAGAGCTATTAAACAGTGCTATTGGATGTAATCCCAATATGTGAGATTAGTGCTATGGTACAAGGGGAAAAAAAAAGGCAAAGAAAAAGACCCCAAAAATTTAGACTTAATTTCTAAACAGCAGAGGGCTGAGTTTAGAGAACAGAACTTCCAGATGATGTTTCATACAACACTGGGCTGTCATAAAAATCAAGCGTTGCATGGAACTTTACATGCAAACCTTAGAGACACAAACAGATTTGTCTTTGCAGAGCTCAGCTATTTCTAAGGAATATTAAAGTCAGCAGAATGTAAGACAGACATCCACAGAACCTATTATTTATAAACATAACTTTCCATGGAAATGGAAATGTTTTGTTCCAAAGTTGCTGATGTCAACAAACTGGACTTTAATTAAATTATTTACAATTTGCACCCAGCTGAATTAACAATACTATTTCTATACAGGTGAATGATGGATAATAAAACAGTGCTAATTCTGGTGAGATGGGCCCATTTTTACTGGGATTGAGTTAAGATTTATCATAGTTGCTAGTATGAGGCTGGGGTTTGGATTTGTGCTGGTATCAATTTTGATAACATAGGGATGTTTTAGTTATTGCTAAGTAGGACTTACACGGAGTCAAGGTCCTTTCCTTACCCCATCCAACCAGAGAGCAGGCTGCAAGGGTCTGGGAAGTGACCCAGCTGGAACAGTTGACCCCAACTGACCAAAAGGATATGGCACACCATAGGAAATCATGCTCAGCACATAATATATTATATTATATAACACTGCTTTTCTTCCTTTCCTTGTTAGCTTATTATGCATTGATTTATTTGATATTATGTTGATTTTGCATAATAAAATCTACAACACTCACTGGACATTTCCCCATAATTATTTTATAAATACATTCACTACAATTTACTGTACTGTTTGAATCATTATCATTAGAGCTCTTATTTTAATATTAAGATAAGTGATCTCAGGGGTTTTCATGCAATATTCCTTAATGCTTGCCTACACGTGTGAGTCACATGTAGGTCATGCAGGTAGACTTGTCACTGAGGAGCTTCATGGAGCCCCATTGCATTCTGCATTCTCTCTGATTTGTGGAGAATTTCACTGCTCCTTTTAGGACAAGATGTTCCCTAAAAGACTGTATTTCCCCTGATGGGAGGAGCTTTGTATTGCATATGAGTTAGGCAAGGTAAATAAGGCACCTTGAGTTCAACTCTGACAGCCAAGAGCTTGTGTCGTGTAGCAGTCAGGCTAGCATTTAAAAATAGTATCAAGAATATTTTACATACTGTAATAAAATTCAAATTGAAAAGTCATTGTAATAATCAAATCCCAAGGTTCCATGATTGATGTGTGTCAGAAACGGGCAGAAATTTTATTTTTCCAGAGGGGGAAAAATATTAAAACCGAAACACAGCCTAGAGAAATCTCGTTTGGTCAAGAAATTTAGTCAGACTAAAACGTAAGGCTTAACATAAATAAGCAAATAATATAAATAAATTAGCAATATGTAAATGAAATTCTGGATTTCTCTTCATGTCTTTTGACAGCAGCCCTTTAGGACAAATCCAAAGTCAGGCTTCTGGCTAGATTTCAAGAAACCTTAAATATTCCTCATTCCCACACCCAGGGGATAGCTGCAGTAACCGCAGTTATCAATAATAACAAAATTGGAGAGCCATTCAACAGGGAAGAGAACATTATTTTATCTTTTATCTAATTTTTTATATCAGGCTTTTTTCAAACTGTCTTAGCAACGAAAATAATTCATGCTGACTGAGGTTAGCTGCCAGAGAGAATATTAAGGGATAAATCATGTGCATACTTTCTAAGACTGTATTTTACTTAACTGACTTTATCTGCATTACAATGGGAAAAAACTACACACATCTGTTTTGAAAAATATTGAGAAATAGCAAAACAATGAACAGAAAAGTACTAACACAAACAGAAATTTGCACTTATAAACAGTACTATAGCAAGAAAAAGGAAGTTGGAAAATGATAGCTTATTATTTAGAATTATTATTAGAATTATTTATACCATTATTATTTAGAAAATAGTATTATTTATTAAAATATCCACTGTACATAATATTAAACAATAAAATTTTGTTTATAAATGAAACAATGAGAACACATGGCTTTATAAACAACACGTGGCTTTATAAACCAGATTTTTGCACTTGAAAGAGATAATTTTTACTATACAGTCTGCACAGAATCAAGAACACCATACTTAACCTCAAAATTAAAACATATATTAAAAATATTATTAACTCTAGATGCATTTGGAGAAAATTTTTTAAAATTAGCAAGGGTAAATCGTCTTCAGCCCCTCATGGAAGTCAATGGAGTAAGAGAGCAGAAGAATCAAAACTGCATGAGTAACAAACCCAGCAAGCAGTGTCAAATCATTACAAACCCCATTGAGATCCCACTTGGTATGGAATATATGAAATAATTGACTTTTGGTTAGTTATCTACTCAGAGCATAAGTTTTCTTTTGAAAACCTTTTTTAAAAAGTGAAGGATTTATTTCGATAATTGCAAATGTCTGCATCCAAAATCTTCCAATTAAAAAAAAAAAACCCTAAACTCTAGAAACAGGTCCAAAGAATGGTGGCATTTAAGACTCAAAAGAAGCAATTCTTAAACAAAACACAGAAAAAATGTTCCTCATTTTAACTGATACTAGTCTATTAAAATAAATTGGAATTGTTTTTGCATGTATGGCACAGAATAAGCATTGGAATAGTATCAGATGGAGCTATATTTGTCTAAATAAAAATCATAAGAAAATTCCAGAACATATGCAAAAATGTTTCTAAAAATCTTTAGAGTGGTTTAAGCCTTTTTTCTTACATAGGTTGAATAAATAAAAATATATTCTTTTGAGAAATGGAAGCAAGACATTTGAAATATCTATATATGTCATAATTAATCACTTAAAATCTTGACTCTGCATGTTTCTTAAAGCAAATGGTGGATCCATTGTGGCCTAATATGTGAAATCTGGCAGTGAAGTCTGTGAGATGGGTTAAAAGGGTAGGAAATTTTCCCTTCCTGGAATAGCCTCTACATTTAGCCACACCATATTCTTAAATTAAGGAGCTTTTTCTCCTGTTAAAGGAAGATTTTCTAGCTTTGCAGTCTGGAACTGTAAAGTTAGATTTCCTAGATGTTATACTGAGGGAAGGTATAATATGTATTAATATGTCTAAACCACAAAAAATACATATTTTTAAAATATTTTAATTTTCATTTTTTAAATAATGGAAGATTTGAAACACTCTGTAAATAGTTCTTCATCCTCATAAATCCTTTTCTTGGTCAAATAAGGACTGCAGAACCACAGGCTGCAGAACCACAGAATCAGCTAGGCTGGAAAAGACCTTTGAGAACATCGAGTCCAACCTATGAGCTTACACCACCTTGTCAACTAGACAATGTTTAAGGTCTTTCCTTAAACACCTCCAGTGATAGTCACTCCACCACCTCCCTGGGCAGCCCAGGCCCAAAC
>VZTN01007977.1:19297-32691 GCA_013400515.1 Erpornis zantholeuca
CCAAACATCCTTTCTGTGAAGAATAACTTCCTTACCTCCAACTTAAACCACCTCTGGTGCAGCTTAACTCTCCTGCAAATGGTCCTGATGCTGCCCCTTGCTCACCTGGTAAGAGAGGGAGAGCCTCTCAGTCAGGTCCTTTAAATCTCCTGCAAATGGTACTGGTGCTGCCCCTTACTCAACTGATAAGAAGGTGAGAAAGTCTTCCTCAGCTCTTTTAAATCTCCTGGAAATGGCTCTTGCACTACCCTTTGCTCACCTGGTTAGCTGACAAGATGAAAAAAAAAAAAAATCTCTGTAATTCCCTCTGGCCCTTAGGAAGAAACACAGCTGGCTGCTAGCTGCATCTCAGTCTTTTGGACTTCACAAGAACTACAGACTCTCAGTTCTTGCTGTGAATCTGTCTCTAATGACCTCCCAGAAACAGTGCAATCTGGAAGTATTTCCCTGCTAAACAGGCTCATTCAGTCCCTGCCGACGTGGCACCACCTGGCACCTGTTATCAGTGTTTATGAAGTGATACAACGCTCAGCTGAGAAGTCATACAGTCCATCTCACCAAGACTGAAGGTTTGCAAGTAGTAATTACATCATCTCAGACTATAAACAAAGTCATATTTTAAACAATGAGTACAACAGGCCAATAAAAAAGTTGCCCATAAAATATTCTTCATATTTCTAAATTTCTAAATCAAGGTTTGATATTTTTTTATATTGTTCAAAGGAAAGAATTCTTCAGCCTTTATTATGCTGTAAATTCATATAATTGAAATATTGAACTATTTAAAACGTGAATGATTATGATAGTTTTTTTTATTTATACTATTTCATGTTTTACTGTTATCATCAGTGCTTTTGAACACTGGCAAAATCTTAACATTCCCCCTGTGAGAACTTCTACATTTTCTGTAACCATTTAGAGAAGTTTGTTCTGAAAGCTATAGAATACTGTGCTTATTGCTAGTCATGTTCATTGTGAAATCATGAGGTGGTGTAGATGGAAACTGGTAGAGAACCATCCCATAGCTCTGACAATATGCCATATCACATTGTTATAGATTTTCTGCATATAGCAGGGAATCTGCTCTGTATAAACCTCTGTAGCTGACTGAGTTTCTGATTAAAATCTCCTAAAATATTTAGCTGTGCAAAGCATGAACAAGACAGAACTGTACCACATTTCCTCACACCAACCAGGTTTATTAAAAGAATGTGGGTTTTTTCCTTGTCTGAAAATATTTTTCTCCAATTTTTATTCATTATCGTGCTGTTTAAGTAACAAAAATCACTGAACAGTGATCCACAAAGTTAAAGTAAGTTTTGTGGTGACAAAACTTGGGAGAGTTTTTTTTCAACTGCTAATTTCCTGTTTTTTTTTTTTTTACAGAAGCATTCGTACTGTAGGAGTGTAAATGCTTTGTGGAGTTCCTAATCAGAAGACCAAAGCATTGTCCAAATAGGTAATTTTAAAGGAACCCCTTTTCAGTGAGGGTTGTGGCCAATAACTGCTGGTCAGTTACTGAAAGAAAAAGAGAAAAAAGCAATGATGTACAACTTTGTATTTTCATTTTAGGATTCCTACTGAAATTCTAAAGAAATTTTAAAAATCTATTAATATTATCAGCAATTCTGTGTTTTTTAAAATGAAGTATATTAATAAAAAATGTCTATTTCAGATTTTTCCCCAAAAGCATGTGATATCTCATCTTTTTATTTTCTATATATTCCATATGTTTTTATGCTTTCAGTTTAAAAAATTATCAAAATGTTTGAAAATTTTATATTTAGCAGAACTTGGTGTTTACTAAAACAATAATGTATTCACTAACACAAGACGCTCATTTAGAAATAAATAATGAAAATGTCTGATTCAATTAACTAACATTTGATATTACCATTTCTCACAGGAAGTGGCATCCTTTTTTTTCAGGTGATGAAAACAAAATGAGGTAGATCTTTGCAGCTATTGTTAATATAAACGAAATTAATAACAGTTTTGCTAGTATTGGCTTTCAAACATGTACACTTTGTTTTCTTGCTAGTGCTCACTGTCTCCTAGGAGATGGATCATGTTTTCAAAGGGTATGTGAAACTAAAAATCAAGACAAAATTTATTGACTGAATTATTGGGGTTTTCTTATATTTACCTTCCAATCAAGCAAAGCAAGGAATCTGGATAATAAGAGCAGCATGGACATAGAAAGCAAAAAATAATTAGTTCAACCATCTATTTTGCATTTAACTGAATGAAAGAATACTAGGATAGCAGGAAGTTCAAGAGGAAGACAGGGGAGAACAAACAAACAAACAAAAAACCACAAAGAAAGAAAACATCATAAAATAAAAGCAATCAATAATTAAAGACACTATTTACCCAACCAGAGTTAGTACCATGAGTTAAGTGAGTAGCACCATGAAATAGTACCACTGAAACAGCAGGAACCTTGTGACCTCAGTGGGGACCTGGGGACTACAGCACAGTGCAGGTTTTGTACATCTGTTCCCCAGCATCAAACACCTGCATTCGTATCTCGAAGAGAGCAGGATTGGGTATTTCATATTTTTTGCTTTTACAGAAGTCAATGGACTCCAGAGCATTCTCACAACAAATTTCTGTTTGCAAATCAATATTTCCCAGCGAAATATGACTTTATTTGGGAAATTCTTTCCTAGGATTATATAGGCTGGTTTTCAAGAAAAACAGTCACTTTAAATATTAACTGCTCCCCTCACGCTCTGATATAAAAAATTTTGAGATGCCCAAAGAATGAAGAGAAGCAGTTATCAACTGCAATGATGTATTATTATGTTTTTGAAAAAGTTTATGCAAAGAAATACAATTTTTCTCCCTTTTGCACTGAAGTAATCTTTTGCTAAATACATTTTTACTCCTGAAGAATGATGTCTTGTAAAACGTGGTGTTTTTCCTCTGGTGTCTGTGTTGTGCCCTCTTTTCCTCTCTGACTCTTACATGCACAAACGAAGCCATGTGCACATATATGCACATGCACACTCCTGCACGCTCCTCCAGAGGTTTAAATAACAGCCAGTCTTGCTCCAAAATCCACCATTTTATAAGAACAATACATTCTCTTTTTCCCCATAGCACTCAGAAAGGGCTAGCTTCAACATAGCTGTCATTGCACTGCCTTGCATTTCTGCCCACTTGCCTCGTTTGCAAAGGGGAGGGTGACGAGAACTCAGGAAAGATGAGTGGGTGGTGGTGGTTGGTTTCTATTTGGAGGAAACTATTTGGAAAACTGTAGAGTTCTTTTATCTGTCAATGATATAACAGAGTCTGACATGCCTAGCAGTGGGCAGAAGCAGCTGTCAGTAGTAGTATAATTTATTAGCATCTCTTCTTGAATAAGAGGGCTGACAGACTAACATGGGAGCAAAGGGGAAATCTGCCAAGTTATCGTCTTGCACCTCAGGCTCATACTGCCAATAGCCCACTGTGGAGTGTACACAGCATTAAATATGTATTGATTAATTCTGTGGCATAGTCCACTGACTGCACTGAAAAGGAAAATGGGTGAGGCATTGCTTCATCTTCTAGCTGAGAGTCCCACGCCCAGCATGCTGTCTTCCAGAATCCTCACCAGGAATAGCTAGAGGTGTCCACAAACAGGATGGCCTGGAAGAAGAAAAAAAATTTGTGCATGTTGTATAAAAAAAATTAACAATGAAAAAAAGGAGCATGATGGATAAAAAAAGTGTTTTAAAAATCAGGAACTAGCAATTGTTACTTAATAATTATATGGTGAGAAAATCAATTTGGTCAATGACATTGTGCTGCTGATATATAAGATGAGTGAGTATCATATATTAAAAAATTAGAAATCAATTGTCTCTGCTTATTAGACGAATATTAGACAGTGGTAGGAACAGAAAACACCTGCTTTTTTAGTTCTTACTACTGATTGGGAAGTGCTAGAAGGAAGGTGACTCATGGGCTCTCCTCAGAGTTCCCCTACACATGAGGTCCAATTCAATATAGACTTGCGGCAGCTACTAAATACTGTTTAAAAAGTCAACTTTATAATAACTTTTAAAATGCCAACATTTCCTCACCTTAGTTCCTGAAACATGTAAATTGTCTCTATGCCTGGCCTTTTTGGGGGAAGTTTTTCAGAGGTTTATGTAGGTTTTTGTGTTTTTTTTTTTTTTTCCTGTTGTAGTTCATGAACAAAAAGTAACTATAGTAATTCCATGGTAACAACTGGTAAATAATAATAATGTCTTATTGATGAATTCTGTGTTATAGTAAGGGACAATCAAAATACAAAATCCAGAACTTATACTTCCAAGTATCATGATAATCATTACAGGGAAGACCTGCTTCACAGCTTCAGGTTCATTATCTTTAAGAGTTTATTGTGAACCTTTTAAAAGTCTGTGCCATGCAACAGAGAAATAGAAACTGAATTAACAATTGCCTCAACTTGATAATGAAGCCAAAGAACAATTCCTAATTCAATCTATTGTTAATTGATACTGTGCTATAAACGTTGGAGAGAAACGTAGCAGTGACTGAAGGGAAGGCTTAAGTGGTAATGGTGATTCTCCAGGCTCCTACAAAAAGAGTGAAGTCTTATCATTGTCGCTATCATATCAGGGACAGTCGAGGAGGGACATGCAGACTCCAAAAGACTCAGAAGGTAAAAGGCTCAAAAGGCTTTTTTATTCGACATGCATGCCTTTTTATAGACAGCTTTGCAGAGATGCTACATGGTTGGTTATTAGATTGGTAGGATTACCCCTCAACACCATTGGCTAATTACAAATGACACCTATTTCTAAACATCTTACAAACAAAACACCAGGTGCAGAATTGTTTAACATTCTTCTCTGCTCAATGCATTGGAAAGTTTGTGCTTTCTCACAGGCACTGGCTGCAGTCTGATGCTTGAAAATTCCTCTCTGACTAGGAAGTCAGTATCCATATATTCTGAAGTATTTTTTTAGAATTCTCTGTTTTTAATCCTCTCAGCTGGTGGAAATTATGCATCTTTAATAAGAACTGCACAAATCATTACTTAATGCAGCTAAGATCTGAAAAATGCATTTCACTGTATTGCACACAAAGATTTTTCTGGACTTACTAGACAAGTAACCACAATTTTCACTTGCTGAACTTGCAGAAATAGGCATATTTATTAACATTTCTGCACTGGAATCAGTCTTACCCTCTACCCTCTCTCAGTGATAGAAAAAACAAATTTAATTTTTAACTTGTGAATTAAATGCATGGGGAAACCTGATTATAATTGAATTGTAATTTTAATTTCTTTTTCAAACAACAAAAATGTGAGTAATGTTGAATGTTTTTGCTTGTATTTTAGACTCCAACTTCATATTTATGTAAACATTTGAGATTACATTAAACTTTCCTGGGAACATATTATACCATAATATAATAATAATTTTACTTTCTTGCAACTTCCTTTGGAGTCTGTACTTGTGACCACAACCATTTTCCTCAATCCCTTTGGTAGCAGGGAAGAATGCCAAAACAAACAGGAGAACCTGCATGATCAACATGTGTCTTAAAGACTGCTGCTATCAGTGAAATTTTGTTTTTCTCAGTCATGGGATGTTTATAAGACACCAAGCCTGCTGAAGACAGATTTAGACACCTGTCTAAAATGGGGAAAAAGACACTAGACTGTGAATTGGCAGAGCTGTTTGAAAGGGCTCTTAACTAGGTTTAGAGCAGGAAGAGGTTAAGACAAGGCCTGCTAGAGAGGAGTCTGGGTATCGTGTGCTCGTGTTGGGAGGTGAAATAAACAGCCCAGCTGAAGTGCACCTACACCAATGAATGCAATATGGAGAACAAACAGGAGGAGGTGGAAGCCATTGTGTGTGCAGCAAGAAAATTATGACATAATAACCATTACAAAAATTGGAGTGCTGCAATGGATGGCTCTGAGCTTTTCAGAAGGAACTGGTGAGGTAGGAGAGGCAATGGAGAGGCTCTGTATTTTAAGGAGGGTTTAGTCTGTACAGAGCTCCAGGACAATGATGATAAGGTTGAGTGCCTATGGAAGATAATCAGGGGAAAATTTAACAAGGCCACCATCCTGGTGGAAGTCTGTTACAGACCACCCAACTAGGGTGAAGAGGCCAATATATTCTGAGAGTAACTGTATGACATTCACTCTTGCAAGCCCTTGTACTCGTGGGAGAGTTTAACTTGCCAGATATCACTGGAAACTCAACATACTGCCTTGCAGCTGAGGGAAAGATTGTGAATGTACCCACCTGGACTTTGGCAAAGCCTTTGATACCAACTCCCACAGCATTCATCTGGAGATGTTGGCAGCCCAAGGCTTGGACAGGTGCACTCTGCACTGGGTTAAGAACTGGCTGGGTGGCTGAGCCCAGAGAGGGGTGATGAATGGTGCTGCATCCATGTCACAGCCGGTCACTAGTGGGGTTCCCCACAGCTTGGTATTGGGGCTGGTGGAGGGTTTGGAGAGTAAGTCCTTTGAGGAGTGGCTGAGGGACCTGGGGCTGTTTAGCCTGGAGAAAAGGATACTCAGGGCAAACCTTATTGCTTTCTACAACCGCCTGAAAGGGAGTTACAGGAAGGTGGAGGCCATCCTCTTCTCTTGTGCAACCAGCAACAGGACAAGAGGAAATGGCCTCAAGCTGCACGAGGGGAGGTTCAGATTGGGCATCAAGAAGAATTTCTTCACTGAAAGGGTGGTTAAGCACTGAAACAGGCTGCCCAGGGAAGTGTTGTCTTCACAATCCCTGGAAGTGTTCAAGAAATGACTGGACATGACATTTAGTGCTGTGGTCCAATTGATGTGGTGCTGTTCAGTCAAAGGTTGTACTTGATAATCTTAAATTATTTTGTGATTCAACAGGATACTTGCTGCTGATCCTTTGATCTGATCTATTCTCTCAGCTGCTGTATTGAGACAGTTACACAGTAGTGTTCTAAGTGTGTGCAGAGTGCTGTAGAGACCAGAAGGTACACTTGCTGGCTACTGGAGGGACCAGGAGTTTCAATCCAGTGACTGGCCATGGTTCACTCCTGGTATGGCCATAGATTTGAGCTAGATACTAGAAAGACCTATTTACATTTGTTCCTACAACTGGGGGGCCAGTAGATCCAGGGACTTTAAGGCCAGTTACTGAAGACATCCACACTGCATGTATTTAGATATATGCCGAGATATATGTAGATATATATGTATTACATATATTCTGCTAATGGCCTTTTATGCTGAGAGAAGGAAACAGATGAGGCTGTTGATGGTGTCTGCATTTGAGCAAGAGCTGTATTTTCTGTCTATTTTGTCTGCATATTTGCCCTATGCAGCCAAACTGGTGTATATGTAGTGTGTGTATATGTGTCTGTTGGGAACACACATTCAGTTTCATTCCTAACTAGACCCAGGGACATGGAGCTGTTGTCTCTGCTGGAGTACCAGGTTCAGTAACTTCTAACAGTTAAGACTCATGGGACAAATGTACAATTTAAATGTCATTACCTTCTTTCAAAGAAAAAACAAAAGTACTTCTTGCAAATTGGTTTTACATGGATGCTGAGAAATATTTGCTTAACCAGAAAATATCTTTTGTAAATAATGGCTTCAGAGACCTTGAGGCAATTATAGCTGGCTGAAATGCACACAAAACAGGGAGAGGGGTTTTACATTTAAAGCATGATGCTAACTCTCCAGAGACTCAGTCTATATAGGTATTTAGCAGTTAAGTTTTCATTTGGGACGTCAGTGTAGACATGAGTTATTGGGACAGACAGAGCGTACATGTTCTATCACTGATAAGACTGATTCCTTAGGGTAAAGTAGGTATTTGTCTTGGGAAGACCCATTCTTGAAGACAGCATTTAAATGGTCAGCTAAAATGAGGTCTCATTGCAGCAGTGTCTACTTACTGTCCAATTTAATTTCTGAGAGCTTCATACGGAGTTACAATCAACAGCTATTTGACCTCAGAGTTACAGCAACTTGCATTTGTAAGAGGATGCTCACCTGTTTGATCCATTTTCTGTCACCTTCATGATAATCAACTCTCTCTGTGTGAATTTAGTCTTCCTGGTAAGGTCTCCCTGTGCAGTTCAAGAATCCATGTGTATGCAAACACATTTTTCTTGTATATCCTTCCCATTGTTTCCCTACCTCTGTAAATAATTCACACTCAAACTGCTCATTGTGTATAAAGAAAATTTAAGAAAAAGTTCCAGGTTGTCAGAGATGCTTTGATGCTCAAGGGATTCCTTAATTGCCATCTGATCCCTTGGGGATACAGGCAAATAACCTGCATCTCAAGTACAGTATACCATCATTCCCAAATGTATATATTATTTTATGAGCTTACACCAAGTGTGACAATTTCAGTGCATATGAAAAAAGTCATGCTTGAATAGCCCTTGAGACCCACCCTACATTTTCCTTTCATGAAATTATTGCAATGAGAATACACAGCTATATTCTCTTCAGGCTTTCCAAAAAAGGATTTTTTAAGGATGATTTCTACCACAGAAAGTCTCTGCACAGCACTACTTTATTAGTTCTCTAGCACACCTTTTTTCAGCTTCCTCCTGAGAGCAATTCTATTACCATTTCTCTTTGGAGAAGCACAACCTTTTCTTGTAATCCTAAGGTCACACAGCTCAGCTGAGTGCTCAGCTGTTAGGTGGTGTCTGAGTTGACTCAATACCTTGATTATGAAATAATCTTACCTTCAGTGATTGATGGGTTTGAAAGGGCTTCCTTTTCCAGTCAGCTCTGGTCAGTTCCCTGTAAATGTAGGGAAGCTTGTAAACTTCTTCACATTCTTAGCTGCAGATAAGGTGCAATTTGTTTCAGCAGGACAGGACCAGGGATTTCCAAAGTGAAAGGAAGGGCTAAGTATGTGTAAGGGCGAGCACCTCTAAGTGACACCCCTTGTGCTTCCCCTTTCTGGCTGTCTGCCCACATAGCTGCCACCAGAGGTGGGATATATTTCCACTTGGCACTCCTTTTATCGTTCCTTTCCACGGATGTTGTTACACCTCTGTTGGGTTTTATCACCTGTGTTCATAGGCTGTGCTGTCTTTGTTGCTAGCTGTAGACTTCATGCAGTCTCTTGGCTGTCTAATACCTTCAAGTCACATACATTTCTCCCTTGTTGCTTTTGATTAGGTAACTTTTACTGTTCTGTAGCTATTACTGTCAATGCACTAAACTGAAGGTGTCATTCTGAAGGGGACAGAGAAGGAAGGAGAGGGAATTCTGAACTTTTAAACCCTGGGAGATGTACCGTAAAATTTGTGTTTAGGATTCAGAGTATTTTGGACTTTGTTCTGGTTTGAAAAGGACAAACCAGTGGGAGACACCAAGTCAGAATAACAATTTATTAAGGAAATTAGAATAAAAGCAGGGAAAGGAAAAGAAAACAAGAAAATAAACACACTGGTTTAAACTGGCAGAGCCAGATACAACCTGACACCCTGTTAGTCAGGGTAGCAGTAGCAGTCCAAAGGGATGGTGGCTGCAGTCCTCTGAAATGATGGATGCAGTTCAGCTGAGGCAGTGATCCAGTAAAAGGGTCCGGTCTTCCTTGGAAGGTATGTAGCTCCTATCCGCTGGGAATCCAGTGGAGAAGAAAGCTAAAGCTGTAGTCCCAGAGCCTCAGTTATATCCAAGATNTTCTAGTATCTTTTGAGGAATTAAGCACAAGTCCTTCTTCTGCTGCTAAAGTATACTTACTCACCCATGAATGTCTGTAATTTCAACCAATTCTTTGATCCCCACTTTTCTCTCGATATTTCTCAGAATATCTCACTTGGGATACACTATCTTCATCACCTGATGGTATTGTAATATTTGTGAATGCTTCCAGGTTAAAATTAACATTTTTCCTACTTTTCTGTGTTTTTAAATTCAAGGTATTTGTTAATGTATTTTTTAGATCGTTCTCAATCTAAAGAGTAAATTCTCCAGGGTACTTATCTTCCTAAATTTCTACTCTAAATCAGATGGACTAATTTCAACTCTTTGTTTTTCTTCTAGGGTGTCTGAACCAAAGTTTGCAGCTCTTGATAAAACAATTCTCTATCCTCTTCACTTTTGCAATCCAGAAATGGAATGTAAATTGCAGTTTAGATAGTTGTGCTTAAATCCTGTGCTTGAAGTAATGCCTGTATTTTCTGTAATGAGTAATTCCAGATTTTCTACCTAACAATTCCATGAGGTGAAGTGATACAGTTCTGTACCAATTCATGTACACCATTCCCTCATCTTTTGCATGGTTTCCTATGTAATAATATGCAAGTTTGCTTCAATGGCCCCATACATATATAAAAGAACCCTCATTTAAAAAGAGGTCTCATTGATAATATATATGAGCAGCAATTTTATGCAGCTCTATTTTCTATTTTCACTTGACTGCTTTGATGTTTTTTACATTTTTTCAGATTGTTTGTAACAGTGCTAACAGAACACTTCAAACTCCACGAAGAGTAAGCCTGAGGGTCTAGTGGCAGCAAGCTTGTGAACTAAAATTAGCACACTGTGAAGTGCATGCTTGCCATCACTTAAAGCTATGGAGAACCAACAGTTACCCATTAAAAGTCAATGTCAATGCATAAGACATATGTAAAGGCATCACTGCATTTTAGATCAAACCCAATAAAATATTTACGGCATAATTATACAGTCTTTTAAGACTTGAAAAATCATTTCAAAATAAATTCTTAGTAAATTCAAAAAATCATGCTTAAATCTAGATCAATTATCAATTAATTTCTGATCTTTTTTTTCTCGATTGTTGTTTTTGTGTTTCACTAATATCTAAAATAAAATGAAATAATATTTTAATCAATGTAGTCAGACATTTTTTCATTATCGCTTTGCATAATTTGTCTCTCAAAAATATATGCATTTTTATTCTTTCAGTGCACAACATATATAATCATACTAATGTTGAGTCTTCAGTCAATTTATATTTTGAATCTTTAATCCATTCAAATAGTATAATTTGTATATGAAATTGAGTCTGATTTTTAAGCTATGTGTTCATGGTTCATAAAAATTCATTACAAAGCATTTTTAGATCACCTAAGCTGATGTTCTATATATCAAAGTCCAACTGACCTCCTATATATAAAGGTCCCTAACCTGTTCACATTTATTAAACACTTTACTTTACATTCCTTTTAGAAAACAAAAATATCAGCAGTATACTGTAGATCAACCAAATGAAAGATCAAGGTTGCACCAAACCCCCAAAATCTTCTTACATTAGGGGGTTTTTATATGAGATATGCCAAAATGAACACATTCTCTGCTGCAGAGAACTTATTAATCACAACTAAAAGATCCCTTCAGAACCATACACTAACTGATTAATGTGAGCCTTAGCATGTAAGAGATTAGGTTTCTGAGAAACTAGATTTTACTATGAAATATCATGCGTTAGATACCTCTGGCAAATATTTTCTCTCTGACTGTGACTAGTCTCTGATATTAAAGAGGATGGAGAAAACAATATTGAATAAGATCTATTTGACCAACTTTTCATCAAGACAAAAAGTATTTTTCAAACTTACAGACATATAGAGAAAGCCTTGAAACAGGAAATTTATTTACGATAATATTTATACAAATCAGTGACTATCTGATTCATCAGTACAAACATACACAACTGAAGAAAAGAGGGTGATCACAACCATGAACCCAAATCCTTTTGCCCTTTAAACATTTTAATTCCCAAACTGAAGTGAAACTTACTTTTCAATGAAGAAATTTCATCTCCTTGGACAATTTCAGCTGAAAGTAAGACCAGTTTCAAGCACTCTACTTAATATCTAATTACCTCACAGCTAGGACATTACATCTTATTTCAAGGTTGAGTTTGTCTAATTTTAGTTTTCAGCCCATGGAACTTGTTAAGTGTTTGCCATCAGCTGTGAAGAACCTCTGTTCACTAATATTTTTTGCCTTTTTCCATGTGTTCCTTTGTTTAGGGATTGAGTCATGTCTTGAACTTCTCTTTGGTAAGGTGAAACATTTTAAGACATGCAAAGTTTATTTTTCAGCCCAAGGACCCTATAAATCATTCCAATATTTCCTTTAAAGAATAGACAGAAAAATCAGATACAGCATGGTATTTCTAATGGGTGCAATTGCTTTGGTAGCAGCACATTTTACTCTTACTTTTCTATGTCCAGAAATCTCATTAATACTCATAACATTCAAGTAGAAATTTATGCTAAGATTGTTGAGTCTCTTAGTCACTGCCTTCCAAGACAGTCTTTCATGTTGTCCTTATTTGATCATTTTTCACTGGAACAGTTTGTATTTAGTTCTTAACAACATATTTTGTTAGAACATAATCAGTCCACTGCATCTGAGAATCAGGATGGTAGGTCAGAAGGTATCACACGGACCTGATGGAAAAGCATGAGTTTCTAGAACCATCATAAGCAAGTAGAACATCGTAACTCCTGGAAAACCAATCTTCCTTTCATGTTCTTCACCATGATAAATATATATATATTTGAAATTCTGTATAAAATGCTTGGAAACAGCTGGGTTCATACTATATCAATAATGGGTCCAGTAAATTTATCAGGGAGCCTTGTAATCATAGAATCACAGAACCACAGAGTAGCTGAGGTTGGAAGGAATGTTGGGAAGTCATCTGGTCTGACCCTCCTCCAATAAGATTGCCTCAAACTGGTTGCTCAGGATCACGGGCAAATGGATTCTGAATATCTCCACAGATGGACACGTTACAACCTCCCTTGGCAACTTGTTCCTGTACTCAGTCACCCTCACAGTGAAAAAAATGTTGCTTGATGTTCAGATAGGACTTTCTTTGTTTCACTTTATGTCCATTGCTTCTGTCACAGGGTGGTGTTGAAAAAAGCCTGGCTCTATCTTATTTGCATCATTTCTTCAGATATTTATATCCACTGATAAAATTCCCACTGAGCCTTCTTTTCTCCAGGTTCAATACTCCCAGCTTTCTCAGTCTTTTGTCATAGAGATATGCCCCAGTCCCCTCATCATTTTACTGGTCCTTTGTTGAGCTCAATTCAGTATGGCTGTATTTTTCTTGTGCTGTGGAGTCCAGAACTGGCGACAGCACTCCAGGTGTGGCCTCACCAGTTTTGAGTAGAAGAGAAGGATCAGCTCCCTCAGGCTGCCAGTAAAACTTCTCCAAATGCATCCCAAGAGACAATTAGTCTTTTTTTGCAGCAGGAGCACATTTCTGGCTTGTGAATCACTAGATCATTTGTCTGAAAAGATGTTTCCAGACAGTCGGCCCCCAACATATATTGTTGTCTGAGGTTCTTCCTCCTCAGGTGCAAGACTGTGATTCCCTTTTGTTGAACTTCTTGAACTTCCTATCAGCCCATTTCTCCAGCCT
>VZTN01007978.1:0-33118 GCA_013400515.1 Erpornis zantholeuca
ATGTCTTACCTTTGGATTTACATGTGGCTGTGAATGCAAACTGATTAGAAACAGCTCTTTTGTCTGTTTACTGGGACACACACTGTCCTAGACATGGCTTCCAAGTGGGACTGGAATTAGAAACTATGGTCCTTTACAGGGCACATATCTTTCCTGAGTCTGCTTGCTTGTTTGAAGCAAATCTATTTCAGTATGCTTGAGGGTTTAAAATAAATATTCAGAAATAATTGTAATTACTAAAAACACAAAGTAATAAGAGCTGTTGTATCCCAGGATGTTCCAGAATATGTTTCCATCTTCCCAGTGAGCAGAGAAGAAGGCCCCATCCTGTCCCACATATTAATGCAGTGCTCCAGAATTAACTAGTGGTTGTTTTCAGTGGATTTATTGTACCATCCCAGTTTGCCTTTATCCCTAGGCTACTGTTTTTACACTCTTTGTCTGACACCCATGTCAGACTTAATCCATTAATATCCATCAATTTTCCCCAGTAACCATATGCACATTGTTTATTTTTCCAGCTGTTTGTCCACAGTGTTTAAATTGCCTTCAGACTCTTGGTGTTTGTTTTGGAATACTGCATTTTTTCTAGATGAACTAAGAAACATCAAGCACACCTTTTTTCTCCTTCCCTCCATTTCTCTGCTCCTGGCTAGAAATGGAAACACAGACAGGTCTTTCTACAAAGTGCTATCTGAAGATTTAGGAGGTGAAAGACCATCCAGCTCAGTTCCTTACACTATGGTTTAACAGGTTAAGTATCCCTTTCTTGATTATTTATGGTGAAAGTCATAAATAAATAGCAAGAAATAAAGAGAGAGTTTCTGAACCAGTTGTTTAGTCCCTGCAAACAAGCCCAGCATTCAGCTGGCCTGCAGGCTATGTTTATTAGGAGCCCCTCTGCCCACTCCAGTTGGCAACTGTCCTTCCATCTAAGTGACTTCCATTTCAGTTCCACTTTTCTCCAGAGATGGGATGCCTTCACTGCCAAGAGCAACTCTCATCCTACAGAGGTTCTATGTTCTCACAGGACTAATTTAACTCCCTTATTTTTCCACATGCTACAGACAAGGTGCCTGAAGGTAGAATTCATTTTCAAGAGAACTTGCACTTAACAAGCTTGACTATAGTCTTGGATAAGGTCTGATGCAGGAAAGAAACTGCTCAGAGTTTTGTATACATTTTCCCCATTGGGCTTAGGGAGACCCTGGTGTTTTAAAGATTGCCGCACAGCTTGCCACAATTACTTACATGCCAGAAGCAAATACAGGATCTCTTAACAAGGAAAAGAAAAAAAGCCCTGAATGTTCTCGAATTCTCACCATTTGTTCTATGTCATCTGTAACCCCAACTATTATTTTCTTTGTGTTAGAGCAGTTTTTTGCATTCTTTCCTTACCTGTTTCTAACTCAGACCACAATCCAGATTTTTCCTAAGGAGCATCCAGTCTAGTCTTTTTCTATAAAATCTGGCTGTAATTTATTTATTCCTCTCCTAAGTCCTCATTTCCTCCCTTTTCCCACTATTGCATTGTGCAAAAGATGATGTAACATGTCTATTCTTAACCTCAGCTATGTCTGTGACACAGTTCTTTTTTCATGCAAAGGGACTAAGCTATGTATGTTAGCTTTTTCCAGACATAAGTCTATTTCTTTTCCTTCTTCTGCCCCTCCGTATTTTCTCAGAAACTAGGAATGTGACCTAAATGCCTTTTTTTTTTTCTCGTCCTTACTGAACTCTTGCCACATTAAACTATTTGGTATTATAGGTCTTACAGTAAGCCACAGGAGCACCCTGAAAAATAGCTTTGTGAGTACAAATGCAGCTTCTTCTCCAAGAGGCTTTAACTGCTGAATAGACAAGAGACAGAGGGCAAGAAAAAGTACAGAACATGTAGAAGACTGAGCCCAGTGATGGTGTTCAAAAGACTGTGTTAGCTCCCTTTGTTCACTAAACCCAGATGTGTCTTCATTAGAAGGGGAATTAGTTAACAAGAAACAGGAAGACAAGACAAGACAAGACAAGACAAGACAAGGCAAAGATGGGTCAAGGCAAGGCAAGGGAGAGATCTTCAGGCGAAAATTTTATGTTGGGGATTTTATTCCAAGGAATTTGAAGGGTTTGTACAGATACTGATTCTCAGAATAGGTACAAGAGTCCCTTTCAAGACTAAAAATAACTTCTGAGTTGTAGTTTGCAGTTTCAGACCTATGCTTACACTGCTTCCATGCTGATGTAATGGTGGTAATATTTACTCAAGAAGGAGTTGATCCATGAGGGATACAAAGTTCAGCTGAATTTTGCATTAGAAACTTTGCATTCTTATAAATTGCAGTCTGCCTTCTAGCAGCAGTGCTGATGTCCAGTAAGGGATGGTAATAAAGTTGCTTAGGATATGATAATGGCTGCAAAGGGGTTGTGAAGTAGCCATAACAGCACTGTCTGCTACTAAATCAAGCATACTGGTCTCACACACTTGCTGAAGTTTCTACAGGTAGTTTCTGTCCACTGCTATAAATCTTCACCAAATTTACCAAACCAAAATCAACAACTGACTTTACAAAAGTGCATAACAAATTGCTGTTGAAGTGTTCATCACTGACTGCAAATCAGCATTACCTGATATCTTTCTTCTCCAAGGTTCCCTCCAAATACCTGAGCACTCCTGGCACGTGGACATCTCAGAGCACCTAATGGAAGGGAAAAGCACAGATTCCCTCCTGAGCCAAGCACAGCCCTCCCTTCTTGGTTACAGACTCGAGAGAAGTGCAGAAGGACATGCTTCTTAAAAGCATATGATCAGTCCCATGAAAAGTGATGGTGCTTATAGCTAATCATACAATTTTAGGTTCTTTGCTTAAACAAGTGTTAAGCCAAGGATTTTTCAGTTCAAATATCTAAGCTGATCTCCAATACCACAGTGTCTCAGGAAATAAGAAATGACTTCTCAGTAAAGACCATGACTGACCACACAAAGTCAAATTTTAAGTATAGTCAAGAGAGTGCAAGAAGGCAACCCACAGAAGAATGTGACCTGATATGAATGAAGTTAAACCAAGTTTTGAACTCACACATGAACAAAAACATAATTTCATTTTTTCTAAAGCTCTACTCTAATACTCTCTTTGTAATACAAAATTCACTGATATTTTTTAAGATTACTATAACTTTTAGAGTGAAATGTTATTTTTGCTAGTTTATAACTTTGTGTGTGCAAAAACCAAAGAATATAATCAATGAAATAGAAGTCATCTGCAAGAGTAAATAAACAAAAAAAGTAAATAAAAATAATTAATCAACAACAACAGTTAAATGAGCAATCTGAAACCACTCCAATTATTAATCATACTAACATTTTTACCAAATAAAAATGTTTAAAGAGTAGACCTATTTTATAAAGGGACCCTACGCCAAAGCTGACGACATAAATGAAGCAAATCAAGTTGGAATGGAATAGTGTGCATTTAATCTTTCCAAGAGAAAAATCATCTTATATACAGTTGGCATTTCCCCAGCCATGAAGTTTCTATGCTTTCCTCAGGCCAGTAGAGTAATTTTCCCAACAATAAATACAGAATCTAAGTAAACATGTTCTTATAAACTGAACCTTCAACTTCAGTGTTTCTTCATCAGTAAGAGGAAAGTTCAAGATGACTATGATTAATACGGAATAGTTTAACTCAGCCAGTGTAACAAGATGAGGGTCTGCTGTTGGGGACACGTGGAGAGAAGATGAGACAAAAGTTGAATCATCCACAACACTTCTGTGAGGTTTACCCTGTAGACAAATAGACATACTCCAACATAACATGCCTATTTGTTTGCCACAAGCCAGAAAATGAAAACATAAATAGGGCATGGAACTAAAGAAGGAATAGGGGATATGTTTTAAGATTTATATATGTATCTGAAAACAAAGTTCCTCAAGATTAAGCCACCTGTTTTGTTGGGATTTCAATTCCCGGCTTCCTGGAGTACTTTCTCCACAACTTGCTACAGGGTTAAGCTGACTGGTCTACATCCCTGACTCTGCCTTCTTTGAGGATGATTCAGCCGTGTTGGAAGGTGGGTGCAATGCTTGCCTTGCTGTTGTTCTGTGGCAATGGAGATCAGCTTTGTAGGTACCTCAGGCAGTTCACCACACTGCCCTCCACCTGTCCCACAGGCTTCCACATGCTCAGTTTAGTCAAGCTGTGCCAACACTAATCATATTCACCATGGGTAGTGTTTCTCTCCCCCCAGATTTGCTGCCAGCCACAGAGGTCTGGCAGGTCCAAGATCAGCTCCAGTTGATCATTCATTCCTGTAGCTGTGTTGCCTTTCCAGTCCTCAGTGGCAGAGCAACATTTGTCAGCATACATAAATAACATATCTTCCTGTCCAAAGGCCACAGGATTCTCTCTTCCCTTTGTCCACTACATATCTCCTCTCTCTCCTATTTTGTCTTTAGATTATGGGAGCTATTCTGCCAAAAGAGCTAGTTTGTGTTAGATGTGATACATGAGTATCACCTTCAGTGTCAGTAATTGGAAAGCTATTCAAAACACAATACATACCTCACAGTGGGGATGTCCCATGCATTGTTGCTAGACAGTCATTTATTTTGAATGCTATATTCTGACCCATTTAAATTAATATTCAGGTGTTAAAGTAGCATCTCGTATTCATTCTCTATCTAGTACTTTGCCTATTCATTTTCAAGAAGTTAATTTTCAGTTCTTTTGAGAATAAAATTTGTAGTTCAATATGGAAAACCAATAAAGGGGGGAAAATCTTGCATAGTTATTTTATACAGAATTTAAATAAAAAATTTTCTTTTCAATAATTGTTAATAATTTTCTGCGGCTCATTATACAGTAGAAAACTCTCTGTAACTAGGGAGAACAATTCTTCACAAAGAAATTCTAAATCTCATAGAAAAGAAATGGACCTGAAATCTCTCTCCTAACTTCTTTTTATATGGATTGCACCAGAGTGCATACACTATTGCACGCACCTGCAATATCTGCCTCAAAAAAAACAAATTACAATTTACATCACATGAAGCAGGTCTTCCTTTTACATGGCTCCATATATTTACTCCTTGAAGCTAAATTATTCTTTGTGATATGGAGCCAGACCGTCAATACACTTTTGTTTGTGTCTGTGACTATGTCAAACTGCCCATTCTGAAAAAGTGGCATACTAAGGCCACTATGTGAGTCTCAGGATATTATGATACTAAATAATATATTTCTGACAAGTGATTTTAAAAAAAATTTCCCTCCCCACCACACCCCAAATCAAATTTTGCTTCAGTTGGAAGCAAAAACAAATAAAAAATGAACAACAAAAAGAGTTTGCATTTCTGCTAACTACATCATGTGTGGTTACATACCTGAATGCAGATTTAGCTCTTGTTCTTCATGATCTTCATGTGTGCACAATTACAGTGAACTCCTGGATGTAAGGAGACAAATTTTACCCTAGCTTTCTTCATATTTGTCATGCAATGAGAAGTACTATTCATGCTTAAAATGAGTTTAATGAGTCAGGAGTTATAAAAGGCAGAGATTTTGCCTACATATCCATTGAACTTGCTGAGCTGCAGAGATTCTTCCTTTATGTTGGACAATGTCCTAGAATGAACTGAAAGACTTACACAAGTTCTATACTTAAAGCAGTTTTGTTGCTTTAGAGTAGCTTTACTTACTTACACAGGTAAAGTGAGATTGTAGAAGCCTGACACTTTAGAAGCTATCTGTGGTAAGTTTTTTGAATCGTACATTCAACATCTACTGGAGTCATCATCCAGATTTTACAATGACCTGTATTAACTCCTGGCCAAGAAACTGGGCAGGAATATGAGGGAAAAAGGCAATATCTACTACAAATGAAAAGTTGTTTTATGTGACTGGAGAGAAAAACTTATAACTTGGGTATGATGGTATCATTTGCCATAAGAGGACACTGTATAAATGAGATATTTCTTTGCTTTGCAGCAAAGATTAGCCAGAAAGGTTTTACAGCTATTGAATAGAGAATAATAGCATTGTCCTCATAGGACATACACACCAAGATATGTACATAAAATTTGTGACCTCATAATAGCCTAAGCACAGAAGGAAGACATCAATTTTTAATGTCCATATAACAGTACTGGGAGTCTGGGCTGCTGCCATGATGAGTGGCATGGAGATGCCCATGTGTGAGAAGAGCTACAGAGCAGGTAGTGCTGCAAAGTGGCAAGATGAATCTTACTGCATGAATATTGCAACTAATCCTGTAATTTGCCTTTAGAAAAATAGAACAATCAGGAGAGGGTGAGGGAGAGGAAGAAATAGCTCACATAAAAAATACTGCAGCCACAGAAGGATCCGAATGCTGTACTATGAAAGTTTATGGGCAGAAGTTCTGCTTAATGAAACTTAAGGAGAGTACCTTTTTTTTGCAGTTTTCATCTTCTATACACTGAAAACTGCTCATTAACCACAGCTGAGATGCAATAGCAGGAAAACCAGTGTTGTCAAGAGTGACTTCAAGCCAAGAGGTCTTCACTGGATATGTTAAGTAGCCAAGAGCAGACAGCATGAGACAACTCATACCTGGGAACTATTACACCTGGATGAAATGCAACAATGACTTACCTAAAAAGGATGCTGGTGTTCTTAATTTAGTTAAATTTCAGTTGTGAGAACAGAGCACAGCACTAACCCGTTATCAGCATACCTGAAACCTGAAGTTGTCACTTTTAGCCATTGTGAAGCAACTGTTGATAACTGACAAAGCACATGTGCTTGATGAGGAGTGTTTTAAAAAAAAAGGCAGGAATGGTTCATGGATGCCCCATGAAGTAACTCATAAACCACAATTCAAAGGACAGGAAAAAGGGTTATTCTGGGTAGGAGGCCAGTGTAGTTAAAAGGAGATTTTGAAGGCCTGTTGAAACAGAGTGAAAGCTAATATTGAGAGGACTGGAGTACAGGTACGTGTCCATCTAGATAGTTCCAGCAGGGAAAAAAAAAGAAAAAAGGAAAAAGAAAAAAGAAAACCCACAAAATAAAAAATAAAAAATACAATGCAAAATTGTCTTACAGACATTTATACACTGCATGTGGAAAGAAGCATGAGGCTGTATGTATCCCAGATGCTTTTGCTGCTGTAACGGCAAGTTTGCCATGTGTAGCAAGGAAAGATGTAAAGGAACATCTGTTGAGATTATACATTTGCAAATCAACAGGCCGAGATATCTGACACCCAAGAGCCCCAAGAAAACCAGCTGGGAGCTTTCAGAACCATGTATGGGAAACTGAAGAAATTCCAAGTGATTGGATAATTACAGATGTAGCTCCAATATTTAAACAGGATAAAATGAATAATCCAGTGAATTGCAAATCAGTTAGCTTAACTTGTAGAAGGGCTAAAATAAAGAAATTTAAATAGATTCATGGATACATGCAAATAAAGATAAATCCTAGAATTTAAATAAGCCAAATTTGTCCAAAGACAAAGGTCTTATCAGAAAAACAATTGTGACCTTTATTGACAGCAATAGAAATCTGTTCTCCAAAAGAACTGACATAGTATACTTGAAAGAGAGTGCATTCCGATGATTTTCAGTCTGTACTTGACTTATTACTTTATGACATTTTCAATATTGTATTATACACTAACAGCAGGATAAAAATTAAATTACTTGAAAATTATCTTGTTGACAGAGCTCAACATACAATTTTGAAAACTATTATGTAAAAGAGAAAGGATTATTAATATGAAAAGTTCTTGGAGCAGTGCTAGCAAGTATTTTTAGCTTATAAAATCTTTCTGGTAAAAATAAAAATTTAGGAAAAAATTCATGACAGTAAGTACTGAGAACAAGGAACTGACATAAAGCATTCTGGATCATTTTCTGAAATTGTTAGAATGCAACCAGATGTGTTCAATAAAACTAAACAAAATGTATTACCTCTGGGAACATACCATGTGAGCTATGGAGTGGGGTACATTGATTTCAGAGCAGGAAACAATGATGTAAAGTCAGATGTATGGGACTGCTGCATGGGAAGTGCTCAGTTCACCTCCTGTACATAAATCAGGTTGGGAGCAGTTTGTGGATTTGCTAATCATACATAAGTAACCAGTCATCAGTGAACAATATATCAGTGTCAGTTGTGCAGCACAAACCACAGAGCCTCATGTGGAGATGTCCATGCTCCAGCTGTGCTGGAACCCTTGCTGCTGCCAGCACCCACTGAAGCAGCACTGTGGGCAGGTGCCCCTCATACAGCCCTAGGAGGGGTTCCCCCATGCCACCCCATGTCACCACCCCTGTGCTGTGAGGCCTTGGCTGGGCGAAGGCTGTCTCTGCCCCACAGGCCACAGGCAAGGCTCGGGATGCTGTGGGACAGCACTTGGCTACGCTGATGCCTTAAATGGCTACTTAGTGACTAGACAGGAATAAAGGAACAAAGGAGGCATTTTTTCGACAGGACTTCAGAGGTACACTCTTGGCTCCAGAGGGGCCTGCCTCAGTGGATCCCAAAATGGATGACGGGTCACGAGTTCTTCACACTTTTATAACAGCATAAATTCACCAACCAGAACCCAGCTAATGATGGAATTTCCCCAAGCTTTCTCCCCCTCCCCAAGATGATGGTTTACAGTTCTTGGGCCTAGGATGGTCTGGGTGTCCTTGGAGAGTGAGCTGGAGAGGCTTTGTTATGTCTATCTTAGCATAAGAGAACAGCACTTAACAAGCTACGGGAAACTTCAGAGTTACACTAGCAGTATAGGAGTTGAAACATATAAAAGTTGAAACCTAAGGCATCATTGCTAGCCATCATTTCTCCTCCTCCCACTCCAAAGCTTCTGCCAACACCCCCTTCCAGGCTTTAATGTTTCTGTGGCATTGGTTCATGATGTCATTTCTTTCCATAGTCACCAGAATTCACTGAATACTCTCTCATTGGCTTATTTTCATCCTGCACTTTAACACAATCAGTTTAGTGCCCATTTCCTGTCAGTTTGGGTGTCCCATCACAGATTCTGTACCCACCCAACCCCCCCTCCATACTAAGCATTGTTATTTGACACAGGTTTTGTCAGGGATTTCAGGAGTAGCATGAAAATAATCCAGAACTGTAAAAGATATTTTGTCAGTTGTGCTGAAGGCAGACAGATGGCAGATGTGAATTAAACACTGCAAGAGTTGTCCAAAGCTCTTAGGACATTTCGTTGGAAATTTTGAGGAAAAATAAGCATAACATTTTAAAATAGGTAATTTGCTTTCCATCCGCATCAGGGAAGACAGAGTTGGGATAGCTGGCTACGGTAACCTAGCTAGGTCTACAATTTATAATTCATTACTTTAGAGCCCCATAATACTTATTAATAAATTAAGCTTAGAGAGCTAGTCGCAATTGCCTAAGACGACTTATAAACAAGGAGAATTTTGATTGAAAATTTTTGTCGCAGTATACAGCATCATACATTGATCACAGAGTGCTAATCCTAAAGCTGAGGACCACAGAATCTTGAGAAAGTTGGATCAATGTCCATCTGTGCATACAGAAGCCTCCCAGGTGCCTGACTGAAGTATGCTGCACACAATTTACACTGATCGCTGCTTCTATGTTTGTTTGGAGGGAAGTTTTTACCTTAGCAAACTTTCTCTGCCTTCTGTAGCCTATTTTACCACTCACTGATCATCTGGATTCTCGTATGTGACTCACTGATATAATTTATATTGGTCTCACCTTTTTTATCACTGTTAATGAAATATTGTCAAAGAGTGCTGTGTTGTGTCAAANTTTGGTCTCACCTTTTTTATCAGTGTTAATGAAATATTGTCTCTTCTAGTTTTTGTTAATTTCTACTGAAACTTTGCCAAAGAGTGCTGTGTTGTGTCAAATTGCCTAGTCTTTTATACAGAATTTAAATTTAAGAAGCGTTGAAGCTTTTTTTGATATTAATTTTTGCAAAAATTTCTATGAAAGCATTAAAAAGGCTTAAAATCAGAAAATAATAAAAAATCTTAATGAAAAAATAGGCTCTGTTTCTCATGTCTTGAAAAAAAGTATTAAGAAGCCTGAAATCTAATCAGAAGAATCTAAATCAGAAGAAGAAACTGCTTGGTTTCACTTAAATAAGGACAGATGGTCAGAGTGAGCACTGCTTTGTAAGAAAAGCTTTGCCAAGAAATAGTGATAAAATACTGTTTACACTATGATAGTGGGAGGCTTTTTACATGAATTGTGTGAGAGCATGTCCTCATTTGAGAAACAACCAACACCCCGTTAAAAATTAGAAGCCTTGCATTGGTCTCAAAATCTTTTGACATAAATGGCAATATTCATTATTAACTCTGCAATATTATTTGTATTTGAGTAACAAGGTGTAAACAGGGAAATGCCAAGAAGAAACCAGAGATCTCATGAGCTGTATGAATATAGTGAATTGTAACAGGGAGGGGAATTGCGGCAGATATTAGACAACAAAGAACAGGATAACTAAACAGCAGAGTAAACAAAGCGTTTGAAAGCAGAAGGAAAATATTGGTTATTACAAGTCAATAAGCAATGCTGGAATGAATTTGTATAAATTTCTGAATTTTAGTCTTACACTTTTAGCCAAGATTAGATAGACCATACCTTAAAATATTTCTTTTTAAATTTTTCTCTAGAGAAAAAAAATTACATGAGTACCAATTCTGCATTAGTTAAAACTAGCTGTAAAATTATATTAGTCTGCAAGACCCTAGTAATTTGAGAACTTTTAATCTTAGCAAATAGAGCTTCAGAGCCATCATTGAAATATTTCACATCAGAATTATCATCTATTGAATTCCTCTCCTTAAATCCCAAAACCACAGATAAACAACTGATGGTGCATTTTGTCCAATTCACTAACATTTCACTGTAAATAACTGGGTTTTCCCTTATTCCAAATTTATGTTTAAGATTCACTTTATTATCTTTTGCTCAATCGATCATCAGTATGCCATCATGTTCCTTATTAATTACCCTATAAATTCACATTTAATTCAAATTCTTTGAAATTTACATCTCTATTTCTCATTCTTCAGATATTCATTCTTTGTATTCCCCTGTCTCTTTTTAAAAGGATGGCTTCTCACCCAAAATAAATTTTTCCAGTTCTAGCTTTCTGGTATTTTGTAAGCTTCTCACCCAAAATAAATTTTTCCAGTTCTAGCTTTCTGGTATTTTGTAAGATTAAAATGGAAAATACTTCAGGTTTCAATGCTTTTTCCTATCCTAATTTTAAGAGCTAAATTGTTTGTGCTATGTGCTATGCTTTAATCTATGAGCAGGCCATACAGAGTTCCCTGAAAATTTATTTCTCAGCAATGTTGATATTTTTAGATCCTTTCTCTGCAATGCACATAAGAGCAAAACGAAGTCTGCTCCTACACTGCCATGGAGCCCCAACACTGGCTCGTATTAGCTGACATTAACAATAGGGAATCTAAGGGATATTGGAGGTAGGATGCCTGCATCCATGCAATGTCCCCAGAAGATCTAACAGCCACTTGATAACTATTCCACATGGCTTTCCTCCTCTGCAATTCTCTTTGTTTCAATTTAGGTAACAACATAACTACAATTCAAATTCAAACAGATTCAGCAGCAACCCTGATCTCCCATTCTTTGTAATCAGAAGAGACTTTTTTTTTCTGTGTGGCTTGCATGGAGAGAATGCATAGCATTGGACCTTGTGCCTCTGCGGTGGTTTAAAAAAATGGCTGAGAATTAAACTCCAAATAAGCTTCTCCTCCTTCCCCCCAGCCCCACTTCAGAGAGTCAGAGACTATGGGTTGAGAAAATAATTTACTGAAAAGAAACAGCAATGGAAGGAGAAACAGATAGTAACAGCAATATTAATAACAAAAGTATACAAAAGAGAAGAGGTTTTACACAAAACAAAAAGGTGTTTACCACCTCTGCTCAGTTCTGTGTGGCCACCAAGACAAAGACAAAATGGTGGATGCTCTCCCCAGCTTCCTGTCCTTGAGCCCAAGACAAAGAAGAAGAGGGATGGACCCGAAAAACTGTAATTGTCTGTGTAGCACTGCCTGATTTCCAGACCCACTGGGCTTGGCTGTGGTCAGCAGGATTCGGCTTGGCTCATCTCCACCACTCCATTCCCACTGCAGTGCCACAGCACACATGCACACCACTGGGCTTGACTGTGTTTGCTGCTGGAGTTGCATTATTCCTGAGGACAGGAAGGGATGGGCAGTGGTGGGAGATGTCCACATCACTGGTCCCAGCAAGGTCCCCAAGAGAAAAACAGAACAAAATGGCACCTCTTCCAGAGTAGGTTCACCTTTTCTTCACCCCAAAGCCATGCCACCAGGGATGATTTTAGTGGTGTAGAGTAACAGCCTATAACCTCTACTCATAGATAGATAGGTTCCACAGATAGAGGCTCTCCCCGCTACTTGGTGCTCACCAGCAAAACTAGGACAGTCACTTCTCAGGTCACTTCTACTCAATGGAAGCAGGCAATCGAGCCATTTTTGAGGAAACAGGCTCAGGTTGCACAAGGGACATTTATATTGGATGAAAATTTCTCCACTGAAAGGTTTTCCAAGCATTGAAACAGGCTGCCCAGAGAAGTGTCGTAATCACAATTGTGGGAAGTGTTAAAAAGTGTGTCAATGTGGTGCTTAGGGACATGGTTCAGCAGTGGACCTGGCAGTGATAGGTTAATTGTTGGGCTCAATGGTCCTAGAAGTCTTTTCCAACCTTAATGATTCTAAGATTCTATAAATATACTAAGAAAAGGCCAGGATATCTAAACAGCAACATTTCACCTTCCCACCCAGATAGCAGCTGCAATTTTGTGTCAAAGAGAGAGAAGTATTCCAGGCAGGATTACGTCATCCAGTGGAAATGAGATGACCAGGAATGGGTCCAAAACATCTGTCTATCCTCAACAGTACCCCCAAGGTCATAAAAGAGTTCACTAACTGCAGCAGGGCAATAGGCAGGCTATGTGTTGTCTGGCACACAGCACATATTGCTGCTTGAATTGCAAGGATACTCAGTCATACTCCAACTCTCTGTTAAACATCAAAGGAGTTTCTTACACCACAATAGATTCGACTGGCTGAGTAGCTGATATGAGTTTCTGGAACCTAGGTGGCTTCAGTACCACCAATGCAACTTTATTTCATTTTGAAGATTTTTATATACATGTACATTCCATTTTTAAGTGCTTAGACAAAATATTCCTGGCTGATACCTGTCTAAACATTCTTTAAAAGAATGTAGACAAGTATTACACAATGTTTTTAGGCAATCTGTCTTGGTATTCACTATTCTTAGAAAGTTTTCCAAATGTCTAGCCTAAGTCTCTTTTGCTGTATTGTACAACAGTTATTTTATACACAATAATGTCGTTCCATTGGTAATATATTCCCTTTTTCTTTTCATTGTGCAGTAGCTTTTTAGTATTTGAACTGTGTTATCATATCCCAGATCAATTTTCCATTCTCTAGCCTGATCAACCACAATATTCACATCTTTCCTCATCCACTACATTGTCTAGCTTCCACCTATGCTCACTGATCTTCTCTTTAAGACCAATGTACACCTGTCTTAAAATATAGTCCCCTAACTGGAGACAGTCCTCCAGCTAAAGCGGTGATAATGAGCAGATAAGCAGAAGAATTTCTTCAGATGTCCTTCAAAAGACATGAATTATTATACAGTCTGGTGGGATTCAGTTTGACTTTCTTACTAGTGATGTTGCTGTTTCATGTTCAATTATTATCCACTACAACCTTGGAATCCTTCTCTGCAGAACCACAAGGCAACCCGTTGTTTCATATCTTGCATTTACGTGGCGGATATTCCTGGCTAAATAAAGAGCTCTTTTCTTATTCTTACTGAATCACATCCTATTTTTCACATGTCTCCTCTCCAATTTGTCAGGGTCCTGGCTGTCCTCTGTTGTATTTTTCCATCTTGGTACTACCTGCAAATGTAATAAGGATATTCTTTCTACCATAGTTCATGTCACCGATGAAAATGTTAACTAATGCCAGAAATATGGCATAGTCCTGGACACAGAGCAAAAATTCCTTCTTTATTTGAGTGGATTGACAGTCAGCTTCTTCTGCCTGGGATAAATCACCAGGATAAAAAGATCTAAATATTGCCTATATTGACTATGCTATTAGCAGTAAACCATACAAAATGTCCTAGGCAGGATTTTTGTTTTACACTTGCCTAACACTGGCACTATATCTCAGCACTGAGGGTCCTGAATTAAAACTTCTATCTTTCTTAAACCCATTATCAAGATTTGCATACCTCAGAAGCTGGACACCTTTTCCATTCCTGAGATCTGAATGCCTGTGTGGCTGGTTTGGATATCTATATTAGACACTGAGATTTGTCTGCCTGTGCTTCAAGGAAATATTTTCACTGCTCCCTTTTCTACATAGGCATACCTCAACATATCTAAACCTTCAGGTAAACAGTTATGGATTTTTATATATTAGCTTTTCTACAGCTATGTTAATTTTGCTCTACAAGTTCGCAGGCTTCTTCAAATTGTGGCTCAACAGATCAAACTACCTTTAAAAACTAATCAAAACAGACAAAGCTGCTTTGCACTTGATCTGCTTTTCTTCTCGAGAATAAAATACCATCTACTCAGACATTATGGCCCACTACATAATTAGAAAAGTATTTTGTATTTTCTATTTAAATAATCCAGGGCCAAAGGAATTCCAGAAGGATTTTCAGGAAAGAGTGAATTCCAGTTTTCTAAGAATAGATCTCAGAAAGCTCAGGTAAAAATATTTGACATAGACCAGATATATATTCTGCTTTCTCTACTGCATAGATTTCCATTCTTTATACTTTTTTCTAGTATTTTGAAGTTAATGTACATGTATGTATACCTATATAGTCAAAGGTTTCTTTCTTTTGTTTAAATATTGCCCACCAAGTGGGTCTTGTGTGTGCTTCTCTCTGGCATCTAGGTCAATACAAGCTGTCCTCCTTGAATTAGTTAAAATGTCATGACATTATTTTTTATTCACATATTTAACAACATCCTAAAACTTTCCTACTCATCTTAGTCCTTCCTCACCACTTCTTCTCCCACTCTGTCAATGAGTCACAATTTGACCTAAACAGTAAATATCTGTTCTCCCAATACCACAATAAATTTGTTATTACCCATTTGCTATTTCCAACCAGTTTACCTGATAGTAGCAGAGACAATTCCAGTGTTGTGAGATGATGGCATTCATGTGGGTATTTATGCAGCTCTGAAAAACATATGCAGATGCAAAAAGCACACATAGGGGATGATGGTTAGTGAAAAACTCAAAATGAGCCAGCAGTGTTTACTCACAGCCCAGAAAGAAAACAAAATCCTGGGCTCCATTAAAAGGAATGTGGCTAGCATGTTGGAGGAAGGGATTCTGCCCCTCTACTCTGCTCTGGTGAGACCCCACCTAGAGTGCTGAGTCAATTCTGGTACAATTCTGCTACCCCCAACATAAGAAGGACATGGAACTGTTGGAGCAAGTCCAGAGGAGAGACATGAAATTGATAAGAGGACAGGAGCACTTCCATACAAAGACAGGCTGGGAAAGTTGGGGTGTATCTGAAGGGGGCTATCAGGAAGCCCAAGAGGGACTCTCTGTCAGGAACTGGAGTGATAGGACAAGGAGTAATAGGTACACATTGAAAGAGGGGAAATTTAGGTTAGATATTACAAAGAAATTCTTTACTGTTAGGGTAGTGAGCCACTGGAACAGGTTGCCCAGAGAGGTTCTGAATGCCCCAACCCTGAAAGTGTTCAAGGATAAGAACTTGAGCAACCTGGTGTAGTGGGAGGTGTCCCTGAACACAGAAGGGGAGGTTGGGACTAGGTGATATTTAAGGTCCCTTCCAATCCTTAAAATTTTATAATTGAATGATTCTCTATCAAACTACCAGAGGATAATCCCAAACTGTAATCAGCAGCTCAGACTACAGTAAGAGCCTGCTTCATGATGAAATGAGATATTAAAATTTTCACCTAAAAGTTTATGGCCCAGATGTCCAAAGATGTTAATCCCATTGAAAAAAAGGCTTTACCAGCAACTTATAAGTAAATAGTATAAATGACTTCCTATTCAGAAACTGGCTGTGGACCAAATCATGATAAGAATATTGAAGAGAAATATGATATTCAGTAGAACATAAAAGTGTAACCAGAGTTTTTCACAGCAGATGGGTTTAGTGCTGAAAGATTCAGAAAAGAAGTTTTAAAACAACTAATGACTCCTTCCACTCCTCACAACTTAACATGACAAGTGATTCATAATGGGATGAACCACACAGGAGTGCAAAGAAAACTGGAGCTAGCTGCAGATTTATTGGCCTCGAGCTGCATGAGCAAAAGAGACGAAATGTCAGACAAGTGAGAATTGTTTCAGAAGAAATTCTAAAAGCGAGATGGCTGCCAAGAAATTTCCACAAGAGACAGCAAAAGTGGAATTACTGGAGGGGGTGCATACAGGTGGGATAGTCCCACAGGTGATAGCTAGCACACAAAAAGGAAAATTCTTTTCTTGATTCAACTTTACAGATTTAGATGGAGAATTCTGAAACTCAAACAGCATGCTTTGCATTTACAGGGAAAAAAAAGGGATAGCACATGCTGAAATGATACCTCTGTGACTTTTCGTGAAAATTCACTGGCTCCTAGCACAAGGTCCAAGACAGCTGTGATAGACACACATGATCAATACCAGTTAAGAAGGTCTGATTTACATAAAGCACTTGGGGAACTCTGCACCTATTTAAATTCAAGTGAGTATTAGCTGCCAGCCACGTCTGACAGACCCTATATTTCAGACTGCGAAATTCTCCAGTGTCTGAAACACAAGAATCAGGAGTTGCCAGTCTTAAACCCCTCTCACAGAATCATAGAATAATTAAGATTGGAAAAGACCTCCAAAATCATTGAGTCCAACCTCTGACCGAATGTCATCATTCCTCATAAAACATAGCCCTAAGTGCCACGTCCAGCTCTTTCTTAAACACCTCCCGGGATGATGACTCCAGAACTTCCTTGGGCAGCTCATTCCAATGTTTGACCACATTTTCTGTGAAGAAATTATTCCTTTTGTCAAATCTGAACCTGCCCTGTCACAGCTTGAAGCCATGTCCTCTTATCCTGACACTACTTGCCTGAGAGAAGAGGCCAGCACCCCCCTGGCAACAGCCTCTTTCCAGACAGTTGTAGAGAATGATAAGGATTCTCCAGAGCCTCCTTTTCTCCAGCATAAACAACCCTGGTCCCTCAGAAACTCCCCATAAGACTTGTGCTCCAGATCCTTCACCACCTTTGTTGCCCTTTTCTGGACCTGCTCCAGCGCCTCACTGTCCTTCTTGTAGAGAAGGACCCAGTACTGAATTAAAGGTGCACTCCCAGTACTGGATTAAAGGTGCAGCCTCACCAGTGCCCAGTAAGGATGACAATCACTGCCCTGGTCCTGCTGGCCACACTGTTGCTGATACAGGCCAGGAGCCATTGGCCTTCTTGGCCACCTGGACACACAATGGCTCGCGTTCAGCTGCTATCAACCAGCACCCCCAGGTCTTTTTCCACTGGGCAGCTTTCCAATTATTCAGCCCCCCATCCTGTAGCACTGCAGGGGCTTGTTGTGGCCAAAGTGCAGGTCCTGGCACTTGGCCTTGTTGAACGTCATAGAATTGGCCTTGGGCCATTGATCCACCCTGTCCAGATCCCTCTGCAGAATTCTCCTGCCCTCCAATAGATCAACACTGCAATCCAACTTGGTGTCACATGTTAACTTACTGTGGGTGCACTTGATCCCCTCATCCAGATCATCAGTAAAGACATTAAAAAAACTGGTAAAGACATTAAAAAAAAACCCATTAGTGATCAGACTTCAGCTGGATGTGATTCCATTCACCTACACTTTCTGACAGCTTTTTACCCCTCAAGGAGTGCATCTGTTCAAGCTGTGGGATTCCAGCTTTTCCAGGAGAATGCCATGGCATCAAAAGCTTCACTGAAGTCCAGGTACACTACATCCACAGTCTTTTCCTCGTCCACTAAACAGGTCACCTGGTCATACAAAGAGATCAGGTTGATAAAGCAGGACCTGCCTTTCCTAAACCCAGGCTGGCTGGGCCTGATTCCCCGGTTGTTCACCGCAGGAAAGGATATTTTAAAGCATTATATAGCATTTATTTCTAAGAAAAGGCACAGTTCATCATAATATTCTGTAGAACAGCTAGAGGAGACTCTCCATCTCCCTTGCAGAAACTGTGTAGCTCTGCAGAAATAAATAAGAAGCAGAGATACAAAGTGGAAATAGAAGAGTACTCAGTGATGAGAATACTCTCTGGGAATTCTTAAGTTTTTATGGCATGATCTTTGCATCAAAGTCAGTAAATAAAAGCCAGTAAATAAAAAGACCAGAAGAGCATCACTTTGCAAAGTTTTACTGCACTTAAGGCACATACTAAACTCTTATTCTTTAGTATACAGCAGAGCAGAAGCATTAATTAACACAAATACTGGCACAGCTACTCCTCTTTCTTGTATCTTGTGACTTGTCAACATCCAGAAAATTCAAAGGGAAACTCTAGGTTAGTTTCTAGCAGATTTTTTGCTCTGGGATAAATTACATTTAGCTGCTCGCAGAAAGTATCTGTGCCAAGCAGGACAGTGGTGTGAAATAGAAGGAAGTTAACAGAAAGACAATCAAGCTATTGTGATTTTATGGAAGGGTCCTGTATAGATTAAATATGGCCTATCTAAAGGCATTTTTGTGAAATGCATGTTGCATTTTAGCTCTTTATTTATAGTACTATGACAGATTTCAATTAATGCTGGCAACATGAAGACAATTTTTTCAGGCTTATATAGAGTTTCATGCTGCCTGCCAACTTCTTTTTCTTCTTAAAAAAGAATTTACCTTGAAATACATTCCCTAAAACTTTCCTTTAGAGTGCTGCACAAACAAAAACTTACTGATTTTTCTAAGATTATCGCAACAGATACCTTTAAACAAGCTATTTTTCTTTGTAAGTTCCTGTATACTGCTGGTTTTTTGACTTTGGTTAGTATCTTTTCTGGGCTTAAATACACTTTGACAAACTGTATTGCAGTAAGACATTGATAAGCAGAAAATTCAGCAAGGTTGACTTTGCATACCTCACAAGTTGGATTTACTATTCAAAAATATTTTACCTATTCCAGGTCAAGTGCACTACACAGGTGTTAGTTTAAAAAGAAAAATCCAAAACCAGCAATAAAATAAACAAACAAACAAAAAACCAAAGCAGCAAAAAAACAAACTTTAAAAAGCAAAACCACAGAAAATCAGGGGGATTTATGTTATACCAGTATATTTCCATCCACTACTTTTACATGAGTTCAAGTTTACCCAGGTGCACTAAATTTCACTAACAAAGTTTGATTTTCTTCATGTTGGTAATGATACCCAGAACAACATCACTAATGAGAAAATGAGCAGAAATCAATCCCTAATCTGACTGCTAATAATTCCACTGTAGTTTCTGTCCTGTCCAATTTTCCCTGGACAACGCAACTCCTTGAGAGTTCTCCTGAAGATATTTCCTTTCAAACTCTGGTTCAGTGCCCATATTCATCTTTGCAGAACTGTATTATATGTGTTAATGAAGTCCAGAGAATTTAAATTAATAGCTGGAAGGGAGCATCTGGAAAGTTTGTTATCATGTCAAAAACGCTTTTGGATTAGTTCCACATAAATCCATGTGGCTTTAAAGCCCATTTCCCTGTGGCCTTCATCCTTTCTTTCAAAATATATTCTACTACACAAAATAGAGCTTCCTCTTATATATACATATTTGAATTCATTTCTTTCCTAAACAGTTTGCTAAGCTGTCTATTAAGCACAGATGCAGTTATTTCTTATACAAGATCTTGAGAATCTGGTGATAGCATTTGTACTTCTCATGAGTAAATTCTTATTGAAAAGACAAAGATTGTAGGGAATGAAAGTAGTTTCTGTTAGGTCCTGCAAAAGGTAATAGGAACCACTATAGTTGCAGAAGTTTTCATTAGGTTTGAAACAATAAATGTGAGATCATGAGAGCTTAAGAAAAGCTCTCAACCAAACCTCATAAGACATGTAATAAAATCACATGAGTTGGCAAGAGTCTTGGTCTATCTCATAAACCCTAGATAAATGTGAACAGATGTCAGTAGAGTAATTAATTTTTTTCAAAGTTAATTTCCCAATTAATAACTCTGAGAATCAAAATTAGACACATACTCCTCAAAATCTAATGGATTTTAAAAACAACTGTTGCCTTTCCCTGGTCTTAAAATTAAAACAAAACACAGTTTGTGGGGAAAAGGGGTTTTTACCTTGGTATTTATTTAAGGGTGCACATCCTTGGGTGCAGCACTTGGTCCAGGTGGAATGCCCCAAAAATGCACACTGCCCTCACCCTCCACTGAAATACACACAATTTTAGGCCTTGCAAATTAGCATATCTATCAAAGATTCCTTAATGAGAGGCTCGAGTGAACCCCTTGTTCTAAGGAACCTTCCCCCTGGATGGGCCTATCTTAGTTTACAGAATGTGTTCTGGAGAGCACCTTGGTGTCTGGGGCTTCCAGGATATTTGATCTCCTGGCCTAACAGTACAGTGAGTCTCAGCTAAGTTATCAGGCTTGGAAAGTTACAAGTATGTAGGCTAAAAGCCTACATAAAATAATACGTAAAACTATATAAAAGGGTATATAAGAAAAGGTAAAAAATCATCCTGGTATCACAACTCAAAAATACTTTAAAGGATTTCCCCTTTGAGGTTTTTCTAATTATACTTTCACTTTCCATACCTCTTTTTGATGCTGGAGCCGTGGACAGTCAAAAACATGCTGGCAATGGAGGCTTGACTTAATACTGTAATGACTCAGGAGCATTGCTGGAAAGGTGGACAACTGTGGTTCCAGCCATTGTTCTCTTCAGAGTTTCTGGGTTTTACCCAGACATGATCTGAAGTGAAGTGCACAAACAGTTCTGGGCTCATGGCCCAGGGAGTCAATCTTTTCCAAGAGATGAATGACACACAGCCAGTGTGTTCTCCCTAAGTACTCCTGTCTCTAGCATAGCCCAGCATCACCCAGACTGAGGAGTACTTGCTACACAAAATGCTGGGTGATCAATGCATTTCCTGGCCTGGAAGACAGGTCTCATGCTTTCTGGAAAAGTACTTTGTCAGACCAGTATCTAAAAATTCTTAATTAGATACTGCAATCTTCCCACCTAAATTCTCTAAGTAGTTTCACACCATGAAGTATAGTTTGCTAGGTTGTCAAATTTCATACAAAAAGTGAGTTTTGGGTACACCTGTTTTGAGATTTAGGGGGGCTGCTGACATCACATACTAAAACACAAGAGGCTAATTTCTCTGTATATAGGAATTATGCCCCTCATTCATGGCAGGCAGAAGAAGAAAAAATACCACACCTACGGACACTACTCATTTCAGGAATATCTGCATATCACTATAACCACCCACTTATAAGTTTCATGCCTTAGCAATATCATCTTGCAAAACCACATGTGCCATTTTCACCAGCTTTCTGTCAAAAAAAAAAAAGATTTGGTTTTACTATACTTCAAAGGCAAGTTCATGTGTCATGGTGAATATAGTAACTGCACAGGTTCGTCTCTTCTATGATCTATGTCATCGTTCATTACTGTACATCTCTTAGGCAAAAAGCAGTTAAATAATTATGTTACTTGATAATGTCAGCCAGACTTTTTCTTTAACCAGGCTTTTCAACCATCTCGCCCATATTCCATTTTCCACTTGCACACAGCAAGTCTCTGACCCTAGGAGAATCCTTTGTGCCTGTGGTTAAGTGGATGCCACACCTAAGTGAAAGAAGCATATAAAAATTTTCCTGGATCCATCACAACAATTCTCTTTTGAGAATGCCTGGAAATGGTAATTAAGAATAGGCCAGAAAAGAATCTTTCATCGTAACAAGTTTAAATTTCACTGTTTCAAATAAAAAAGCCTGCTGGAGACCACAATCACATCCTTCCAGTAACACTAAAAGAAAGAACTATTAAATGCTCCTTGTTGAGAAAAAAAAATAAGGGATATAATGAAAGCCATGGCCCAAAATAAACTGAAGGAACACACAAGGACCAGGAATAAGTGGAGCTATTTGTATTCATCTGTCAAAAGGAGCTGACAAGCAGCCAGTGGACAGGAAGAAACTGAGAAGGCTTCAAAACAATCAATAATTGTGTGAACCTGAAAGAAAATAAGATAAAACAGGACTTGGTAAAGCACTGGATAGAAAGTTAAGCTGAGAAAGCAAAGCAAAGGAGTTCTCCCAGGGGTCTTAGTCTTACTGTGTTCTAGACAACAGAATTTTGCATATGGATTTGGCAAAGTATCAGATGAAAGAAACAAATAATTCTAATGTAAATTTATGCCACATATTGCCCAGTTTGATGGGCCAAGTAAATGATACTGTAATGTAATTCTTCTGGATATTTATACTGCCTTCCTACTCCTGATTCCTTAACCCACTGTTATTGTCCAGTCTCCAAGTAATTTTCTGAGAAGAGCACAATTCATGCATGTGTCCTTTTGTTGTTGTTGCACGGCTGAAGAAAAAAGTGGAGCCACAACACCCTTCTCATCTCCTCTGCTTCAGCCAGACAGCCCTTTAAAGATTGTTGTGTCTTTAATTCACCATATTATATCTATAAATATCTTGTCCCAAATGTGTATTGATGAAATTGAAACACTGTGAATTACATAACAAATGTTACAGAGGAGGATTTGGAAGAGAGGATGAGAGTGACTGTGGCAAGAACAGAACTGTCTGGATTCCAGTCATCACTACCATTAGCAGACTAATTACTTGATCCTTTGGTACTTGTTTCCATACTTGATTGTGTGATTCTTTCTGTAATAAAACTAAATAATAGATGTTGCAGAAGCACAAAACACTGCCCTTGCATATGCTATTGGAAAAAGCAGAATAAGAAGCAGAATACATTTTAAAAATTAAGTTAACTTTGGGAAAGGTGTAAGTTTGTTGTAAAATTTGACTCCAGTGTTGGTCTTGCTGAGTTGTGGCTCATCATACCATTTCTGTTTCTTGATATTACCGTCACAGTTATTAAATTGAGGAATTTAAGTTGTAGGCCTGTACAAGTAGGAATAACAGAGTGCAATACAGTGATGGAAGATAGGAAAGTCAGTGGAAGAAAATAAACATTTCAGCTGGTATTTAGGCTGGTAGTAATGTGCCCATGGTAGCATCATCACATTTACTACTTCACTGTCAATTAGTAATTCCTGATCAAAGACAAGTCAACACCACAGAAATGTGATTGCTTGCACCTCATCTGAGATGATAGACAGTTGGTTTTATTAAGTTGTTTGTGCTTTTCATCCAACAACAAATTAAAACAGAATTTGGTTTTAATAATTATATGTTCCTGCAGATCACTCATCTTGGTATGCTGCAAAAATTATCCTTTGAAGGTAAGGTAATTAAATTCCCTGCTCAGTAAGCATTCAGACAATATTTTTTTCTAACTTGTTCTTACTTGTGGTCAGGAAGAAACTCATCAAAACTAAATTTGAAGATTCATGTGCTAATTACACTTTCAGCCAGAATAGTGGACTTATGAATCCTCTTTCTTTGTCTGTACAAAAACAACTTTTCTCCATTCAAACTAAAGTATTTGTGATCAAATCTCAAGTGATACAAATTCTTTTTATACTGTGAACTTCCCCTAAGCTTGGGCCACAAATCAGTTTTTGTTGTTGAGCAGAGTTTGCTACTGAAGTCAGTTTATTCCATAATTTAAGTAGATTAAAGTCATTAATAACATCTGTGAATAGCTCCACATGAATTTTATGCCTTTTTTTTTCTCTGCCTATCTGATGAAATTCTAAATCATGGTATCAGCTGAAATTGAAAAACATCTTCCCTGGGGTACCACTGCAATTCTTCAGACACCCTCATATATAACTAAGTCATTACCCCTAAGACAAATATGATTAATCAGTCTCTGTGTATTGAAAGTAGGAATCCAGTTGAATTTTTTCTTTATGGTTCAATTTCCCTTGAGGTAAAGGCAAAGACACGTATATCATTGAAAAGTTTAATATCTCTTGCTGGAACCTTCATCCTCAATGACAGACTATTCAAGCAGGATTCATCTGTGCCATATTAGCATTGAATGCCAGTTTAGACCTCCAGAAGTGTCATATCTAGCAACCAGCTCCACTGCAGACTGGCACAAGCCTCCCTGGTACACCTCTGTTGTCGATTCTGGCTCCATCTCCTGTACAGCAGCCCTGGTGGCAAGACAGTTGGTTACAATATACAGAGCTATAGCAGAGCATCCAGTCTGCCTAACCCGAGAATCTAATCTATGTTTTAATCTAGATAGTAAATATCTATGTTTCCTGTTCAGGCAGTAGGGGTAGATGGATAGATCTCTTGAGGGAGGGTATTACTGCTGTATAACTCAGCTTAAGCACCTAGAGTTACAGGGGTGCACTCTAACCTAAGTCTATAAAATAAGACTATTGTTTAGCTTCAGGAAACTGGGAAGCAGAGGGAGGCAGCAATAGGTTTTGGAAAAAAAATGTCAGAAATTTAAAACATTTATATGAAAACCAGAAGTTTTTGGCTTTCTCTCACCTGGGGGAATATGTCCTCCAGTAGTGACCTCAGACTGTTAAAGATGTTATAAAGGATAGAATGCATCAAATGTGAGCTTCTGCTATAGGCATTTGAGGGATAAGTTCCCTAAGAAATTCACAAAGTGTGAGAGAAGAACATGTTCAATATTTATTTCATTCTCATTCTGGCCACAGGAGTATCAAATGAAGTATTTAAACAACAGAGAGAAGTAAAATGTCTTTATGTATATACATATAACACAGAATTTTTCTTCCATTTTATGGTTGCATGTGACCTTTAATTTTTGCCATTTATTCAACTATTCAGCTATGGCACTGAGTGACATGATAGCACATCACAAAATTCCTACACCGGAATTTNTTAATCTGTTCTATTTCCACAAACTGAGAGAGTAAGCACCCAAGGAAAAATAGCATCATCTGATTAAGATGTATTATTTCCATGAGCAGGTACTCAAAAATAAGTCCTTAATGGAAAAAACAGTCAAATAAAATTTTAAATAACCTTAAAAAAATTCCATAGTATAGTAATCCATGAAATTTGAATGCACTAGAGCTTAAATACATGACTCTGAACCCAGACATTCAGATTTAGAAAAGTACTTGTTTCTCTTTGCTGGCCAAAACTAATGTCTCTTTAGTGCAAACAATTTTTAAAATGTATTCTACATTTTAAAGTGGAAAAGCATAATACCTCTTCTCCCATTCCCAAGTTGTCCCATATCCAATGATATGTTCAATTTTCCTAAAATGTTGCTCAAAATTTTAAAAAGTACAAATCCTAATTTTATAGTGAAAAAAACCCAAGCCTTGTATGTCAAAATAGTCTTCCTATTAACATGTCTAAGATCTTTGGTGCTGACTAGATGGTCATGATTTTTTTGGAATAGGATACATTTTTGCTAGAAAAACTCAGTGACCAAAAAGTATTACATTGCCCCACACACAGTGACTGTTTGTCAAAAACCTGGTATTTGCTTCAAACTTACGACATGTAATTTAGAAAACATCTTCATTCTGAGATACTTATGCATTTTACAAAGCCAGTTTGGTATTACATCACACTGTTCCTCAAATTTTTATCTGATAAGACCCACAGGTGGCATCACTATTATTTAACCAGGGAGTAGTTGAGACAAAAAAAAATTCAGTGTGGTTTATCCAGGGTGCCACAAACAGCCCTTGGACAGACCACAGTTCTGAATCATGATCCAACAATGATATCTCAGAGATATTGCTGTTCTGTCCTCTGCCAGAACTAAGGAAAATGACGTTGTAATTTTCAACTGGTAGAAATTTACCTATACCGACATATTTTTGGACTTAATTTGGGAGGATGTGCCTTTCTGCTTGGACTATTTCTCAGTAATCAGAGAGTCTCTTTACAGAGAGCAGATCCTGTACTTCGCTTGCTGTTCCCAGCACTAAATTTTGAAGAAGTTTGCTGAACTCATGCATACTAATACATTTTCAAAGATAAAATACTACTATAAGAAATAAATAAGTAAAAAAAAAAAAAAAGGACAGATTAAAAAAAAAAATCCAGAAATGCTGAGTTTATGCAGAGCTGGGTTTTACTAAAAATCAATTTTTTACTATCCTAGGGGTTGAGATTTTGTTCCATAAACAACTGCAATTGCATTCTTGACTTCTTATATCCTTGAAAGGGTGATGGAAAGAAAGTTATTCAATATAGTAGCTTTTCTGATAAAAAATGTCAAAACAGATGTTCTAAGCTAGAGAGCTGACAGGGAAAATACCTAAGAGACAGTAGAACTTACTTTAAACCAATTACCTGTTAACACACAACCAGTTCTGTGGACCCAGCAACAAATTAAGTCTAATGAATAGGATTTTTTATATCTTTTTATTAAAGATATGTCAATTTCCTTTTCTTTTTTTTTAAATTATTCAATATAGATTTCATTTGCATTTGGAAAAATAGCTCTTATGTGATCAAAATTCACCTTTGACAAAATACCACAAGCATAAAAAACATGATGCTGTCTTGTTCTTTCCTCAAAAGCTGCTTTATTTTTGTGGTTGCAATTATTCTACTTTTTATTTAGCTATATTTTCAATGATAGACTCTTGGCAATGCTGTTTTTTATTGTAGGACTCAATTTTTGTGGTGGCTGTAATTGGTACAGACACTTGGCATCCTTTCAGATCAGCGTGGTTAGCGAAGCAGCACTAAGAGTACTGTACACACCCAAAAAAGTTAAAAATAAGTAATTTTCCAGATAATAAATAAACCAATGTGGGAAAAGGAAAAAAATACCCCCAAACTACCAATCCCAAGTTACAGAACACACTGAAGTAGATGTCTTGTTTGATAATGAGTCCTCTTCATCTGCTGGAACCACAGAATTCTCAGTGACTGTATCAGACTGCTATGGATGCTCCAAAACTGCTGTCATCATCCAATTAATCCACCTCCTTTGCTCCATCTGAGCTACAGAAATCCCTCTAGGGCATGTGAGACCCTACATGTCCAGATGTGTGAAGCCAGGCAGCTTTATGAGGTGTGCACTAGATACCTGCAAGGCACTCATGAGTCAGAAGAGAGAGATTTACTGATATGAGACATCCCAAGACGTCTTACTCTGGCACAGACATTGCCGAAGGCTGTAAGAGCCCTTCCATATCTAAATGCTGTCTACACATTTCCTGGGATTTTTAAGTGCATTTTGGCTTGACCCTCAACTGGGCAACTCTGAGTTCTTCAATTTGAAGACAGACTAGTGTAGAAGGCATAAAAAGAGTGAAGTCTATAAATCATTCCCTGCCTGATTCCCTGCAGAATGTAAGAAATGAGAGCTGAAACACAGTGTCAAGACAGGAAAAGGTAAATTTAGGAAATGGCCAAGTTAGTAGCCCAAGAGAAAGAGATCCAGAAAATTCCTAACAGAGGAATAATTCAATCTTATTTTTCATATGTGTGAGAATCTTCAAAAATGGGGATAACTACTGCTCTGAGTAGACTGGCTTCCGCAAGAAACCAAAATACACCAAACATTAGTAAGAATGAAACCATGGCATTTTTGATTTGCTGGTGAAAAGGCAAAGATGGGTCACTACAGATGTAGTTGACATTGATATTTGAGTGCAATAAATGAGTTGCAGATGGAAGGTTTACCATTAATATTTACTACTCTGTGCCAGGAAAATAAAATACCGTTTATTCCTATCCCTGCACATTTTCAGTGCAAACTGCACAGGGCTTCCACCTTGTAGTCGCCCCAGTCACTCTCTGCAAATCATGTTCCCACATTTTTTTGCCTGCCTGTCTGTGCCTGCCTCCACTGAAAAGCAAGGCAGGATTCTGGTTGGAAGGGGGATGGGGTGTGGTGCCTTAGGTGTCCCAGCCTGGCAAATCTGGGAATTGTTTGAGTGTAGTTTCCCATGCCAGCAATCCTCAGTTGTGGGCAGATAGAGTCACAGATTTTGGGGGGCCAGTCCCCTCCATGGCATCTCAGTCACTCCGTTTCATTGACCTTCCCTGGTATGTGTGGCACTGCACATCTGCAGAAAATTTGGCCAAGGTTTCTGGATGGCTCACTATGACCTGCTGCTGCCTATTCATAATCTTCTTATCTTCTAAATGCCCATGCCCAGAAATAAAAGCAATGATGACTACTGTGTAGTTCTTTGGTTTTTATCCAGCATTTCCCTTCTTGAAGAAATGCATCACAAGATGTTTTTTTCAGTCTTGTGTAACTTCAGCATCTTTTCACAATTTATCAGAGAAAATAATTAATACCTTCACAGCCCTGGGTCTCACCTGGTGAAGGAATGCAAATATAGAAACTCCTAAGGTGATAAGAAATATTCAGCATAGATTTATCGTAAAAAAATGTCATTATAAATAATTCCTCAGAGTAAGAACACCATCTGCTTTTCTGTGCCTCGCCAACAGCCATAGCTCTGATGGGACAGGCTGCCAAGAGAAATCTTGGCAGGTCTCACTGATACCTGGTAGGGTGCTAGCCAAGGGAGTTTGTCAGCTCAATCAAATTTTTTTCTTTGACAGCATAAGTGGCTTATAGTCAGGAAGTGGAACATATGATACGTCTAGCTTTAACAGGCTTGTGATAGTGCCTCACATGACATCCTCACCCACAAACAATGGAAATACGGTCCAGTGTTTGTTCATGAGCAACACTTAGGGTCATTACTGTCACCAGACTACAAGCTCAAGCAAACAATGCAGTTGTTCATTCAAGTACTTGGGTTGCACAAAATTATTGGTCTGTAAGTAGTCTCTCACAACCAGAATAACTTTGCACATCACTAGACAAAACAAAGTCAGTATAGATGAGGTGAATAAGTTCAAAATCTACATTGACAGAGTAGTTATGAAGGGCTATCAAAACAAAAACCAAAATAAGCAAGAGTTGCTCAAAACAGGTTTTACCTATCTAAGTCAAATCCTATCATTATACAAAACATTATTTCATTACATAAATATAATTAAAATTTAGTGTGTTATTATTCATTATATTGTGTATCATATTATGTATTTTTATAAATAATACTCAGTATTTGCATGAGTGACTTGAATAACAAGGCCATTTATGAGCAACGCAGTTGCAAATAAACTACATAAGGATCATTAACAAGTGCCATACATAAGACAGATGAGCTAATCATACATCTCTAGGCTTTGAATCTTTGCATTCAATATTTTCATCCAATTACTTATTCCATGCATTGTAGTAATCTTCCAAAAAGTTGCAAACACTACACTAGTTTGAATCAGCAGCCCTGTAGCCAAATTTATTTATACCTTAAAATCTAAATAAAATTATTATAAGGAAAGGCAAATAAAAATTTTTAAAAAGGAGAAAAAATAGAGGAGGGATTTATTTCCTTAACATTTTCTCTCCTTTTCTTTTGAGAGGAAGAAAATGGCATGTTGACAAACAGCCATTGTGCAGAATGTCTCTAAATTGTAGTGTGTGTATTTATTCCTTATTCATGTGCATATTTCATAAAATGATATATGACATGACCTTAATGCCTTTGACTTTCTCAATGTAGGAAATAAGTACTCAAACAAGGAGACAGATAGAGATTAGCTTTAATTATTAAAAAATCCACTTTATTTTCCTTGAGATTATCAGTCTTTTCCATGGAATTCATCATTCAGCTAAGGCATTGTTCACCTGGCGGATGTTTACAAATCTTATTTCCTCAGGTCCCTTCTTTCAGTAGTCTTTGGAGATCTGCCACAAATGCTCTTTTACGGGAGCACGATCTGGCACTACTTTCTCATTTTCGTATCAATTCTCTTCAAGCACAGGTGCTTCCCCAGGTCCCATTCATGCCATCATTCCACTTGTGAGCCATCAGCAAACAATGACACAATTCAGAAAGAGAGCAGGATTTGGACACCTGACTGTGTTAAACATTTCCACTTACCTCGCAAGCAAGTCACAACAATCATTGATGAATATACAATTTGGGTTTTATTCAGTGATAAATGATGGCTACATTTCTGGTATTCTTGCACTTCTTATATGACTAACATCAGAAGGTGAACAGGACACTGAGCAAAAGAACAAGACAGTGGCAGAAATTAGGCCCAGGTGAGAGATCTGTAGAATAAATACTCAATTTGCCTATCCTGTGGTGTCCTGTCAATTGTTCCAGAAAAACTTTTGCTCAAAAACACGGCTTATCAGGAAAAACTTATCAGAAAAGGATTATGTTCATCAAGTATCTACCAGAGAAATTAATTCACTGGAAAAAATAAAGAATAGTTTTTCTTTCTGCTTTTAATCATTCATTTCTCCACTATATTATTTGACAGACTGTATTACAAGACAAGGCCATAAATTATCCCAAATATCTCATAACAAACTGGTTATTTTCTGAAAATAAAATACCCTCCACATATTAAATCCAATTTAAGTAAATTTGTTAATGATAAGGAACAAATAGATTATGCTTTGTATGAGCACAGGCATCCTTCTTTGAAAAATATACTCAGGAACATAAATTTTAAAGCTCCCCTATTTATGGATATAGTTTTATAAACCATTGAAATGGTTGGCATGCCAGAAAAAGGTCAAAAGTTACAAGGCTAAGCATAAAAACTAACAAGAGAGTTCATTAAAAGTCAATCCTGCCCTTGTACATGGGATCAGATATTTGCTTTCTTTTTGTTTTATTGAATGACAAAATGCATTTCTTATAACCATAACAATTATTTTTAACATGATTTAAAGTACCAAGCTCTTCCACATATGACCTGATGCTAAATAAAGATGAGGCACAAAATAAAGCTGTTTCTGTTTTTCCTTCATATGTTTCATGTCTCCCCAGTCCTGTCCCTCCTCTTTTAGCAGTGCTGATGTTACCAGCCCCCAGGCAGAGGGAAGTGATCCTTGGCAGACAGTACCTAGATCAAATTCTTCCCCTGATTTCATATGCTGGGGCTGGCAGCCCAAGAGTCTGGACTGGCTTCTTATAGAAAAATAAGGCCTCTCAGGACCCTCTTAACATATGTTCTGATGTCGAAGAGGTTACCATCTCTCTCGGGAAATGATGCAGTCAGGTCGCAGCATTCATTCCAACCTTTTTTTTTCTGGCTGTCGTACAAGTGACAAAAGGACATGAAAAAGTCAATTTAAGCAAAACTGCTGATCTACACTGAGTGTGAGCTCTGACAAATAATACAGACAACACATCATTGAAGAGAGCTTCTGGGGGAAGGAAAAAAAAGGTAGAAAAATTACCAAAGTCAACAAATCTGAGTTCTGACAATAGAAAGAGTAAAGCAAACATATTTTAAAGGCTTAGCATGGTAAAACAGCCCCTTGATGAAGAAAGGAACCAGATGCAGATACAAGAATAGGTGGAATATTTATCTGATAGGTTTGTTGTTTGTTTGCTTGCTTGTTTTCATAGATAAGTGATCAGGGACCTTACCTGTGGAAGAGAACATTTCTTTACACTCTTCTAAATATTTTCCCCGGAATATTTCCACCATTTTGACTGATGATCATTTAACACATGTACACAGATAACTTGGCATATACCATCAACATGCCTGGGAATTGATAGAATGCTATCTGGCTTAGGCAGAACTACATGAGTTTGAAGGATCTGCCAGTAAGCTTCAGGGTATGCAGTTACACTGCTCCTGTTTCTTCTTGTCGATACTAAATTTTAGACTGCTCTGAAAGCTCTGAAACGCCTCCTATATGTTGTCAAACTCAGCTGTTATTTACTGTATGCTCTGCATCCAGATAGGCTTTCTAAAAATCCCAGAGCTAGTGACTGAAAATGTCCCTGCTAATTGTGGTGGGGTGGATGAGATGAATTTTAGAGGTCCCTTCCAACACAAACTATTCTATGATTCTATGCTTCTCCAAATTTACAAGCAAAACAACCAGTATTTGTACAAATAAGAGGAGATGACCAGAATGAAAAATTCCAGTCCAGAAAGTGACAGCTTCCAGACCAACCAAGCATATTTTAAAACAAAACCATTTTGAACATTGACTTGCTCCTCCTGCCTTCCCAACATCAAAGTATTATTTATCTGAATAAGATAAATAATAAGATAAATAATAAGATAAATAAGAGAGGAGAGAAAGAGTGAGATTTGAAGTGTACTTTTTTGTATGTGTGGTCATGCACATACCTTTCCGTCTAGTGAGGGAATTCCTTATACAATCAGATAACCACAGAATGGCCAGGGTTGGAAGGGACCTTAAAGATCATCAAGTTCCAACACCTCTGCCATGGGCAGGGACACCTTCCACTAGACCAGGTTGCTCAGGGTCCCATCTAACCTGCCCTTGAACACTTCCAGGATTGGACCATACGCAACTTCCCTGGAACATCTGTTCCAGTGCATCACCATCTCACAATAAAGAATTTTTTCCTAACATCTCATCTAAACCTACTCTCTTTCAGTTTGAAGTCATTCCCCCCTTGTCCCATCACTGTATGCCCTTGTAAAAAGTCTCTCTCTCTCCATGTTTTTTTTCTTCAGGTACTAGAAGGCCACAATTAGGTTACCCTGAAGCTTTATCTTTTCCAGGCTCAACAAATCCACTTCTCCCAGCCTTTCCTCATAGGAGGTGCTCCATCCCTGTAATCATCTTGGTGGTCCTCCTCTGCACCTGCTCCAACAGGTCCTTCCTGAGCTGGGGACCCCTGAGCTGGAAGCAGCAGTGCAGGTGGGGTCTCACCAGAGCAGAGGAGAGAGGCAGGATCACCTCCCTGGCCCTGCTGGCCATGCTGCTTTGGATGCAGCCCAGGATATAATTGGCTTTCTGGGCTGCAAGCACACATTGTTGGGTCAGGTCCAGCCTGTCCTCCACCAGCATCCCCCAGTCCTCCTCAGCAGATTTGCCCTAGATCTGTTCATCCAT
>VZTN01007978.1:48702-92655 GCA_013400515.1 Erpornis zantholeuca
AAACTGCAGATTGATTGGAAAGACTACTTCGATCTTTAGTTTTTCCTAATTTGATCTGGAAAGAAATGTGACAAATATCCTAAAGAAATGTGACAGCCCAAGAAGAATTCTGGTTCTGCTTTTGCACTTGGATGCATCATGTATACACGGAGTGAGGCACTGGTCTCTGCACAGGTGTAAACAGCCACAGCCACACAAGGGCTATTCAGCTCTTCAAGGAGGTCTGCTCTTCAACCACCTGCTCCTGTTCTCTCCAAAAGAAAGGTGGGAAATAGGAGCACCCAACAGACTAAAACCAACCAAGGGCTAGCAGGTGGAATACCATCTAGTGGTCATCATCTTGCCTTTAAAATTTTGCTTTAGTATCTGTGGTCAAAAATTATGCCTATAAAGATCATATGATACTCTAAAACAGGCAGGTCATTTTATTAAGATATCATAGATTCATGTAAAAAGTAGACATTTTTGTTTATGATACCAGGAGATTCATTGAGTTATAAAAATGAGCATGAAAGAGTTTGCAAAATATTATAAATAGTAGGAGGCTTTGATCAGTCTACTGTTTTGATTAACAGTTGAAAATTTCTATAAAAGAAAAAAATATCTCTATACCAGTTGCACTGCAGTCTTGCCCTTTGAAAAGGCAGAAAAAAACTAACACAGCATTACACAATTAGCAACTGTATCTTAGAAATTAATACCTATAGAGGAACAATTAAGTCGTCTTTGGCTGGAAGTATCTTTGCCACTTTCCTGTAACCATTCATTTATTCCCATCAGTAAGTATAATGAGAAAAAAATGTATTTTTATGTTTCCAAGAAGTCAAGGCTCCCTTGGTAAGGCACAGGTTAAGTTTAGCATCACAGACATTGCATTAATTTTTCCTATGATAGAAACATTTTTTCCTATGAAATATTATTAACATTTGTTTCTTTCATTGGACACGGTAAGAGACACTGTTTAATCAGCAGCACTAACCAAGACACTGTATAAGCAAGTAGGTTTTCTTCCCTTCAGTGGCACTGCAAATTTTCTTGAGTCATTGCTTTCCTTGAAATTACTGTATAAAAGTTTTACTTCTTCTTTTTACCAAGAGCACAGAAAATAAATGTCATCCAACCCCATCTGTTGCCTCAATGAAACAGAAAAAACAAATTGTTGTTAGCTAATAACACTGGAGAGTGATACATCAAAGGAGCAGAATTTACACCTATGCCTTGTCTTGATTAGAGGGTTCAAGTTTAATTCAGCATGCCACTGTTTCCTGCTGTCTGTTCCTCTTCATCAGTAACAAACGCTACTTAGAAGTTGTTGATACTGAACACATGGACCCAATTAAATCTGTAATGACATCCACTTATTTGAAGTTTCAGCCCTGATGTGGTCTCCAATTCATTCACCAAATGGCTTCCATCTATAGAAGGATTTTTTTACTTGTGGTGGAACCCTGAAGTGCAGAACTGAGTGATCATAAAATGGACAAATTAGGCACGGAACTCACCTTTGATAGAGCACCCCATTAAGCATTTCAGGCATCTAAACAAGCTATGGTCATACTCGTGGCCTATTCTGCTCAGTCTTGGACATTTGTTAAATACTACTACATGCATAATATTTTATATTAAATATGCATCTACAGAGACAATGTGTAATACATATAATATTGATGACAGGTATGCCAACCAAAGCACCTCAGAAGATGGACAAAATAGAAAGCAACCAGAAAAATCTGGTCACCTTATTCCTCTGTGGTTCAAGGTCACAATAAAGAAATAAAGGGGATCTGTTCACACCTCATATTGGGGTAGAAAATGTTTAATACTGTCACTATCACGTTGCATTTGGTTATCCTTTTACCTTTGGGGCAGACTGTAGTTCCAGTGTAGCTGTCTGAGATAGAGTTAATTTTTGTCATAATAGCTTTTGTAGACCTGGTTTGAATTTGTGATGAAAACAGTGTTGATAACACAGGAATATTTTGGTTATTGCTGAGCAGGGCTTGCACCAAGTCAAGGCCTTTCTGCCCATCACAGCACCTCACCAGTGAGTAGTCTGGTGGTGCATGAGAAGCTGGGATTTTACACAGCCAGGACAGCTGACCCCAGCTGATCAGAGGGATATTCCATATCATATGGCATCATGCTCAGCAATAAAAACTGGAGGGAAAGCTTGCCAGGGCTGCAATTGTGAGGTTTTGCATCACTTGTTCCATTTTGGTTATTTTAGGGGTGGGAGCTTTTTGTTCATTTTTTTTACTTATGTAACTGTCTTTTTCTCAACCCTTCAGTTTTCTTACTTTTGTCCTTCCAGTTCACCCCCCCCCACCATCACATGGCAGGGTTTGCCTGATGCTGAGCTGTCAGATGGGGTTAAACCACAGCAACTGTTCACCCAGCAAATAACTAGTTTTTGTTACTGCAGTTGCCGTAGCGTCTTGTCATGAACCACAACTTTATTTAAAACACTCATAAACACCAAAAACCCAAGAAGTCAGCATTCATATTGCCCTTTAAGGAGAGGAGCAGTAGTGGAAATAGATAGATGAAGGATCACACAGAGATAGAACCAGTCGATATTCATTTTACTGAAAGTGGTGTTGGCAAATGCTTGTGGAGGGAGACACTGTCCTGAGGCAGCAGAAGCCCTAAATTCAGAAGTGCATGGCTGATGAAGATGGCAGTAGTAGTCCCTCTGACATGTCCTGGGCTCAGCAGCCCACACAGTGCTCACATGAGAGTGTATTCTCCAAGCCCACTTACAGATTACTAACACCCTGTTCCCTCTCAACAACTTTCACCAAAAAAAAATTTAAAAAGAAAAAAAAAGGCAATAAAAATCAAGACACACAGGGAAAGCTTATGAGGATAAAAATGAATTGTTGAGGCTCTGATTAAATTTTATATCTGATTAAAAGGCAACTGTATATAGTTCATCCAAATAATGACAGGAGATAGATGGTACATACAGATTTTTCAACAGTTTAACTTCAGGTTTCAAAAGAAAAGAAAGAATATCTAGATTCTAGCATTTATCCAGAGCCTTGAGGAAAGGACATTATGGATTAGGGCAAAAGTCATAAATATTCCTTTCTGACAAAACCTTTACCAAAATATCTGAAAAGGAGGAAAGCAACATTACAGGAACAATTAACAATAACAATGTATTTCAGGTTACAGAAACCCTTCTTTCCTCTTGAAAGGGTCGTGACAAGCCTCCTGCTGCATCAGCTTCTGGTGTCTGTGACACATACACTGGAGCCAAAAGGGCAGCAAAATAAGCTGCATCAGAACACAGCATACGAGGAGGAGGTGAGAAATCCAAGTACCACTAGCAAGCTCCAGCAGGACACTGCATTTCTAATAATGCCTTGCCCTTAATTGCCAGAAGTTGATCTCACTGCTTTTCTGGGATGAAACTGAAATGTAACTGGCCTGCATTGCACATCATTAAAAAGGGAAAGCTCTAATCCACAGTTTATTATTATTTTCATCCAAGAGGGTGCACCCCAGATGGTGATAATTACTCATAACCTTGAGGATATACAAGAGCTTTAAAAGGTTTGATTTTGAAAGAAGTTGCTTAATGAAGTAGAAGCTGAAGTCTGAAAGATAATTTTATTATTTCTTTTTTACCGTTTAGATGTTTGATGCTGCTATTAGAGTGCAAGAGCTTTTATAGCTCAATCTTCTTGGAGACCAAGTCACTATCTTTAATTTGCAGCCAAAAACAAGAGCATCTATCCGCTAAAAAATTAATTGAGCAATAGTAAAACACCACACAATACAGAAAATTTTACTAAGAACATCTAATGGAATGACCCTTTCATTTGGAGTTTTTACTCTACTCCCTCACATATTCTTAGATTTTTGTCTCTCAGCTCCTGAGAGCAAATTCCTTTCTTCCTGTGCTTCTGTGTTTTCTAGATTATCCAGCTGACAGTAAGTAAATACAGATAAGAAAAAAGCCTTTCCATTCAGGCTGGAAGCTGCTATGAGAGAATTGGTGTGTTTAATTATTTTTACACTATTTATGTAGCCTCTCAGCCTCTGAAGAAGCATCCTTTAGCAAGGATGTCTTTACAAAACCTTTACAAAGGGTAAACTAGTTGTAAGTTGTTTTTCCCATTAGCCTTACTCTTTTGCTTTCCTGAATAGCATGTTGCATTCTGGGTCCAGAGAGGCTTTTTTCCAGCTGTTTTTATTCTGGGTGGAAAAAAATCTCTTTGTTTTCTCACTTTTTTGAGTGCTATTTTATATGTCTGTACTGAATGCTTTTGCCAGTGATTCTGGATTGCGTTCTGTAGGGCATCTGTAATGGAGAGTCCTTACTACCCTGTGCCCTTATGCCAAGTGCATAACACAAGAAGAGTAAGCTGGAAATCTTGGTGGTCTCCAGCATAGGAATGTCTGGTTTTGCTGCAGGAAGCTTGCAAACCCACATTTGTTTATATATTTATACTTGCTCTTTTCCCCTTTTCTTCCATATTCCTCTAAAATAAGGAAGCTGCAACAGCCATCTAACCCACTCATGCTCCCTGGTCAAGGCTCTCAGCTTTCATGTCTCCTACTCCTGGCACCAAAGACAGGATTTCAGCAGCTCCTACTGGCCTCAGAGATGCCTTAGATAGTCCTTGCTAAGTGACATACACCAGAACCACATCAGGAAGCATCTGTCTTCACCTCCTGTGTTGTATGTGCCAGCCCCATGCAGATGTGCCTCAGAAACTGCAGAGCACTTAAAATGGTTCTGCTTAAGAACCTAAACCCCTTTCCAAAAATAAAACTTTCTAATATGACACTAGAGGGAATAAAAAGGAAAAAAAAAGGAGGGGGGGGGAGTAGAAAAAAAGAGAAGGAAAGAAGAGCATGGAAAGAAGAGTGTGCAAGTGTTGAAATCCAAAGTAAATTCAGCTGACCCATCTGCCTTGCAAATACAGTGCATCCTGAACAGGAGGCTTTAAACCAAACTTCAAATAGCTTTCATAAGGTCCTGCTATGAGGTCCTAGAGAGTTCCTTCCAGTGCAAAAATAGGTGTCCTGCCTTCACAGGCACCACTTGGGGATCTCTGAGAAGTAGAAGATATTTAATGAAGTTCATTTTGCAAAGAGGCGTCCCCATTCAATTTTTTTCAGCCAAGGAAGGGGAGAGTGCCAAGGGGCTGGAGTTTGCAGCACCTCAGAGTGATGGCATCCTGCCAGCTTCTCTTTGCAGGCATATCCATGCCAGAAGTGCTTAAGTGCAAATGGCATGTAAACCAGAAACACCTGTCATAATTGTGCTGGGGGTGTATGCAGATAATTATGTGAAACTCTGTGAAAAAAGTGTGCTTTCCTGCCCAGAGAATGTAATGAAAAGTTTTACTGTGTTGAGCAATATGGTTGGAGTGGTTGTGCTGATTTTATCGACAGCTGGCCTTAGAGCATGCAGCAGGGCTCTGCTCAGCCCTCCCTGGAAGCATCAGCACACCTGGACCTCCCTGCCTCCACTAGATGCCTTTTCACACCCGCCTCACCCTGCTCCCCCACGTACATCACGGTAGATGGCTACACTGCAGTAAGGCTCACCTGAGACCTTTTCATTTCACTTCAACAGTAGTAAATCTGTCATTTAGATTGTAAATATGGATTTTTCAGCAGTACTTTGCCACCTTATCTTATTTTTTGTCAGCAAGCAGTAAAGCTCTGACAAGACCCTGAGAGCAGTTTAGCAAAGGGCACTCAGGCTCTGATTTTGTGCCAGCATGGCATGAAGCCAACCCAGCAGATACATGCTGCTCCACAAGCAAGCAACAGCTCAGGCTCTACAGCTCTTTGATCCATGTTATATTGCAGAACCTCGGTACATATGTCAAGGAACTGCACTAATGATTTGGGGGCACATACCTCTGCATGAGGAGGTGTTTGGGATCAGTATAACAAGAGAACATTTTCTTATAGATCTTCTCATGGCTGTGAGTATGGAGTGAACCACCATGGCACAGGAGAAGCCCTCATTTCCCCTGATCTTCTCTTTAGTCAAGTGTGATGGCACAGTGTTGTTTTCACTGGTACAAGAACAGTGTCTGGGATCAGCTGCTGAGATAATTGTAAATTTCTGTTCCATAATACTGAATGTAGCTGGTGCTCAGGACTGAAAACCCCCCATCTGAAGAATTCTGAAGTAAAAGTTCTACTGGGAGCACTTAAAACATAGAGAACACAGTATGTCAGAAGGCAAACAAAAGCAATGTAAAAGGAGAGTAGCAAATTTTTATCCTAGAGAAAAGCTGTTTAGCTATGGGACCTGTCAAGTCAGACCTAGTTGTTCATAGTAAAGGAGGATGATGATTCATAAGTGCATGAACTGAATAAAAAAGGTATTTTATAGCACAAAAGATGATGGTTTGGGACCTGAGAATAACTTACAGTGATGAATAAGACTCAGATGGGCTTATGTTTCATCTAGATCAGTTACTGAAGGACAGCCAGACTTCCCTTGCTCTCCTGCAAATTTGACCTATAGAAGTTGTATAGTCTACTCATTATGTCTCTGCAGAAGAGACCAGTGAGACCAGGCTTCCATCTGGCTGGGATTCAGGATGTGTGTGTGTGCCTGAGCTACAAAAAGTATGTCAGGACTGTAGGACTTTCCTCTTCCATCCAAAGAGCCTAGAGCACACTGTGGGTGTCCCCTGAAGAGCTTAGCCCAGGGCAAAGCCTAGTCAATGGGATTTAGAGATTAACTTTGTGCCAGACTGCCAACCAGTGCATGGAGCTGCAGTAGCTGGGACTAAACTTCCTACTTGCTCTCTGGCCACATTTCATACAGTGAGCAAAGGACAGACACTTCCCTGGGCTGAAATCCCCCAGACCCCACTGGGTCCATATTGCCCAGGCTTGGCCTCATGCACTTCAGGCTGTACTTAGAGGCCTTGTGAGTGGAAGGGCTGGCAAAGGTGGTCTTGAAAAGTGATTTCAGGGCTGTGCTTACCGGACCAAATAGATGTCTCTAAACTATTTCAGATTCCCCAAGTCCAGTGCCTACTACTCAGCTGCAAGGTACAGTTTGGGTTGTGACTTGGGGACTTGGCAACCTGGAAATGAATCAGTTGAACTTTCCATATTTGAAAAGTAACCTAGGAGTTCAGATGAAAAAGCAGTGACCAGAGACTACCACTTTAAACTGTTGGGAACTAACAGAATTTTTGCCAGGGATTGGTCTCTGGTCAATTTTGAAATTTAATTAATTACCCATGCTGTGCTATATTTTAATTAATAAGGATGTTTACTGCAATAGTCCCACAATTTTTTAGAGTGAACCAAAATATAGAGCAGCAGGGGTTCATTTGTGGCACTGATTTATTTTAAAGTTGGTTCAAGTGAAACACCCACATTTTAGAGCCAACTTTTCATGTCCCTGCAGTAAAAATAAGGTTGTGCTTGTCTGTAATGAATTTAATAGTAGGATTTTTTTTGTTAGTCTTGAAAACATTTTGTTAGTCTTAAAATTCTGCCTAACTTTCTAGTTCCCTGATTAAATAAATGTGGTCTGACATACTTCATGCCAGCCCATAAAGTGCTCCTGAGTCCAGGCCTACAACAAATGCCAATAAAAGGGGCTGCTAACCCTCTACAAAGCCCCCATGACCACATCTCATTCACAGAGTTGTTCTTAGCTCTCTGTGCATCTTAGGTCTACAGGAATATATGCACTTTTATAGACATTTTAAACATGAAACCAGTCTCCTTATTTTCCAGAATTTCAAAGTTATCCAGAGAGTGAACCAGTTTGAGATGTTGACATTTCTGCTTTCATTCCTGTTGCTGCAGAATGCTGTTACAAGTGATAAGAAATTGAATCATACTTTAGAAATAGCTTACAAGTTATTTAATCATACATAATAGCTTCTTAATTTGGCTCAGAGTGCCAAATAGAAGTATCTCATCCTGAAACATCTTAGGGCTGAATCTCAGTCTTCATCTGGAGACCAGGGGCCATGTACTCATCTAGCTGCTCATGCATAGGTCACTTCTGCAGGCTTTATTTAAAGTCAGTTTTCTCTAAGTTAAACAAACTGAACCCCTCAGCTTCTCCTCATTTCTTGCATGTGTAACCCCCAGCTGCCTTGGTATCTCCACACTGGGTACCATCCCTTGCTAGTCTGTCTCTGGGGATGTAATACTGGAGCTGAAAACTGGACACTGCAGACATGGACTCACAAGGGCTGAGTGGAGTGGACTAATTGTGGTTCTGGACCAAATAGCTGCTGCAGTCCAGGATATGATGAGCCTTCTGCTCTGCAAGAGCATCCTCTGGACTCATGTTCAGCTTCTTTTGTACCAGCAGACCGTTTACAGATTTTCTCCCTACTAGCCTGTCCCCAGCCTGAGTTCATTCCCTCTAACTTCAGACCTTTTCATTCTCTTTGCTAAATTTCTTGAAATATTCTTCAGCCTGCACATCATGGTCCCTTAAGGCAGTCCTACCCTTTCGTGAGTCAACAACTTCAGACAAGAATTCATTGACATTACTATATGAAATTCACCTTCATAATTGCCACTCATTCCTAAAAATAACTCACATGATTAATTATTTTTATTCTGTAAAATGTCAGTATTCTGTGATGCGTATGTCTCCAGGATTAAAGATATTCCCAATCTCTTATTGTTCCCTCACTGGTCAAATAAATTAATAAAAATCAGTAACTTTCTTATGCTCTGGTCTGTTAGCTAGGAATGACAATAGAGGGGATTGAAGTCTTCCCACTGGTTAGGTTTCCATTGTCAGATATTTGCCAAGGGTTCAGCCACAGTTTCTTGGCTTGTGTTTATAGCACCAGAAACTCCCAGGTGGTCTCTCTATCCAATTACCCACCAGGCTGGTATTGGCTTCTGTGATGAGTTGGAGGTATCACACTTCAGTCTAGCACAGCTGAAGGCAAAATGAGCTAATATGAAACATTCTATTTCAACAGTTTGTTAAGCAATATGTGTTTCCCAACCTCCTCTTTTGGATTGCCAGATAATTTTCAGAATGGGAAATTTATTAAAACTTGGGTTTAGTTTGGTGAAGACCCTCAAAGTTTTATCTCCATCAGACACTGCATTGGTCATCTTCATAGGAACATTCTACTTATAGCTTCAAAAAAAGTCCATAAACCAACAGAACAAGAATAAAAATTGGTCTCAATTTCCACCATGATGGTACTTTCATGGTCAGTAGCATTCTGTGTCTTTTTTTTCTTTCTGTACCACTTACAGCAGACTTTTCCAAATTTCTTTCAAAATGTAGTGTGAGGAGAGAGATAAGTGGCAGAAAATTCAACCAGGTGAGTTTGTGGAGGAGAAAATATGTGAGAGAAGGATGATGGAAATCATCAGTATAAATCTCTCCTCATGTGCATATGGGCCTCAACAGAGATGGGAACAGCTCTCACCATCACTGATAATGTTTACCATCTGCACAATGACAGGAGCCAAATGAGAAAAATTGGAAGCTCTGACGTAGAGAAAAGAGACACCAGACAGCATGTTTAAGCCACAGTGTGGTCATAATAACTGATATAAAGGTTGATCAGAGATCAGGATCTGGAATGTAAATAAATTACACAACATTACCATTACATGAGATCCTCTCTTCAGACCAGAACCTCTTACTTCTCAGGCAACCTTAGCAAATTCAACAATAAATGCTAAACCAGGGCCATTTTATACTAAGCAAATTCAAAGAAATAGTGTTTCACAAAGGCCAAACAGCTTGCATTATGCAGATCTTTCCCAGTCTTCTAAGAAATGAGCAGTATTGGAATCCTAATTTTAAATCATTTTACTGGTAGAATTTCAGGAACCTGTTGGGGTCTGTAGTAAAGAGCCTCCACCCTAAAATCGTGCTAAAGCACACTCAGCTGCCAGCAGTTCGATCTGCTAGGATGGACTCTTCCAAAGTTGCTGCTGGCTTATCACAACAAATCACTGCATGTCCAAGATTCTTCTCTGTGCTGGTGTTACAAACCCTGTGGGTAAGGAACAGGGACTGGGAGGCTGCTTTCTATTACTTATTTTTCTTAAGAAAAATTCAACAAGGATTATTACTTCTATTTATCACTCACATAGAAGAAGATGAGCTTCCTCTTATTTCCTTGATTTGCCTGGTAAATGACACAAAAAACTCAGTCTATTAATTTTATTCACATTTGAATTGAGACTTTAAAAAAAAAGCTAAAGCACAAAGACTTAGCCGAAAACTAGGAGATGGGGCTTTATAATATAGCAGGAACTTGGTATATTCAAACATGTGGCAATAGGAAGCATAAAGTAAAGTTCTGTTGCAGAAATACATTTGTTTCTTTTTCTCACGGGCTTCAAAACATTTTTCAAATTCATGGAAAACACTTCTCAAAATCTCTAGTGACCATATTCTGTCTACCTAAAAAGCAATTTCTCATTGGATGAGAGAACATTATCAACTTGCAAAATAAAACAAGAGAACTTTCATAACTGCACTAGTACTGCTTATCCCATAAAGGGAGGAAGAGTTTTACCTTCTGGGCACCACCAATTAGGAGATTGTGCAGATCTTGGGATAAAAATTGCAACCCAAGTCTCTGTGTATTTATCACAAAATTCCTTAACTGAGACAGAGATCAGGCTATGCACCACACCGTTTGTCTTTATTAGAAGTTCTGCAGAAGTCAGGTCATCAGATATTTCTGGATTGTTTTCTGCATACCTTGAATGTTGTAGACAGCCAATTACATCTATCCAGGTACTTATGCTATAAAAGGACCATTATGGCCCTGTTCCCAGTTTGAACTCTCTCAGCAGCTTCTTCCTTTCTTAGCTTTTAGGTAAGGGAATTTTTTTCCAAGAGACTTATAAGAGCCTGTATTAGACTTCACCCCAATCCTTGAAACAGGACTACTTTCTGAACTAGATTTCCTTGAAAAATAAGTGTTTTCCCATGGCAGGGCTCTAACATAATACAGATGAAAGAAAACAAACACACTGCTCAGGCCTTGATCTCCCACTTACATGCATAATTAATTTCACATGGAAAAATATTTCCACTGATTTAGGACTCTTCATAAGCAGAATATGCAGTTCATATGTATTTGTAGAACTGGGGGTCATACACTGTACACAAGTGAACATTCATTATTATTATTGGGGAAATATTGAAGAAAAGGCCTAGAGACTTGAGTATTAAAAGAAAAAGAAATTTTTATGATTTATAGTGTGGAAGCCTTTTCTAGGCTCAAGAAGAATCACAAAGTAATGATTTTCTGGCTATTGACACACAGGCTTTATGCTTTGCCAGGTCACCTCTTCAACAATATTGGCTAATCCAAAACATTTTGAAATTTCCCATTCTCTAAATTGCTCCAATCTAAACAGATCAGTGATTAACTTTAAATCTGCATTCCAAATGGCATAGTCCTCCAGCTCTTTAGGTAATCTTTCTCTTTGCAAAGGAATTCTTCTTTGCTTTTACTGCAATGTTACATTATTTTTGGTATAGATGTGGATCCTATTTAAGCATTTAAAAATTAACCTGCTGTTTGGAACAAGAGGGGCAAAAGTTCTGGAAACCCTCAGTGCCTTTGTTTGACTCCAATAAACTTTATAGACCATAATATTTCAAAAAAATCTGACTACTTCATCATGTTGAAAAAGCAATTGTTATCCTGGCAAAATCTTCACTTAAATATGTGCACTTAATACAACTTTCATAATGAGAACAATTAAAATTCTCTGTGTCAGAGTTCTGAGCAGGTAGACATGCCTTATTTTTACCTCTGTAGGAATAAAACAATTCATGTCTTCAATGCTGGCTTTTCACTGCAGAGAGCAAGCTGTTTAATGCTGTCAACACCAGGTTCCCCTCCGGCATCTGCATTATTGGCCAACACACATAAACAAAGCAGCTCAGGTCATGCTTCCTGCTCATTCAAAATAAGGAATACCAGGCATGAACTCTTTTGCCCTACTTGTACTGAGCTCCATAACTTTAAAAAAAAAGAATCCTTTTTTCCAACATTTCTTGCAATTCTTACGCTGGGAGAATGCATTCACATATAAGTATGACACATAAAGGAGTACCCCCTTGATCAAGTAATATCTGAGGTGAACAAGTATGAATCTTCTGAACATAGGTTAACATAAGTATACTAACAACATTACTAGGGTATAGGCTTATTTGTCTAGTGATACTTCCATCTGTACTGGCAGCTGTATAAGGAACAAATAAATGAATTTTGTTGCATTGCTTGAAATGTCTGGATACCTTCACAGACAGTTTTTGCACTTGTCTAAACTGCCAGTGAGGTTCATTGGGAAATACAGTCACCTCACCAATAGTCCTTACTACTAACATCTTAATATTCAGCAGAATTTCCAAGTAAATATACCCTCCTAACCATCTTCCATTTTAGAACACTAACCTCGTGAAAGAAGTGAAGAAATAGTAACAAAAGGCTTCTCAGCCTTCTTTGAGAAGAGTACTCTCTAATCCTCTATCATTTTTAGCTACTCTAAGGTAAAAGCCTTAGTTTCTAGCTAAAGAGAACTACAAAGATTAAACAGGAAGATCAAAATCAACATAGGAATCACTACAGAAAAGTTCAAAACTTAAAAAAATTTCATTCTTCTTGGCACTTATCAGTGGAAAGGTGATAAGCTGCGACACCTTGAGTCTTGAAAAGTATCTGTGATTTCTGATGAGCAGCACAGCCTATTCATATGAGGTTTTCCTACCTAACAGCATCAGATCACAGAAACAGAAATGTTTCTGAAATGTTTCTCCACGAGTCTCAAAATCCCACTCAGAGAGAAACAATTACCAGTACTAGATCAGTCCTGGCATAACTTTGTCTAGCCAAGGCTTGAATGCAAACCCCATCAGCTCTCTGGACGATTGAGACCTGTTTCTCGAACATCTCAAAGTGAACTCTGTGCTGTTGTCTCATATCATCTGCTGCTACTGTAAAGATGTAAGAACCACACCTTTACAACTGCCATTCATGTAGCTGTAGGCTGCTGCCAGACTATCCCTTAGCTCCCCTTTTCCACGCTGAATGAGCCAGCTGTCCTAATCCCTTTGCAAAGGCCCCCTGTTCAAAATCCCTGACCACTGAAGAAGGCTTCCTTCAGACTTTTGCCATTTCTCAGCTTGAAAGGGGTATTTAAAACAAGCTCCTGCATTCCAGATGTAGTCTCAGCAGACCCATGCAGAAGGTTATAAAAAATTCCTCCAATTGTTTGACCACACCTTCCTAATGTGTGCTCTAGTCCATTTTCCACCTTTCCTTGTTCAGAACAGCAGTGCACTTTTGTTTCTTATTCCAGGAGTTTTTCAGAAAATCCTCTGATGTCCCTGTGGAAAAGAAACTGATAAATCAGTAGTGTGCACATGGAGTGAAGGAAGACAGCCAGCTTTTGGGCTGTTTTTAAAGAGTTTAGCCAACAGTCAAGGGAAGTGACTATTCCCTCTTTCCAGCTCTGTGAGGCCACATGTTCTGGGTCCTGTTCTGGGTTCACTCCAGTATAAGAAAGACATGTGGCTTTGGATCACTCCAGTAGGAGAGTCACCAAGGTAGTTGGAGGCTGAAGCACAGGATGTTCAAGGAGAAACTGAAGGAGTTGGGTTTGGTCAGTATGGAGAAACAGGCTATGAGAGATAGTATTGCTACCTACAATGTACTGGGAGAGTGTAGAGAGAAGAGGGTCACTCTTCTCTGAGGTGCAGGAAGGACAACACAGGAAATTCCAACTCAATATAAGGGAAAATTCCTAACATGAGGGTAGATAAACACCATACCAAGTTGAGATGTGGTGATAGTCAAAATACAGTAAGACAAGGCTCTGAGTAACCTGATCTAATGGCAAAAGATTCAACAAGTCAACTTGCAGAGACTTTTTCAAACTATGTGAGTCAGTAATTATTTGTCCTTCACTGTATTCCCAAGGTCTCCTGCAGCAAGGCTGCTACTCAGCTAGCCTGTTCCCAGTCTTCCAGGTGCAGATATTTGTTCTTTTTGCTGAAACTCATGCTGGCACAGTCCTCAAGTTTCTCAAGGTCAGTCTGAATATAATCTGTGTCTTTTGCTGTATCAGCAGTTCCTTCCTATCTTAATGATGCCCTCAAATTTGCTGAACAGTGCTTTCTGCTTTATTATACAGGTCACTGATAAAAATACCGAGGAACATCAGCTCTATTTTTAACCCTGGAATACTTTGCTTGTTACCGACAACCACCTGAACACAGGCATTTCAACTCACCCAATGGTCTGATCATCCAGCCCATCCTTTCTTGGCTTCCACATGAGAGGTCTGGGGTCAGAAACCTTACTAAAGAGATATCCACCCCTCTCCCCTCATTCTCATAACCAGTCTTTTCACTACAGAAAGCAATCAGGATGTCTGTTTCTGATTACCTCCTTGTCCCATTTGAGTTTAGGAATGGATTCCAAGAGAAGATTGTGCACTGCAATCTTTGCAGCAACTGAGGTAAGCCAGCAGCTGATAGCCTTCCAGATCCTATTTTTTTGCCATTCTTGAAATGAATGTACTGCTTGCTTTTTCCATTCATCATGATTTTTCACAGACAATACACAGCAGCCTTGGAATCACAGCAGCCAGGAAGGCAATTACAGCAGCCAACTTTTCCAGCATCTTTAGGTCAGTACCAGGAATATGAATATGTCCAGATGAAGCAGTTTTTCACTTGATGACACAGCACTGGCTCCTTTCCAAACTGTCCTGATACTTGCAGGGATCAGGGAGAAGGTTCTGCCTGTGATATGAAAGGTGAAAAGGCCCTGAGTGCTTCAGCTTTTTCCATATAACCCACACTGTGTTGTCTCTTATACATCAGCAGCCCCCAATCTTTCCTGTACAATTTGTCCTTCTTGCTCAATATAATGAAGCTATTTTTAACTTTAGGGTTTTTGGCTTTCCTGATTTTTTCCCTAAGTACCTTAGTGATCCTTCTATATTCCTTTTTTCCCTAAGTACCTTAGTGATCCTTCTATATTCTTCCTTTGCGGACTGTTTTTGTTTCTGTTTCAAACACCTTCACTGTTCGTATTTCAGTTCATCAAGGAGCACCCTTTCAGGTCTTGTTCTGAAACTTCTTGTTTTTCCACAAAAAAGGATGCCTTCATCCATCAGCAAGTTCACTTTGAAGGAGTCATTCAGCTCTTTTGGGTACCCTTCTGCTGCATGGCTGCTTCACAGAGGACTTTGCTTAGCAATTCCTTGAATAACCAGGTCTGATTTCTGGAAGTCTAGAGCCCTAACTCTACAGTTTTATTTTCAGACTTCCTCCAAATCCTGAGCTTCATTGCTTTGTGCTTCCTGCAGCTTAAGATGCCACCAGTGACTGTGATTCCTTGTGCTCCCTGCAGCTTAAGATGCCACCAGTGACTGTGTTTTTCAGTCCTTCCTGCTCTGTGGGCAGTTAAGTCCCAGAGAGCGACACCCCCAGACAGCCTCTCTGACATTTGCATTGGAAATGTGTCTGCCACACAGTCCATCCTTGGGCTGTCTGCATGAAGCCACATTGACGTCACAGCAGTTGTCCACCCAGAAAACAGGTGCCTGCAGGTGGGAGGTTTCCACTGGTTGTTTGCAGAAGGCCTCTGCCCCTGTTTCCTATCAATCAGGTCTGTGCCAGACTTCTAAGATGTCCTTAGTGCTGCCTTTCCCCTCTGATGCAGAAGCTTTCAATTTAGCATGTCTCTAGTTTTGCCCTGTAGAGCCCTGTGAATATAAAAGATAACCTGCTCCTTATTTTCCCTGGGTATTGCTCCTCAGTGACCTGTTTTCTCCATGGATTACTTTCCTAGCGTATTCCCTGTCTGATGTGAACAGACCCTGATTGAGACTGGCCCTACCTTTTGTCTCCTCAAACCTTGATCTCCTGGTTCATCAAGGGAGGTCCCTAAAGGCACCAAGAGCAGCGAAACATTCTAGATATTTAAATGATGGCATATAAAAGTAGTAACCAGTGAATAGTTTATGCACAATTATTTTCAGGAGTAAATGTGATTTTTAAAGTGTACTAAAACACCTGATATTTGCATAGAGTTGCATATTGATATAAGCTGCAGAGGTAAATTAGAGGCACTCAGCTTGGACTCTTCAGCTCATATTTGTGCTCTTCATCCTTGGATCCATAATATGACTTTGGGGCTTGTGTTCCTTGTACTAAGTTTTTAGATTCATGTAGGTAACAGCTGAAGTGTCATGCTAAGATCTTAAACCTTTTTTCTACTAAATTCTACTAGTTTACACTGGAGAAAGATCAATTTTATTTATCTTTACTTTACTTTAGCTGTTGTGGCTCTTTCAATGGCCACATTCTCTTCACTTCCATTGAACATTATTCACAATAATACTAAGCAGTTGTGTGAGCATCCATGTATGAATTATCTTACAGTCAGAAAGTAGCTTTATTTTCAGCAGCTAACATAATTTTACTTTCAGTTTAAAATTTTAAAATATTTCTCTTTTCCTCCAGTAATTATATTGTGCACTACAACAAACTACAGTAAAAAATTATAAGTCATATTAAAAAGCATTGGTTTCCTAAATTTAATGTAAAACATTTGGACTTCATTTTCTTCCAGACACATTAAGCTTTTATGACTTCTTTTTGAAAGATTGTCCTGTGCTCCATAATTCATAATTGTTTCTGCTCTGGCATATTATCCATTTACCAATAAATTTATTATAAGATGGATTTTGGAATTCTTGTATTTTGTGGGGGGTTTTTATAAATCTTTTCTGAGTTCATCTAGAAATTAAAACTAATGCCAGGCAAATATAAGCAATTATCTGGAAGTCAATCCAAAGATAAATGCCTGAGTTTAAGCAAAGTGCAGTATTTCACTCTTCTATGGTGCTCAAAAAGAGTATATAACAGCAAAGTTGTATTGAGGTGTCCATATTTCTACTATTTCATTCCATGTTTAAAAAATAAAATTATTACTTCAATAAAAAATTTAATATTTTCTTCAGGCATTCTTTTTAGTAACAAAAATTAGGTGCCATCCAATCCTATAGAAAATATTTTTAGATTTACATTAACTCACTATTTTAGGCACAAACAATACTTGCAGAAAACTAAATTAGAGTTTCCATCACAGGAAAACACCCCCAGCTTTTAGTTTCTCATAAAGTCTAAGGTTTTTAAGAGGTGGCTGAAGGCAGCTTCTATTAGAAGCGTTGGCACTTACCATCACTATGAACCTCATCACACATCTGTAACACTCAGTTTGCTTTGAAACGCTTGACCACATGTGGTTTACAGTCAGCCTCCAGCTTCTGGAGTTAAGGTTGTTATTAGAAAAAATAGTGGTAGAAAGCTTTGTTCTTAGAGGCCAAAAATGGGTTTTGCCTCATCTGTTTCTAAGCAGAATTCTGCACCTGCATCTGCCACCAGCTCTCCTTGAGACTGTATTTTCTGTAAAATAAACCTCTTCTATCTGCCTGCTTGCAGTGCACCCTCTTTATGGTAGTGACCATAACTTCTGTGGTGTAAGAATTAACCCAGTGCATAGCTCACTGATCCACAGTCAGGCAGGAATCTGACAGAATAAATACAACTCTTCTTTCTTTCAGACCCATGTTGAATACAAGGCCCAAACTGTAAAACTTCAGAAAACTGTATCAATGGATAAATTTAAGCCATATCAAATTAGATATTTTCCAGCTCCTGACCCTGAATCTTCTGTTAAAACTTGAACTCTACAAACCAAATTATTTTTAGCTTCAAAACCCTTGGCTAATTTATTTTCATTTTGAATGTCTTTGTGCTTCCAGTTTCTGGCAACTTCTACAAGTGAGAATGCCAAAGTCCTGCATTCAAGTTGTATCCTTAGCCAAGTGAAAAGGGGAAAACACTCAACATCATGCAATACACTTTTCTCATGAGTTTTCTGTTCTCATGAACTTTATAGGCCTGTTCTGGAAATACAAAGGTTCATAATGTAAGAGACATCAGATAAGGAACCAAACTTTTGGGATTCACCCATTTGTCACTAATTACTCTTCCTTCTGGCAAAAATAAAAGCAAGACTGCAGAAGGGAAGAAAAAATGTAAGCAAAGGAGGAAAATCCAGAAATTAAAAAAAAATACATTAAGAGAAGATCCATGAACAGACTGAAAAGAAATTCCGAAAGAAAAAATAATGACATTAGGCTGGATGTAACTGCATTCAAGGGGTGAACTATGGAGAGGAAAAATGGGATAAGATGGGCATCTAACTGGATATAGACATGTGCTTTGTCTTAGAAGCTAAAATCTGAACCTGAACACCTCAATTCAGACAGCCAAAGTTGAGGTATTGCCTAAATATTTACTTTCTTATCACCTTCTTTATTCTTTTGTGTGCATCAGTAATTATTTTGTTGTACAATACTAGTAGTATTTTAGGATCCTCATTTTTATACACAGGTGTGCTGATTTTGATTCGGGTACAGTTAATTTTCTTCATGGTGGCTGGCATGGGGCTGTGTTTTGGATTTGTGCTGAACACAGGGTTGATGATATAGAGATGTTTTTGTTGTCGCTGAGCAGGGCTTACACAAAGCCCAGGCCTTTTCTGATTTTTGTACTGCTGTGCTGGGAAGGGGGCAGGGGGCCTTGGGAGGAGACACAGCCAGGGCAGGTGACCCCAACTGACCAAAGGGATATTCCAGACCATGTGACATCATGTCCAGTATATGAAATGGGGTAAAAAAGGGAGATGGGGGGACATTGGTACTGATGGTATTTGCCTTCCCAAGTCACAATCACACATGATGGGGCCCTGCTCTCCTGGAGATGGCTTAACACCTGCCTGCCCATGGGAAGCAGTGATTTAATTCCTTGCTTTCCTTTGCTTTTGTGCACAGTTTTGCTTTTCCTATTAAATTTTGTCTTTATCTCAGCATATGAGTCTTCTCATTTTTACCCTTCCAATTTTCTCCCTTATCCCACTGCTGGGATTGAGCTGCTGTGTGGCTGGGGTGAAACCAGGACAACAAATCACTGATGGTCTATTTATAATAGGCCTTTATAATTATGATAGATGCATCAAAACTCGAGATCATAATATAAGACTTTATCTCAACTCTGTGGATAAAACCTGTATATTTGTGTACTATACTACAATATATGACAATATAATGCAGGGACAAAAAAGCAATATGTGGGAAAAAAACCCAAAAATCTATTCTCAGTGTGTCACTTCACTTACGATCTCATACCTGTAGATACATCTACCCAAGCACTGCAGTGTTCTGTGAACTCACACCATGCCCACTGCACTCCTCTAGCTATTTACAGTCTCTTGACATAAAGAGCCTTAAAAAATGTCATTATCTTGGAACTTGGAATTACAGACACTTTTATCTTATGGTTTTCATATATCATCTGATTGAATGATCCTAATCTTCTGAATTTTTACAACATTGCATGACCTTTAGCCACATGACTTTCATCACATTTGTCAGAAGGTTAAAGCCTCACATAATTTTGAAAACGTACACATTTTAAAGGTTGTTGCTATTAGTATCTATAGATATCTGCTGGGATACCTTGCAGTGCTTTCATGGACTACATGCTGGTTTTGATTGCCGTGAATGATGTAAAACTCTGTTCTTCTCATTCAATAGACACTAATCTTTCTTTGCTAAAGTCAAAGGTCCACGCTTTCTATACTTTTTCACTAGAAAAACACTTTTTATGGCTAAGATGATACTATATTGGCTAATGCTTGGCAGAAATCCATTTCATTTTTATTCTTCAATTCTAAAAACAACAGAGCAATAGTGACTAAAAACCCTCTTAATAGCAATTCAATGTATACACTAAATATGCAACTGTCAATGAGAAATATTGAATATGTACAGACATACTTGTAAATGCTATATATATAAATAAGTAAGCAAGCAGAGGTTAGACTGTTTTTCTTTTAAAAAGAGTTTTCTTTTTCTTGAAAAAACCTCTCTTCCAAAAAATAAGACAAGCTGCAGCCTACTATTGCACAGTGGCCACCATGTAGCTCTTAACATTAGCTAGCAAGTTCTCCTATTAGTTAAAGCAAGCATTTTTCCAAGAGACTCAGTTATTTTCATTCCTTTAGGCAGTATATAGGAAACTCAGCTTCCCAAAAGGGCTGGAAGAAGCCCAGGGGTCCTGTCCTCACACACAGAACTCCAGATCTTTTCTCCTTCTCCTTAACAATAACTTTCATACAAAAGAAGAGGAGACACTTCAGTTACATTACAATTAGTTATATGTGAAATGTTTCTCCTTGATTGTAAACAGCCTTGGGTCTGCTGTAAAACAAAACATGGCACTGTTCGCTGGCATTAATAAAATTGTCCTTTATTAGAGATACCTGATCTATATTGGAGAAACACAGAATCCTGGATGAGAGCTGGTGTCCTGCATCCAGTATTCCTAACAGTGGGTTTATCTTGTTGAACCAATGTCATACACATTTCACTATAAAAAAAACCTCATCACCAACCATCTTCTTTTTCAGCATGGCACAACTGTGTACTATTTCACAAAGGCATTTTCATTTCTGCCCTCTTGGAGATGAATCTCTGGAATCTGAGTGGGTGAATCTATGGCTCACAAGGTGCTGGGGTGATCAGCAGGAGCAGCAGGTCTGCTCTTTCCTGGTCCTTCAGCCAACTTCTTCTATACCTGGTAATGTATTCTCATGGAAGAAGTCCCCTCTGAAACGTACACTTCCTCGGTGAAATGCAGTTAGGAAAGGTTATTCCTTCCCTTAATTATTTCAGCTTTATGCTCAGTGGGATGTATCGAGGCCTTGCTGACTCTGAAAGGCTCACGAGCCAGCCACTACTTTGAGGTGCATCTGTCTGCACTTACAGGGAGGGTGCCAAAAATAGCAAAGGTTTAGATATCTACAGCCAAGACTTCTGAAAACACAGACCAAAAAGCAGTAATTTTGACATCAAAATGAGTCAAATCCAACAGATGAAACAGATTACAATGCAAGGCTAGAAAACAAAGCTGCCTTTTGGCATGCAAATCGTTTTCACCAGCCTTCCCTCAGGCCAACAGCTTTCTCCTGATGCACTCGGTTGCAAAAAACATTGGGCAGCCTGTGTGGGGTCCACTGGGAAGGTCTTCTTCCCACCACCTTTAAGATGTGTGTTTGTTCCCTAAGACTCTCAGAAAACTTCCAACATCTAAACACTACAGGCTCCCGCTGGCTGCCTCCCTCATGCTCCATACTGACCATTCCATCTTCTGCTCCAGATGCTCGTGCCTAGATAGTCCAAGAGAAATCTCCCAGGAGCTACATCTGTCCCAGACAGCAGCATCCAGACAAGGCAACCAGGGGCCTTCTCCTGCTGCCCAGCCACTCTATCAGACAACAACATGCAGTATATCAACGGGTAGCAGGCACATCAAGTGAATGTTCTTGCATCTCCTCCACCACTTTTTCTTATTTTATCTTCAAAGATNCTGAGCAAAAAAAACGCCAAAAGAAACCCCACAAAAAATACCCCACCAAAACTTTCCTCTCTCCCCAGACTTTAACTGGTGAATGTTTTCTCTTTATTTGCCTTTATTTGCCTGTTGTATGTTCAAAGATACTCCTCTGATTTCTCCAAACTCAGTTGAGAACTCAAAGTCCTTTTTAACAGTCATACATTTTTTTCTATGATTTGTCACGAGTTTTGTTTCATCACATCTTGACATATATACATTCTGACATAAATCAAAATTTTTATCTTTTCTGTTTCTGAAAACCAACTCTTGTTTTACTTACAATTATCTCTTTTAGTTTACTCTACATTTTTAATGCTGTCTCTGGTCATAAATCTAAAGTCAGTGTGGGCTTATAAAATGGACCTGTTCATGTCTGGGGATTCAGAAAATTATTTCTTTAAAATTTTCTGACCAATTCAGAATGCTGCTAATAAACATGCATACAGAACTGGCCAACCTTCACATACAGTGGTGCTCCCTTGCTGCCTATTTGCCACTAACTGCTTAAAAGAGTAGTCTGGCAGATAACACACAATCAAATGAACCTCCAGTGTTCTCTGGTGTGCTGGTCTCAGGTGGCATCCTTCCTCTTCTGTGTCTCAGCTCCATGCACACGAGCTGTGTAGGCCATGGTACTATGCACTAACAAGCTCTTGAGAGTTGTTCTGTAATTCACTCCAAAGCCTGCACTGGAGTACAGCTTATTACCACAACAAAACTTTATTTGGGCTTGACTGATTACACAGTCTGTTCTGAACCCCTTTAGTCTCATGGAATGATGATCATCCCTGCATAAAATCCCTGACTAATATGTCAGTGGAAGTTAAGGACTCTTCAATTCAACTGTGGTAGTCTCATTCATTTTAATGTCTCAGGGGCATTTATCTTTTGCACAGAAGCTCATGTCACATCTCCATGAGACCTTGAGCATGTCCCTTGCTTTTTTGGCAAAGGAATCATAAACTTAGGACATGATTCATGTAAAATGTGTCTATCTATAATTAAATGAATAGTCCATGTTTCCCAGTCTGGAAACTCCTAAATCTAGACATGTCTAAAGTACTTCTGATGTCCTTCTGGTTATCCTGATTGTCCTGTAAGCAGCTAAAGCACATACTTGAGAAATGCTGGATTGGGCAGCAGCTCTTCTGGAAGGAGCCAGAAGTCTTGGTCTTTCCCAAACTGAAAGGATCATCTAAACTCTGTTGTTGAAGAAAATAGAAAAATCCCATTCTGATGGAGAAATGGGGATCTGCAAAGTACGTGAAGAAAAAGTCCTTTTCATAAGGTTCAAATGACAGGCATTTAGCTGAAGTATTTTGTCCAGCTAAAGGTGCTGGAGTTTGATAAAACTGTGGATCAATTAGGGAAAATCCAAATGAGAACAAGGAGAAAGTCTTGAAAAGGATAAGCTAGGGGGGAAAAATTGAAATATTCTGGAAAATTATTAAAGTGCAAAACAGAAATAAGGCCCTTTCTGTGGGATGATTTCTGTTCATCTGCTCTGTTTTACCAATAAAATCTTAAGGTCACCCAGTGTAGATTGCATATTTTAAAGCGTTTCCACAACTGACTAATTTTCTAAATACTTTAGAATAAATTATGGGATGTAAGAATTTAGCTTCCTTCCTTACTTTGTGCATTCAGTAATGGATCTAGTAATAGCTAGTAATGTCACTAACAACTGACTTCAAAAAGGACACTACTCTTCAGATTCTGCTCTGGATCCAAGAAGGATGACCTCAATAATTAATCTTCCACTGCTGTTCTTTACTTTGTAAATAAAATTCCACCAGCTGCTACATTTATGTTCCTTGAAAAGTGAAGATGTCACTCTTCAAGTATTTTGGTGGCTATTGCTTGTTTTTTTAATGACTTTGTCACTAGCCTGTTATTATGTGAGGTTTTTTCCAGATATGGTGTTTGTATCAAACCAGTAAGAAATAGCCATGGTGCCAGGATGCTGAGCTTACATAAACAGAAATAATGTAATTTAAACCCATGGAATCTTAATTATGGAGGATTCTGGACACTTCTCCAAGGTCAGTAGATCTGGGTCAATGAACATCACTGATATCCAGAGGGTAGAAAGAGTAATTTTTAAACATGCTGTTTTTCCAAAAATGCTTTTGAGCTAGCATCCAAGATTTCCAGACTCTTACAAACAGGAAAGGTTTTAGTTTAGGCTTTAAATACCTTCTGTCACCTTGACCCCACACAACATATGGGCAATAAATAGGAAAACTTCAAATCAGGGGAACTAATGAAGTATGTTAACCACCTCTTGTATATTTTGCTCCAAAACTATGCCCAGGTTGACCCATCACTTTTTTTTTCTCCCATTCCCTAAGTTTCCATGATGCCTGTGTAAGAGCATGAGCTATGGATATGATCTGTATAAAGGGTTTCTGTTAGGCCCTGAATAATTATGAAGAAAAATCCTTCCCTGAGATCAGGGAACATATAGCAAATATGTTTTTTGCTACATACTCAGAACATATAGCAAATTTGAGTAAAAGGCTAAAAATCTGTTAAGGTCAATTATTCAACAAAAATGTCAATGACAATTTAGGAGCCTATAAAAAGAAGGGAAAGTTCAGTGCCACAAAATACCACAAGCTGACAAGAATTAAAAAGAAAAAACCCCACAACATATCTTCCTTCTAGGATATTTCACTTCTCTTCTAATCTAAGCCAATGACAAAGTGTCCAGGGACAATGTCTTATAACAACTTAGTTCCTAGAAAAAGGACAGTAGTTTACATGCCCATAAGCCAAAAAATTCAGAGTAGGGTTTACCCTAACGAGTGTTAATGTAGCTCTGTCTTTGTGGAATTCTTGTTTATCTGTAGGAAATAATACTGTAGTGGATATTAGTAATGTTGGCAGTGTAAATGGCCATTAGGGAAATGATTTGAAAAATTATTCCAAAAACTAAACATTTTTAGAAATGCTTCTAAAAATTGCTCTAAAATTTCCCCTGATGTTTTCATTACTTTTTTCCCCTTGAAGTTTTTATTCAGCTCTTCCAGTCTCTGCCCATCACCCAGCAGACTTTCTCGTTTTACACTCAGACAAGGATACCCCAAAAAGTCTCATGCTAAGACCATGAAAAACATTTTTAAAAGAGCTGAACTGACCCCCCTGGGATCTCGGTTATAGCTGTGGATGTGGCCCCAGGATAAACTGGTCAGGTCAATCAAGGCTTATTGCTGCCCTCAGATCCTGACAATAATAGAAATTAAGTCACCACAGAACTGTAGTAAAGGTCCCACTGTGGAATTAAAATTAGTTAGACAAGAGGAAGCAGTGTTTCAGTAGTAATGTCTCTTGGGATGTGCTCTTCAGACTGGATTAATTCACATCTTTATCAGTGCTCTGATGAGAGAAACATGGTTATACAACAAGATAATGAAATCTCCAAGTCTGGCAGTGATACTAAGACCTTTCACCTACTAAAATGCTCAGTGGGTGGGCAAAATGTGGTGAGTGAGTTTCAGTATAGAAAAACAAAAGGTGATACATTTAAGCACAGGGCTACAAAGATGATTTGGGGGCTGTATCACCTCAGTTATGAGGGAAGGCTGAGGGAGCTGGCCTGTTTAGCCTGGAGAAAACTGAGAGGGGGTCTTATCAATATATACAAGTATCTGAAGAGAGGGGGTCAAGAGGATGGAGCCAGGCTCTGCAATATGACAAGAGGCAACAGGAAAAAAATGGAACACAGGAAGATCCACTTGAATATAAGGAAGAACTTCTTAACCATGGAGGTGACTGAGCACTGGAACAGATTGCCCGGGGAAATCTGGAGACATTCAAAAGACATCTGGACGCAATTCTGGGGGACAATGCTTGAGGAAGGATGTCAGACTAGGTGGCCTCCAACCTTACCCATTCTGCAATTCTTTGAAGTAGAAATTTTGTATATCATGTACAGATGCAGTTTTCAGGTCTAAATTCAGCAACTCAGTGTGCAACTCAAACATTTGGAGTCAGCTGTCTGAAATTGGCTTAGTGTGCAGAAGCAGCCCAAAGAGAAACACTGGAGTCCACTGTGTCACCAGAAAGGGCATGGAGAACAATTTCATGGGCATCGTTTTGCCAATGCTGAAAACTTTGTTGAACCTGCATTTGGTATAAGGTGTGTAGTCCTGGTCTTCACCACTACAGGGAGCAGGAGATAAATAAAGTGCAGAGGAAGGCTCTTAAAATGATCAGGGGGATGAAGTAGCTGCCATACAATAGGAAACTAAAATCCCTGGGGCATTTAAATTTGGAAAGTAGGAGGTTGGATGATATATTCATGAGGTTTACAAGGTGGTTAAAAAGAACACAAAGCTTTTTGTCAGCATAATCCACAAAACTGTAACTTCAGGCACTGGCTGAATTAGCAGGAGGTTAGTATGAAACAGCTCTAAAATGAAGTACATTCTTTATACAAAGGGTACTGTACTTCTGGAATTTTTGTCATAGGATTTTGTGAAGGCAGGAAATATCAGCAGGCTTAAAAGGGTATTAAACAAATTTAAGGGCAGCAGATCTACAAACAGATACTTTGGGACTACAAATTGTTCTGAGTAGGAAGTGGTTCATTCTTTGCTGTTCAGTACAGCATTCTGATTGTTTATCCTGGAGGCGCTATTGTTGGACAGGCTTTTACAACTGGCAGTCTAACAGTTATCTGCAGCTTATCTACACTTTCTCAAGCTACTCTCTTTGTTAATGCCAGCATGGGTAGGGAGCAGAAATCACAACCAGCTTTACAAAGCAATAGCGTGTGGAGGGTTTGGAAGCCAAGCAGGCAATCCAGAACAGCACAGAGAAGACCACCAAGCAGATTATTTAGCCTCCCGTCTCAAATAATCTCTGAACAGCTGCATACACACTGTATGTACCTAGCTCATCTTACTTCATAACAGACTCTGATGAGTTAAACTCTTAGATTTTAACTTTTATATTTTTCAAATCCTGTACTGGTAGTGTAACCCTGAAGTTTCCTGTAGCTTGTTAAGTGCTGTTCTCTGTGCTAAGATAGACATAACAAAGCTTCTCTAGCTTGCTCTCCAAGGACACCCAGATCAAGAACTGTAAATCATCATCTTGGGGAGAAGGGGGCAAGCTTAGGGAAATTCCATCATTAGCTGGGTCCTGTTTGGTGAATTCATGCTGATATAAAAGTGTGAAGAACTCATGACATATCGTCCATTTTGGGATCCACTGAGGCAGGACTGTCTAGAGCCCAAAAGTGTACATCTGAAAGCCTTTCAAATAAATACCACCTTTTCCCCTTTATTCCTGTCTAGTCTCTGTTTCTAGGTAGCCATTTAAGGCATCAACTCTTCAAACTAGTATGGTTCAGTATGATATTTGTCTCAGAAAATTCCCTGAGCTGAAATAGTTGGAGGTCAGAAGAGTATTTGGGAGAAATGCCTCCCATGGTTGCCCTCTAGGATTCCCCTTGCTCTTGTAAAAGGATGTTGGCCTGAGTCAGCATGGTTGTTCCTACTGTGACCAGTGCTCCTGCCATATATTGACTACATAAACAGAACATGCTAATATAAAATTTGAAATTAAACCTACTTATCTGTTAAAGCCAGACAATATCTGATTTAATTCCTTGGCACCAGTCAGCTCAACCACTTGAAGGCCTTAAGAATTTAATATTTGAAAACAACGTGTGGAAGACAATGTTCATGTACAAACCTCATTGACTGCACCAAATAAAATTTTGTCACTTTTTGGAGGTGCTATGAAGTAGATTCAAATTTCAATGGTTATTCTGTTCATTGCTATTTTGATTGTCTAAGGGTCACATGCTATGACCTGCTTTTGGATTGTTAATTTTAGTATATTTCAAATTGGCCCATTTTTCATCTGAATGTCATTGTGCTTAGATAACATGCTGGATATGGCATTTTGTAGCAGATTAAAATACATTCAAATATTTTGCTTTAAATTACACAGTTAACTTGAAGACTATATAATTAATATGCACTCTCTATAATTACATGAGTTCACTTTAGTTTTACATAAAGCCCCCCTATTTCAGAAACCAAGTCTTGACAAAATTTGAGAAAGGAGAAGTGCTAACAGAACATACTGTTGGGGAGCCAAAGCTTGGAGATACTACGTGACTTCCTTGAAGCTGCTCAGGGAGCAGCAGAGGAGCTAAATTAGTGCTACATCTCTTGGATTCTGAATCACAACCACAACATTGCTCTCCCTCTTCTCACTACTTTTACTCAAGGCACAGCTTCCTATACTGATCTTCTGCAACTACATTCCTAGGGAAACCCAAGGGAATCTATCTTTTTGGACTTTCCTTCAGTGTGTAAGTGTGCTGGCAGATGGGTGGCCAAGTCACAGATGCCAAACATCTGACTGGGTGAGGCTAAGCAGTAGCCAAAGAGCAAGGCTGCCAAGCTGCTCCCTGCAGACAAGGATCAGAGCCTGCACGTAGCCAGCAAATGTCCAAATGGGGATGTTGACAGAGAATCTCTAGAAAAGTCATGTGTTTTGGCTCCTCTGCCTTATACCACCATGATGACCCATCACAGTAAACCAAACTTGGAATAAGAAAAAAACTCTGAACACATATAAAAATGCAGTTTATCCAAAACAGTATTTTCCAGACTTCCTCTGAGGTCGATGCAATGTTTGCTTACTCAGAGCAATATTGCTCCCAACAATACAGATACTGTTTGAACAATACAGACCCAGATTGAACAATTGCTCTTAACAATGCAAGCCCTTAAAATCATCAGCCAGAGAGGCTTGCAGAGTTAATGAAACTGGAAAACTCTGTCATCTTGGACTCTCTGCTTAGAAGTGAAATGAAGAAGCCAAAAGAAGAAGTCCCAGGGGTTAAATCCCATCCAGTACCCCAGAACTGTTCTGTTCAGGACAGAAGGGGGTGAAAGCAGTAACCTGAAATAAAACTTGTAAGTTGCTGGGGAAGAATGTTTCTCTTCTTTGCTTGTAAAGATGGACATTTAGGGAAAGGAGCTTCCCAAATGTAACTCAGGCCTTTGGACATAATCCCATGGATTCTGGCCTTTGTGAAGGAATGATGCAAACTTCAGAGGGGCTCCTGAGACCTTGTGAGCCATCTCTCTCTGACACAGGGCCTTGAACATTTTTCCCACTCACCTGGTTTCCTCCAGTCCATCATCCTTCCACGTCAGGGCACATCCTGTGGGATACATTAGATATTAACTAACTAGAATTAATATATTCTTCTTTGTGTCTAATCTCTAGATCACAGGTGATTTCAAGTCCAGATAATGTGTCATTAGGAACAAAACCAATACTCATAGCAAATGTTTTGCCAAGAAGGCTGGAAAATCTGAGCCTGGATAGAGAAAAGCATTTATCCCTTCTTCTCTCGTGACTGTCTCTCTCTTCTGCTCATGGATCATCACTGGGTTATTCCCACAACCAGACTGCATGTTTCCAAAGTGTGCACAGATTTTACTTAAAGATTTAAATCGTGAAAGATTACATTTCCTTAGTTACAACATTTTAATAGTTACCTTCATAGTCAATAGTGTCACCTGGTTTACTTGGGTTTAATTTCCAACAGCTGGATTTCTTGTTTTCTATTTTAAGCTTCTTTATTTTTTTCAGCAAATTAAATTGATCCCCATGGAGAAATGTGGAAAACTACTTTAATAAATGATGGAACATGAATGTAACACTAGTTACTGGGTAATGTGCTTTAGCTTGTATTAGGTGACCTGAGCAATAATACTGTGAGCTGCCTCTAGGTTTTGACATACATAATTACTCAAAACTGTAGTGCTACATAGCGATGACATGGCAGTTTGTGCACTTTTGTATTACTTTTGAGTTGAACATTAGATCAGAAAATCAGAGAGACAATATTTCTTTTTAAAAGTAGGGTGTAAAGTACCATGCAAATGGTGAACTGTAACTCAGGATTGTCAAACTTTATCCCTCACTGCTTTTTGAAAACCACCTCCTGTGATAATTTTGTGTTTGAACAATAACGTTTTTACAAACATTTCTTAGCTCAGCAAATCAAATTTTTTGTTGTCTGTTGTTAGTCATAAAATAGGACATTTTAGTGAGTATGTATATGCACATATAGATTTGTATAAAAAATACAGTGTGCTTGTGTCTGTATCACTTCTATCTCACCTTTTCCAAAGAGCTTGTGCCCTATCTGCCATAGCCTGATTAAATACATATTAATAACAGATGTTAGATTCCTCTCCCTTTCCTGCACATATGATAATTTTTCATTTCTTGCCTGCACGAGGCCCAGGATGGGACCTCATCCCCTGACACTTGGAGGACTGCCTTGTGACTATTTTTACCACTTATCTTTAGTGATATTCGCTTCACAGTGATGCATCTGTGTGCTCATGTTCAGAACCCCTGTGCACTACAAAGAAAATTTGTATAAAGGAAGAGACAATAGTTAGATCTACAGAGATGGACAGTACTTAGCCTGATAGGCAACTCACTCAGCATCATATCACCAACTAATTCTGAGCCTCTCAGCCTCTCAGAAAAGGCAGATGCTAAAACATCTCTGTGGTTGCTGAATTTATTAATACGTATGAAGAGGTTTCTCTCTCATCAGAAGAGCAACTTGGGAAAATACACGAAGATGCTTCTCATTAGTACTTGATAGGAGGATGGTACTGTATTGCTTAGAGCTGGCACTGGCAATAAGTAGACAATACAACAGCTTCTCAGTGCAGTTGGAGAGGACAAGGAAAATAACACTTGCAGCATATTCCTAACTAGGACCCAAAATGTTTGGCAGGCCATTTTTAGGTCACATGCTAAAATAGTGTACTATGTTAATATGAGGCCAAACTAAAATCACAAAGCAGGAAATCTAACCTTTTTATTTATTCCATTAGATATCCTGAATAATGGTTCTATATGGCTTAAATTTCTGTTAAGCAGAAGGTTTAGTCAATGGATCCTTTATTCCAACTTGCATGACTTCCCACCTACACATCCGCCCTTCCAGCAGCTGATAGCTTCTGCTGGTGGGCAGATTAGAGGCAAGGGGTAGCAAGAACTGAGAAGGGATGTGGGCTGTGCCTTTCCACTCTGAAGGACATCAGTGCGTTGCTTAATTGCACCTGAGGCAGCAGTGCCTCAAAAATTTCTACCCATCTGGAGAGTTGGGGGACTTCTGCCAAAGAATGCTGTGGAGAAAACAGAGAAGTGAGTGGAGCTCAGGGTGAGGGCTGAGTCCTGGCTCATCTCCCTACAGAGACACAGCCTTGTTGCAAGCTAAGGAAGAACATCTGATGGAGTTCTACACACCAGTGCAAGAAGCTTCAAAGCAGCCTTATAGAAGTCATATCCTGCAGCTGCCAGCAGAGTTAATCATTACTTGAAGAAAACTAATGTACTAAGCAAAGCAGAATTTTGAACACACAAAATTAAGACTCAGGGTACTTGCCTATGTGCTGTGATTTTTATAAAACATGGGGAATAAAAACTCAGAGCCCTTCACAATGCTTTGTCTTGAGTCTCACAAGCTAAAAATAGAAGTAGGGTTGTATTGGAGAAGACCCAGATTTGCCAAGAATAGCAAACCTATTTAATTCTTTGGGTTTAGGTAGCCAAAAAAGAAGGTGCAAGGAGTTGTCAAATAGCACCTGCTCTGCACACATTAGTGTTCACATGTACAAAAAAATCCCAAAACCCTGATGCGAGAACAGAGACATCCTAAGCTTAGACTAGCTGGGTTGGGTACACACATCCTAAGGCTCTTTATGACTGTGTGGTCCTGCTTATTCTTCTACTTGCTGGCGGGAGAAAAGGGCAATGGAAATCCTTAAATTGCCTGCATGACAGATTAAACAGTCTGGTCTCACAGTAGCACTAAGAAACTTGTTTGCAGACAAGGCTGAGCAAGAAAGCAAGATTTTGCTTGCATCATATCATCATTAATATCTACAGTGGTACAGACAAAAGCCAGACATCCAAAGATTGCCTACATTTCCTTCAGGCAATCCACTCCAGATGCTGTCAAGTGACTTCTAGCAGCGCCCTGCTTGGAAAGAGGGATTAGCTGGATGATCCCTGCAAGGGCACTAACTCATTCCAACATAAAAAAAGTCAGAAGGGCAATACATAATAATTATTTCTATTTCTGACACATCTTACACTACACAGTTTGAGAAATTGAAAAGTATTGTTCTGAAAGCCCCAGCAGCGATGATGTGATTTGATCAGAACACTAATATGTTATACAGTAGGAAGGAATTATTGAATATACTACCACGCATACAAATCTTTGCTCCTACTGACTAACATCCTCTTTCTTGTTGGTATATCTCCAGAGAACTTCCAAAAATAAATTCAACTGGTTTTTAAAAATACACATTTTGGATTATAGTTCTGTAACTAATAGATTCTGGAAGTGATATGTCTAGGACAGGAAATTCAAAATCTGACTATTAAAACAGGAGAGATTTTGTGAGGAACTTATAGTCCGAATTGACTTAGATGTAGATTTAGAAGCTGAGTAACAAAATTTCAAAGTGTCATTGTGATTTTTGGCAATTCCTGTTGCAAAAAGATGTCAAATTGCATTCCTGGTCGCAGTAAAAGAAAAACCTTCCCAAGGTTAGGGAGTGGTCAAAGATAATGCTCCAGATCTCCTTGCCTTCCTTCTGTATTGATTTTCTAAAATTAGTGCCTCAGGGTCATGAATGTATCAAAGATAGGATAATGCTGCATATAATAGGAATTATTTTTTTCCCCCTGAAATGGACATCTCTTTGTCTTCTGCTCCTGTTCATGAAGAAGTGGAAGTGCAGGCTATATGGCAAGAAGAGGTGCTGGTAGGGATACTGGAAGGAATTAATCAGTGTATGTCTTTTCTCTGTCCCATAGCCAGTGTCTCATTCTTTAGCTTCACTGTTCTATTCTGTCACCACATTCAACTCTGGCTACAGCAAACTCTTAGCAGCTAGACAACGGCAGGATCCTAGATCCTAGGAAGGCAGGATCAGAAAAATTAGAAACTTCCTCATGTTCCTAAAGCTGCAAAGAAATTCAGATTGGATCCACAGAGAAAAATGGAAATGTGCGGGGCATTGGCCAGGCAGAAGAGAGGAGAAATAGCCTCAAGAACAGTTGTGGTGGGGAACAGAATCAAGTCTATGGGCATAACCTGACCATGAGTGATGGCCTTTCTGATTAGGGGAAGACAGCAGTCATTCTGCTCCCATTCTCCCAGGACTTACATTGTCCTAAACAGGCTCTGAAAAGGGCACAAGCTTCTGTTTCCTGCTCTTTTTGAACACTAGGAAGAGCTCTAGAGCGCAGTCCAGTGCAAGTGGGCTTGTTTTGAACTGTGGCTTTATGGCTCCTTTAAGATTAATGTGGTTAAGGTTTATATGTGGGAAAAAAGCTGTTCCTCACCCCCACATTCATTCTATGCTCACATGTACTCCAAATCATCCATAAAAGGTCGGCAACATAATCATTACACTGGTTAAATATGAAAGGCAGTCTTGCAAAATTTTACTTACTCATACTGCCTGTGTGAGTCACCTTTCATTTTAAGCAGTAAGTAAAGCATTTTCTGGCTCTTGTTGTCACCACTGATGAAAATAGAGATGAATAGATTAACTGTAAGGCAAATTCTTCTGTTCTACTTTTCTCATGGCATTTTTGCAAGTCTGAAGCCAGTGTTTCATTCTGATCCAATTTTGTTTTATTTTCTTAAAATCCATGTGGTTCCTAGACATGAGGAGCACCCAGTGCATATACAAAACCTCATGTTTTAATTTATCTGCAATTTTACTTTTCAGCATTTAATCAAGTGATAATGATAGCCAGCTACATTTCTGGACAATTTTCCACGACTTCCCAGAACAGTGAATAATTGTCTAACTAGGTGCTGTCCTCCGTTGTGGGTTCAGCTGTTAAGGTCTACCACTCCTCTCCAGGGACACACTGGTAATGACCCAGACTTAAACATATTCTGTCATATTTGGGAAGGTACCACAAAGCTGAAGACTTTTTCTGTATTCCTGAAACTGATTGATAAACCAGGCCAGATCATAGGACTCCTTCTGAAGAAAGTAATGGTTAATCATTTTTGAAGCACTTGTAAGCAACGAGCAACAGCTTTCCAATCTTCTCACTCATGTTCTTTATACATACTAGATCTCTTGGGAATATCTGAAGCACTGTGAGAAGTAATTTTTATTTTCTTAGCTAGCATGAGTGAAAGGTTACAGATGCTGAATGGAGTTTACATTCTATTTAACTCTGTCACTGATTGTGCTCACCTGGAGCTGCAAGTGGGTCCTTCACAGGCATACTTATGGGGAACTAGCTGCCAGTATAGCAAACAGCTGTCTTTTAAACCACCATTCCTCAGGAAAACATCAACAAATTCTTAATTATTTGGTTATTGTTTATGCAGTGTTTATCTTTGCAGTGTTTTCCATTTGTGCATGTAAGTTCCCTGAAGATAACTTACCAATAGTCAAATTTGTTCCAGTGAACAGAATTATTCAGGTCATTGGTTTCTAGTATTTTTTTTAATGTGATGATGGGAAATTCAAGTTCAAAACACTCACAATCTCTTAAATATTGTACTTAAAATCAACATGAGACATAACTTTTAAATTGAGACCCATGGTAGTTCTCCAGTACAATATGACCTTATGTTACAATTGAAGAGATTATTCAAGAAGCTGATAGTGTGTACACAGAAATTTCCCCTGTTTGTTTTTGCAGCTCCCTTGGTACCTGTATGCCTTGCAGTCTTCAGTGTACTTATCACAGGATACAGATATTCATTGGGCCTAGTCCCCACAATGGCAGACACTGCACCATGAAACCCCTTTCTAAGACACTCTCTGGCTACCAACTTTGCCAGAATCATATTGCTTCCTTAAGATTCCCCTCCTTAGACTTACCCATCTTCATCTCAAAACTCAGTGCATTTGTAGGTTTCCTCGTATCATAGGTTTGGTTTCAAAGTCACTGTGTTCCTATTTTCCAGCCCAGCCACACTGATGACCATTTTCAGAATTATGCTCTACCTTTCCTGAGATTAACTAGTTCCTATGCCCAATATGCATCTGGCTAGGAAAGTTTTTGTTATTTTTTGAATATCTGAGGACTTGAATCAGAGGAAAACTCAGTTCTTCCTCCTCAGTTCCTGGAGGACTGGAACAGGTTGGATAAAGGCATCTTTCTTTTTTGTAAGTGTGACTTGGATTTGAAAAAGCTGAATCTTTGAACTCTGGCCCAGTGCCTGCATTTCCTGGTAACTATAACAGACATGGACCATTTGTGAACAGCTCAGATATTTGGACGCCACTTACATACACAAGACTTGATCCAAAACCCACTACTGTCAATGGAAAGACTTTTGGTTGACTTCCATTCTCTCTGGACCAGGAATACTTCACAGGGCTAGAACATACATGCTGTCTTTTGCTGCTTTTTCTCCACGTAGTAGCACATCCATACTGCCTTTGCAAATATTTTCCAAATAATGGTCCAAGACAAAGACCCAAGTGCCTTAGCACAAAGTTCCCTTCTTCACAGAAAAATTCCAAAGTTCCCTTCTTCATAGAAAAATTCCAAAGGGCATAAACAGCAACTGTGAGTCACCGCACCCAAAACAACAAATCAGTAAGTAGCAAATGCTCAGTAAAGCATTTTAAATAAAAAAATTCTTCATATATAATGTGTAGAAAAACAGAAAACTTTAAAACAGGATTACCACTATGAAGTGGTATGAGTTTGTGCAAATGTAGATCCATTTATGAAACACTGCAGCAATCAGAATTGCCAGGGAAATTAACAGCAGAATAATGTGGGACTTTACCCTAGAAGCCACCGACACAGTATTTCTTTTTTCATTTAAAAAATAAATTATTTCTGCCAATTTCTAGTGGGAGTCATTGATTGTTTTCACTGACAAAAATGATTGTTAGGTTGCCAAAATTGTAAAATAATCATGAGATATTTCATTAAATGTGACAATTAAACTGAGCCCCTGAAAGAATGGGAAAACTTGGCACACTGCAAACTTTGGGCTCTGCACAGCCTGTGAGCAAAAGGAGATTTTCTCTGCAGACTGTTATGAAAGGATCTTAATGTGTTTGAGAGAGAGAACACAGGAGCTTCTGTGCCTGGAGCTGCTGGACTTGTATTTTTTGGAGAGTGGCAGTCCTAGAGCTAGTGGGACACCGAGGGGCTAATTGCACGAGTACAGCTGGTGCTGTGAAAAGCAGCAGAGGCTCTGCTGAGTGTCCATCCCATGGAATCACAGCAGCCTCGCTCATGTGGCACAAGTATCAGTGTGTACATCCAGAGCCACCTGAGCAGCACAAGGAAAAATTAGGGGTTTAATAGTAATAGAAGAGCTTGCCCAGATGCAATCTCCAAGGAGCACCTCAGGGCACCAGGATCAGAGGAGGTGAACCTGCTGCCCTGCAAGCCTAGGCATGTGGGCTCTTGGAGGCGCTGGGATCCAGGCGCTGGACATGCAGCCACTTGCACCACCTTGCCCCATTACTGCTCCCCACTGGGGAAGACCTGGCTCCCACTGCCATGAGACCATCAGAATGGTCTAAGTCCTTCTTGAGCCCAAGGTGCTGCCATGGAAACGCTCTGTTTATTGTGTCCTTGTTCTTGTGAGGCTGCTGCTGGGTTTGAACGTCAGGCAAAGTGTTTCCATTCATGAATTTCCAAATTATCTGGAGTAGCATTACGGTTTTAAATCATCCAAATGTGATTGTAAGGTTGAAGAAATTTAAATGTTTGTCATAAATCTGAACACACCAGACCAAGGTTTCTCTTTGGGGATGCAAAAATAAGAACAGGATAGGAAAATATAGAAATCAACTTGGTTTTCCAGTTGCAGGTAAACACTGAGCAATCTAGGCCCCTGACCAATCCAATCAATACTGGATTAGTGCTGAGGAAGACTGACCCATCAGAAAAGTTAAGGTGATAAATAAAAGCTCAAAAGAGAAGATGTCTATAGATATGAAAGATAATGTTTGTTTTTCTTTCCAAAACATTTCTTGAGAACCCTACACTCTGCAAGAACAGACTGTACTGGCATGGGCAGACAAAAAGCAGTGGGAAAGACCGGTAAATCCCCTTTCAACCACATAAACAAACTTGTCTCTAGGCATGACATCACAATTTATAAAAGCCTCCAGTACTAGGGTTTCATTCTGTTTTGAGTGTCATAAGCATTAATTTTAGACTTGACTTGTTGAATAATCCCAAGGGGGAAATGAAAACAAATGATCAAGACTTTCCTCTATTCATCAGAGCTCTGAAGGCAGTTTCCCACCAGCTGACACAATGTATTTCAGCCTTTTCTTGAAGAGCAGCACAGCTAAAAAAGAGCTATGGGGAGTGGATTGTCCTCCTGGCAGGAATGTGAACTGCTGGTTTATCTTCTGAAAGATCAGATGTTTCTGTTTGTTCACAGTATATTGACTGTAACAGAACCAAGTGGGTCCACTTAGATATAGACATGTAATTCATCCCTGCCTGAAAATATTTGTGTTTGTGATAATGCCTGTCAGTAAACCAAGCTTCCACTGAAAGGCCTGAATCTACTTCTCCAGAAAGAACAATTTAGTGATAATGTACGAATTAATTGTTACAATAATTGTTACATCCAAACAATATTGTGCCACAAAATGACAAACCCCTGAGAGACAGATGTCAGTGATCTGACAAATCAACAAACAACTCTTTCAACAAATAAGAAGGTTCCCACTTGGGTAAGTCATTGGTGTACCAGTTAGTGCTGGGGTCCATGCCCCAAGTTTTCACTGACTGGCAGCTAATGATTGATTTAAAGCCGAGCATTTGAGGGAGGGGGAAGGTTGGTCTTCTACTTCTTTCTCTTCCATTGCTTTCAGACCCTTATGAGGAAAGAGAACAAAATTGGAAAAAAAGAGCTGAATCTATTATTGCCTCCTATTTTTACTCTAAAATAAAAAAGGGTCTTGTAAAAATCTCACTACACATGCTGACTACAATTATTTATTTTGCAAGGTGCTGTGGAAAGGTTAAGATCAGGAATTGGATGAGAGCAGTCAGAAATCAGTTCTTTTATGACCTACCAACTCCATTACCCTTCATCAGTCCTAAGATGTCTCTTTCCCTAAAAGCTTTTCCATGGAATAAATTACCTCAATTTTCAATTCTACACAAAGCACTTCAGAACTTCAGTTTTTCAAACCATGGTAGAAACTGGTGTCTGAGACAAAGCACACAGTTCCATTGTGTGTGGGATCAGAGCTGTGACATGCTGGATAACCTGGGGCAGGAAATTGCGGAGTCCCTGGAACATCACTAGGTCATGGAAGACCCAGCAGAAATGCTTATAAGCCACCCCTGCACACGTCCTCTACCAAAACTGCAGTCACTATTTAGTGTTTTGTCATCTGTTTACATAAAAATTTTGTCCTCTCTAAGGGTTCACTTCTGAAAATAAGCCTCTGTTTCAAATGCTTTGACAGTGACTGCAGAAATGTACATGACGCATTTCACAATCCTCGGAAAATTGCTTTGCTTATGATGGATACTCAACATTTCTTTGAGATAAGTTTGCAGTGGGAGTTGCGGGGGAAGGCTACTCTGGCAAGACATCAAAATCTGGGGAAGTCATAGAACACTGCCAGTAACATCTTTGTGTTTTACCTCAACAATTATTTTTACAGCATGAGGAATTGTGCCAGAAATTCAAATTATATTCTTTCTATTACATTTGCCCAAGTCTTTTGCATGCAGGTATAATCCACTTTGCATCACAAGAATTAAGGCGGAGCCAATTACTGAATCATGGAATTAGAGAACTGTTGAGCCTGGAAGGAGCCTCTGGAGGTCATCTTGTCCAATCTACCTAGACCCAGTGGCCCAAGACTATGTCCAGAGAGATTTGAATGTCTATCCAAGGATGGAGACTCCACATTACATCTGGACAATCTGTGGCACTGATTAGCTATTCAGTCAGTGAAAAAGGTTTTCCTGATGCTCAGATGGAGCCTCCTGTGTTTCAGATTGTGCCCATTGCCTCTGGTCCTGTCACTGGATACCATTGGAAAGAGGCTGGCTCTGTCTTCTTTTCTCCCTCCATCAGGTGTTGATACATATAGATGAGATTCAAGATTCATCCTGAGCCTTCTCTTCCCCAGAATGTACAGTCCAGCCAGGTTCTTCCATCCTTTGCTATTATATTTTCTTGAGTGTAAATGTCCAGCTGGTAAATCTGACCTGTTGCTTCTTTACCCTCTGCCCAGTGCCCTCTGAAATGTGTTTAGATGATTACAACATGGGGCTTTAGTACATAAACTTTTTCCCCAGTTAAGAATAGCAGCACTAAAATTGGCCTGATTTTTCAACATACATGAAGTCACAATTGGCTAGGAAACAACCTCTGAAAATATTGTAAATGTTTAAGTGCAGAGAGATAAGTTGTTGCTGGTTTTGTTGTTTTTTAAATTGTTCTTCAACTGCCTACATTTCATTTAAATATATATGATGACAGAGAGACTTATAGGGATTATAAAACTGATTTAATTTTTATTCATAATCTGCTAAAATAATTCAGCTTTTATATAATCTAGCTCATATACTTCTATTCAGTGGCAGATACTTCGAGCAGATGTGCCCTTTGTGTCTTGCCTCTTAGGAAAGATGGATGGATATTTTTCATATGAAAGAAACAATTCTTTTTATCTACTTTATTTCTTCTTGGAGCATTTTCTAGTTTCTACACTAATAATTGCCCACAAGAAAATAATTCTGCATTTTATTTTTGTACAATGTAAGTAACATATTTAGCTAAGAGGTCCAAATTCACCCACTCAAAGATGATATTTTCCCTGTCTTGGGCTTGATGAAGTTCAGCAGGGACTGAGGTTCTGCATTCCAAAACATAAACTAGGCACGGGATCCGCAGCACAGAGCACTTGCTGTGCAGTTTCCTTCTAAATGGCCTGGCTGGCTAACAAGGGAGGGAAAGATTTTAGCAAAAGACTTCATATTTTACTCTTCACTGTCCACCTTTCTATAAGACACCTCCTCCTTCCTCATGGAAAGCACTGGGTGACTGCAAAGCACAATCTCATGATGTAAAGGGAATGAGTTTACTGTAGCTATGGATGGCAAACTACCAAGTCCTATATACAAATGTTCATAGAAGCCACACAATGAGTCCTTACATGGAAGGAGTTCTTGAAAGCATGGCCATTTCATTTAAATTAAGGCTGCATAGATACATACATATAAACCCAACCTGCCTTTGAAGATGTCACCTTCCATTCAGAAGTTACTTAGATGCATTAATGTGGTACTAGACCTCAGCAAAAACTGCTATCATACTCTGCTGTCATCAGATCTTGCTAGCTAGGGCTCAGCACCATGGGAGCACAGCTCAACAGGCTTCTTTAAAAAGTTGGTCCATGTCTGAAACCAGAGTACAACCGGTCCCAGTGCCAAACAGAAGCTGAACTTTCTTGGAAGGAAAAAAACTAACTTAACTGAGGGCACCGAGACCTATTGAAAATCTGGCCATAATTCATGAAATTCCATGCTGACCCATTTCCAATGAGTTTATTAAAGGAAAAACTCAATTGGTTTGGAAGGAACTAGTTCTTTCTCCAGTGGAATTTCCACCACACTGAGATGTGGCTTTTCCCACCATACAATGCACAATGCTGGTAACGTTACGGGACAATCACAGTCCAATGCAATGTGCCAAAAGTCTGCATACTAAGTGAGAACGTTGGTTGTAAATTTTGGCTGCCAAAGATGAATTGATTCATTCAGCTTTAGAAATATGTATCTTTTTGCAGCACTTTGTGTAGGTCTGAAAGCTGGGGAAAGATTAGCAAGAATACACTCAGATACAGCATATAAAGGAAGGTCAATTTAAAACTGGAACAAAATCCCATAAAATATTGGTAAAAAAGTAAGATCTTCCCAGCTGTTGTAGCTGGAGCCATTCTTAAAACTACAAAAGCAAAATCAGTTGTATATGAGAAATATGTCTATAAAACATAGCAGTGAATATACAACTTATGAATCACAAAATACTTTTTATCATAATGATTACAATTTGTCATAAATTTCATAATTTATCATTCTATTCACTCTGTTTACACAGAATGCAAAACATGGAGAAAACAAAGCCATTCTCCACATGAAATATAACCTATTTTGATCTTCTGGGGTTCTAAAAGCACAGTTGACTACACTTCCTTAATTTACCAAGTAGCGGCGTATCTCGGTATCACAGAAGCATTGTCTTGAAATGAAAAATATTTTAATGAAACCTATGTTGTTGTAAGTTACCATAAATCCAATGTGTTATATTTTGACCTGCATACGTTTCTGAAGCCTTGCAATACATGCACAAAGTCTGACAAAGACAGTTGACAGATAAAAAAAAGGGAGGTCTGCCTTTTCTGACCACTTCTAGGTAAGACCTATACCTTGATCTGAAATGAGACTGTTCTTGCACATGCCCATCCAGAGGGTTTTTTACCTCTCTAGCATCTCTAAATTTAGTTTGAACACCACCACATCTTATGAGGCCATCTTAAAAGAACTTTTAAGAAGGAATGAATAATATATTTTGGTTTCAAGACCTCAAGAACTCTTTGCTTTCTCTAATGTGCAAGATGGATCTATTAAAGTACACGGTATTACTATGCACAAAACAGGAATAACTATTCTTGTGATACCTAATCTCATATATATATATTTATATATAGCCATAATATCACCCCTTCACTTCTGAGTAAGAGACATAGAATGATCCAGAAATATGAAAATAGGGTGTTTTTCATGTAAAAGAGAAATTTAAAATTATGAGTTGCAAGTCTGAGTAGTGCAGTTAGATTGAGGTTGAGACATATCACAAATGGACTGACTCAGTCACACAGCTGAATAAGTAGGGTTGTTAAAGAAAATCTTTATTTTAGGAAATCGGTAATATTGCTTCTGACACAGTCAATGTTTGGCTGAAAGATTATAATCTATTTCTCCTTTTAATATCTTTCCATTCAGAGCTAATTTCAATGAGAATTGTCTAAAATATCTATTTATAAAAACTGCCCGTGACTCTTATCCACTCTACATTTCTAGTACTATGTCTGCATACTGGTACATAAGGTAGGATATAACTATCATTCACATTTCTAGCATATTCCCTTTTGAAAAAATATCAATAACATTCTGCTTCCAATTATTTTTAAAATATGCAGAAATTGTGTCTGTGTATTATCTGCCAGAAAGGCATAGTGAGTACATTTATTTTAAAGTGTAGGCCTCTTACTTCTGTTTTTATATTTCTGTAGATCATCAGCTATAATCTTCACCATTTTTTCCCAGTAAATCTCAATAAATCACAGCACAAAGCATTGCCTTAAATATGAACATGAAGATTTGTGAGCAAAACCGTGGGATTTCTTAAATTTTACATCTGTTTCAGTGTCTGTAGTTCAAGTATTATATGTGAAATATCTCAGTTCTTAATTTATTCCACTTCTGTGTTTCCAGCAGAGGCCTCATTGTCATCTTTATTTAGTGACAACACTCACTCTCTTCCATCCCTCCAGCAGGACTCTCCTGTGTTGAGTCACATTCCAGTGTCAGCAGCCACTGTCCCTCCTAGCACACCTTCAGCCTTAGTAGGAACAGCCCATACAGCCCTCGTAAGGACTATCTGCACAATTATACAATCCAGCCTGGTGGAGGAATAGTCCCAGTGATGACCATTTAAGGATTTCCCAAACAAATACTGTTGAAACACTGCATGAGCAGAAAATGGTATTTTCAGAGAAAAATGCTGAGCCTGACTGCTCTTTCCAAATAAACACATCCTGCCATGCCCCAGGATGCCAATTCAGCCCAGCCTGGGGCTATCAGCCCCTGCTCCAGCACTATTATGAATCATGAAAACACTTTAATTTTGTGCCACTAAGTAAAGTATTTGATCTTTATTATACATTTAAACATGTGTCTTCAAATTTCTGAGAACTGCACCTATTTCACTAGGAAACTTCTTGCCTCATTTGTGGGGAAACAAGTGCCATGTAAGGAAGACACATCTTTCAGACATGTATTAGAGAAATTGGACAGATGGAGGAAATGTTTGGTGCTGTTCTGACTTTTGTTGCTACTGAAAATAGATCAGTTCAGGAGATTGAGAAATATAACTGTGGGATACTACCTTAGAGGATGCACTGTCTGGGATTTTGCAGTCTACAGGCATTTTCTGTCAAATATACTGTACACAAGGGCATTGCCAAATAACAACAGAGAGTATTCATGGTATTCTGAGGAACTGCCAAAGAAAACAAGCCTGCAGATTACACTTTATTTGATGTTATGCTGACATTTTTCATATGAACAGGGTTTCTGGAACTGAAAATTAAAGGATAGACATCTAAGAATGGATTCTGGGCCAGGATTCCTGCTTTTCATTCAAATATTGGTTATGGTTTTATATCTTTGGTTATTTACTCATAATGCAAAATAATGTTAAGATTAAAAACCATTGTAGTTAAAAGAACATTATTTTCCACTGTCTTCCAGTGCACCAAAAAGTACTTCTGTTTCTTGGAATTGCATAGAAGTAATAAATTTGGGTTAAAATCATGTCTTGAACCATCTCACTTCATAGTTGACAATTGTAGCTACTTATAAGAAGAAAATAATACAATCTACCCTGCCTGTTAATCTATCACAATGGGAGTGTGAAAGGTGGAAGAGGTCAAACAGTTCAAAGAGATACAGGGAGACTTGGAAAGGCCAATAGTTATACAAGTGTCAACAACAAGAAACCCTAAAACTCTGTATCCAATCACCTGCTTTAGAGTTCTGGATGCAAGAGGGGTAATAGCAAAATACAAGTCACATGGAGTACATGATTCAGGAATCCTAGAAACTTTCTTAATCTTTTTTGTTCCCATACTGCCAGAAAAACAGAAAACTAAACAAGTGCTTGGAATAGCAGGAAGGCAAATGGAGTCGAAGAAAGCAGAGGGATCCCTGCCTGTCAGATTTCCCTTTGCCAGGCTAAAAAAGCCCAACTCTTGCAGCCCCTGGACCACCTCGGTCTTCCTCAGATGAACTAGCTGTAACATGTCCTTATCATTCATATTTCCTGGAGCTAAATGGGCAGGGGGCCTCCAGAGTGGGGAACAGCTCATAAGCTTTGGGAAGGAAAGAGGGCATGGAAGAAGGGAAGGAACGCCGTGCCAGGCATGACATGTTGGCATAACATGAGAGAGAAAACTGCTCTTCTACAGTGTACAGTAATTTTAGTTACTTTGTTCTGTTCATCGTCATGAACAGAACCCAAAGCTGCAAACATTAAACAAAGTGTTGCAATCTTCCTGTAGAGGTTGCTATGAGGCATAAACATCAGGGCACTAAAACTGATAAAC
>VZTN01007978.1:96342-107602 GCA_013400515.1 Erpornis zantholeuca
AAGCCAGGCTGCACATCTAACTTCACATCTGTGACAGATGTCCTGCATGATCTTAGGAAACAGAGCTCCAGCTTTCCCAGTTATGTCAAAAGGTTTTGCTCCAGGTCCTTTGGCAAAAGCCGTTCCTACTTATTCAGTAGACAATTAAGATGCTGTGGATAAGGATCACCACCGTCCACTCTCTCCTCCTCAGTTAGCAAGTAACTCTTCTGGCCCACTGTTGTTCTTTCCCAAACCACTCTTATCACCCTATGTAAGTAAAGCTCCATCTCAGCCATCAGTGTGATCAGGGCTTGTGTAAACACCGATGACCTTTTGAGCAGGGAGGAGCCAGCTCACAAACAGTGCCAGAAGGATGGAACTCGGCAAACACCACACCTCCACTTGCTCAGGTAAGCTATTTGCTAATGTCATGCTGCCACAATGCTCACAGCACACCAGGAATTAGAGGTTGTATATCTTTAGGCACTCTCTGCAGTGCAAGTAGCTCCTCAGATGGAAAGTCCCTCTCTCCCTGCAGCAACCATCCACCAGAAACCCCCCAAAGGACAGCAATTAATCCTCGCAGCTGATCTCATTTTCTTTATCAAATGCTTTGCAGTCTGAGTTTCTTAAAAGTTATTGATACCTCAGACGGAGGAGGTAATGCCTGAAGTGGCCACCTAAAAAACGGAGACTAGACAGGAATAAGGGAATAAAGGTAGGTATTTATTTGAAGGGCCTTCAAAGGTACAGCCTGGGGAGTCCAGAGGGTCCTGCTCCAATGGATCCCAAGGTGGACCCTGGTCATGAGTTCTTCACACTTTTATAAGTTTGGTTCATTTGCATATCAGGGTTAATTCTCCAATTAAAGCTTCAGTTAATGATGTAATTTCCCCAAGCTTGCCCCCTTCTCCAAGATGTTGGTTTACACTTTTGGGCCTAGGATGGTCTGGGTGTCCTTGGAGAGCAAGCCAGAGAGGCTTTGTTATGTCTATCTTAGCATAAGAAAGCAGCAGCTAACGAGCTACAGGAAACTTGAGAGTTACACACTAGGCAGTACAGGACTTCAAAAATATGAAAGTGAAAACCCAAGGCATCAGCAGGCATCCTGCTTTCATCCACCCACCACTAGCCACCACAGCCCAAACACCTATTAGACTATTCCCATTCTAATTGATTTTTGATACCTAGCATTTTCAGACAATCGAGTAAATAACGCTAATACAATACAAATATATCAGTCCCTTTCAAAAAATGAATAGACACATAAATTTTCAGTAGTTTTATTGAAAAATGCCTCTTTCATTTCAGAAATAAATAATATAAGGCAGTGAAATTCACAATTTGCAGTTAAAATATAAAAGCAGCAATTCTATATCCATAGTCTTGCAAACAATTTCCAACTGCTTTCGGTAACTAAGAAACATTGTATTCTGGAAAAAAAAAATCCATACTAAATATACAACATAAACATGCATTTTCATCTCTGCAGGATTGACTGCAATTTGGCATAAATGTAACTGTGTCTACAAACAAGGAGATTTCAGGCATTATAAAACTGTATCCAGTTGATACAATGATTTCAGCTACTTAATGTTTGTGGTGTTTAGAGGAGATGTATAAGAGCAGGATATGCTCTGCAGCTTGTAACTCAAAATAGAAGAAAATTACAATGATACTGAAAGGAGAGGGAAATTTTTGTTTCTTTTTAACTAGATATTGCAGACCTGTGATCTGACTGAACTGAAAACATGCATTTGAAAAAGAAGAAAAATGTAGAGCTAGGGCAGACAGTCCTTAGAAAATTTGCAACAGCTCTGTGGTTATTTTTGTTTTGTTTTTTCAGTTTTCTTTTTTTTAATGTATTTTTTTTTTACATTACTTTAATGAAAAGGCAGCACTGGGATAACTGAATGCACACCTTAATCTGTATGCAACCACTATAAGCAACAGTATTTTACAAGCATTTCCAGAGCGACATGAAGTGTTTGAGTACACACGTTGCTATCCCCACATAAGCGAGATACAAAACAGAGGTGCATCTGATATGAAAAGACCAGAAAGCCATATTGCAAAAGGAATGATGCACTCTCCCTGTCTGTATCTGCAAATGCAAGCACAGCAAAAAACAAAAAAAACCCATCAACCAAAACAAACCAAACCAAGACACAGATCTTTTACGGTTTTGTTTTTGCATTTCTTGACAGTGATCTTTTCCAGCGCATGTGCTCAGGGTATTCTGGTGAATGCATTTCAACTCCATAGTCCTCATACTCGTCCTCTCTCCTTTCTGACTCCATAGGTACTATAAAGGGTTCACCTTCAGGCTGATAGGGTCCACTTTCAGGCACGTATGGTTCTGGTTGAAAATAGTTGTCCGATTGAACATAATAGTTATCGCATGTCTTTGAATCCACATATGCAATGAAAGTTAGTCTGTCTACATAATGTTAGTTCAACCTTATTTTCATATAATAAATATATAAATAATTCATTCACTGGGGGTATTTCTCAGTTTTTCTCATGAATGCTTTTTTGGCAGTAAAATAATAAAAAGCTTAAAATTCATCTTGAAAGGCTTTGTATTTATAATACACAAAACAGTGCAGAAAGAGTCATAAATTAGTCAAGGGACAAATCATGGTAAAACTATTTAAAAAAACCCAAACAAAACCAAAGCAAATCAAATAAAATTACTATTTTACAGCTACTTCAGTAAATCCAAGCATTGGGCATTATTTTAAACTGCATAATTAATAGAAGACATGGAGCAGATAAAATGAAGAGATGGGTTTGGCATATACTAATTTTCTCTGAAAATGGGAAAGTAAGTGTAGACATAACTATCACCAGCGGCAATATACAGTACATGTCATTTGCTCGTGCTGTTCCTCGTAACAAACCGAGTTACAGCTGGTGCTTCAGGAACACCAAAAACTACAGCAAAACAGAAGAAAAATAATTATAAAACTTTGGTATTTATAACTGCAGTTACAGGTCCAACAAGATTACACATAAAAAAGGTATATGCCCCAATTCAGACATGTTGGTAACAAGCAACAGACAGGTAGGTTTCATAAGTTGTCAAAGATGTTATTCTGGCATACAGCAAGCAGCAGCAGGCTTTTATGCAAAAGTATCATGTAGAGTTGTTAACAGATTTTAGTGGATACAGTCCCATACAAATCATTTACAAGCCACAATTAGTTTACTATTTACATAAGTTATTTCTCATTTTCCAGGTTAAATCTGTCTCTCTTCTAATGGCATTACCTTTGCTGGTTAGTAGTTTTACAAGCCTCCTTCGCCACTGAGGTTTTTGGTGGTCTAGATCTTTTTTAAAAAAGAAAGACTGTCTATTTTATTACTGAAATGCAATAGGCTTAATGAATTGACATCACTGTCCTTTATCTCATTCATGAGTTGTGTTAGTAAAAGTATCTCCCCGTTCTATGAGGTCAACATGGTTCAAGAACCATATCCGTGGTGAAATATCCATACGGACTCATTTTCTAATAAGCACGTGCGCAAACATCTCAGAAACAGGATTTTCATGTATTCAAACTGTAAGCAGCACTGGCGACTTAGAAAATGTGTTAGCCGAAACCTGAAACAGGTCAAAGATGATGTTAGTCTTTTAAAAAGTCCATCTGATGTGCAAAAACATACTTTCATCCAACTAAATACATAACAGTTAAGTCTTAGGCATATATTTATATATGTATACATAAGCTGCTTACTAGAAAGAACACTGCTCAATCACAGGTACAATTTTCTTTATTTTTCATTTAAATAAGAATTTTTTTGTGAGATCTGCACAACCACCTGGCTCTTCAACCAGTATCACTGAATCTGCAAGTGTGTACATATATATATATATATTCTTTTCTTTTTCTTTTCATGGATACATGCACAATTACACTAACAGCAAACCATATCCAACAGCAGTATCACATACACTGATTTTGAGATCTGGCAAGGCATACATATTAATTTGTTAACAATACTGTGGTCCTGCAGGATCCCCATGTTAAAATATATTAGAATCTTTCCAGTCAAAAATTGGTGGTCACTATGACCCTTCATTTTGGTTTGGTTCCAGAAGAAGACTACAGTTTTGAGCTACATCACAAAGTGAAAGGTTTAAATGACTCAGGGCTAATCAGACTCCATGGTATTTAACTTGGTAGATATTGTAGGACAGTGGTCCTTTTCAGTTGTCTGCACTGTTATCACTAAATGCATTTCCTTTGTGGAAAATTTTTATCTCAGGAATCAATTTTGTATAAATAATCCTGACATGGCTCTAAAAGAGACATATGGAAACTGCCAACCACAGCATTCCTTTTGTTTTTCAAGAGAAACATGGAGAATTCAACCTTGTTCTGAAGACGAATGGAAAGGGTGGTGATAGAGGGGGAAAAAAGAAGAGAAGAAATCGGTCACTTAAATCCTATGAGCAACGTTACCAGCTAGTAACCATCTATGTTAACAAAAAAAATAACTAGACTACAATATTTACTCACTACTTCCTATTTAAAGCAAACCATGCATAACATCAAGTAATGCTACACCGAAGTCTAAAAGGCTGCTCCTATACCTGCACATGACAATGAGGCAGGCCTGCTCACTGCAACCATCTCCTCCCAGCTCAGTCTGTTCCAATCAGCAGGACTGTCTCATGTAAAGCAGCTCAATATGAACATCTGTGAAAGCTATTTAAGGCAAGGTTAAGGTCAAGTTGTTCATAACCTACCTGGGAATCCTTGGCCATTGTAAGGGATGCTAGCACACTGGGATGAATCACAATATCCTGGTGGCCCTGGGGGACCCCGAATACCCGCATTTCCAGGACGGCCTGGTGGCCCTGGTGGTCCTCGTGATCCTGTGGAGCCTGGTGGACCAGTTCGAGATTCTCCTTGTGGACCTAATTTTAGAATTGAGAGGTTGGGAGGTTGTTTTCTTTAAGAGCCATCTTGATAAAACAGCTAACAATACTTCTGTCTAGACTACACAGCCCAGTCTGTCTTTGGTGAGAAAGCACTCGCACTTCGTTGCTGTATGAAGGTCAACAGAAAGAAAAACAAAAGAAATCTAGAAATGTGACTCATCATGAGTTGCTTCCCTGTGTGTGGCTTATTTAAGTATTTATTCTTAGAAACTAATTTAGTAAGGTTTGAGCCAAGTAAAGAAACATCAATGAATTCTCTGGTTAATTTCCCCTTTGTGTAAGATATGATGATCTCAAGGGAAACTACTAGATTAGACAAGCACACTGGATTTCAATTAAAATATAGGAGTGCATCAATTATACTGCCCAGTAGCCCCAGGATAGATGAGGTAATGTTTTTTTTGGAACCAGTCTTATTATGGTTAGCAGAAAAGTAAAGCTTCAAGTAACTGAGGCTACAATTTACTGCAAGCATATTATGGGTCCTATAATGAAAAGTCATTTTAGCCTAGTAAACTTCAAGCACAACAAGTGATGAAGCTGATTTATGTCAAGGCATAAACAGAATTTTGTGCTACAAAAATGAAAGCTAACAGTCAAATCATCTGTCTCTATCATCTGGTAACTCTGCATGTGGGAGTATGTTGTAGTCCAGCAAGTAAAAAAAATCAAGAACTAGGTACTACAAAAGAATCACTTGATAAGACATGAAAAATATCTGTCTAATATTTGGACAGTGTATTCTCATGAAACACATTTTCACAAAACCCATTTTCACATTAACAAGTATGCCAGATGACTAAATTAAAATATAAATACCTATTATCTTAGCCCCATCCAAAAGTCTTTCTAAATTGCTATTTTTGTTGGGGTTTCCTACAAATTTATTAGAGTAAATGCTAATAGATGTCAAAACCATGAACTGGACAGAGCAAAGGGTGTTCATTCACCATATCCAGTCTGATTCTCTATGAAGAAATGTTGGCATTTCTCCTACTTTTCTGTAATCTGATTAAACAAAAAATATTTACCAGGTGGTCCCGGCAAACCTCGTGGCCCTTGGGATCCAGTCCCCCTTTCACCTTTCTCTCCAGGGATTCCTACAGAATAATAAAAAGGCAATGAAAATAAAAGAAAAGAAAAAACATCAACAGATATTTCTTCACACTCTCTTACTGACATTAATATTTACTTTCCATGATTTAATGCAAGAAGAGTGATTAATATTTATGTCTACAAATTTTCAAATGTGAATTTTGGAAAATAATTTGGATATAAATGTAGTAACCTAAAAATAAAATAGGATGCAGAGGTAACTTAGTATCAATACATTTTCTCAAACATAAAAACGTTTTGAGATACTGAAAACACCACAGAATCCTATTACTTTAAACTACAAATGGAAAGGTATTTTCAATCTTTCTGCTATAAAGGATGGTTTACATTCTCTTAGGAACAGTTATAATGAAAAAAGTTTAAGAAATTCTCCAGAATTCCTTGATTTATTCCTAGCCTTTTTAGAAGAGTATATAAAATATAAGCTAGAAAACATAGCACTGAGCCTATGCTACATTAGAGTAGTGGAAATAAGCAGAGACCACAACATAGGACTCTACAGACACCCCACATGATTGCAGTGATCCAAGACAGCGATAAAGTTTATTACCCATGTGGTCATATTCAGTTCAGTTGCTTCACTCCGTCAGAATATTTTAAAGGGCTAAGGATGTTGATCTAGTTCTTTAAACTCTTAAATTTTATACTAATGACTCATTTTCTGTCTGAATCAGTGTTCTATTTTGCAAAGCTAAAGTTGTGTTACTTCAAGCTGCCTCTCAAGATGCAGCTGTTTAGTGCCAGAAGAATTTCAAGAATATTTGCTTTCCTGGGATATTATGTGGAAGCCTCAGACAGCAAAATGTTATACCAATTTGTATTTCATGAAACTTGAGCAAGAGAGAGACAGGAAAGCACTGATCTAGTTAACCTTGTCCTTCAGATCACCAGTGTCCCTCCGGCAATCCAAATGGCCTAGCAGGGCTTCCTAGTCTGACATGCTAAAAGGAGCAGACTGCTCCTCTGGCAGTCTCTGCACAATGTCCACAGTACAGCTGCCTCAGAATTTATTCACCTCTTTCACCAGGTGGTCCTTGAACCCCAGGAGGTCCTGGGAATCCTGGTCTTCCTCCAGGTCCAGGCTCTCCTCTTGTCCCAGCAGCTCCTGGGGGGCCAGGTGGACCTGGTGGCCCTGGCTGGTTACGGTTCGAATAATAATCATTTGGGATTTGATTCAGCATTTGACTGAACCGGCTCATTTGACCTTCAAAAGAAAATAAAAATATGAAATGAGTGCAAATCTTTTATCAAAGTGGGAAGGAATAAAATATTATCTCTCTTAATTAACTCTTAGTCTTGTTCCCAGCCAGAAAATTAGTACATATGAATTAGAAAGACTTAAGATGAATGTCTGATAAGAAGGCTGAACATAAATGGAGGAGGGAGGGAGTCAGGGAGGAAAGGTAAGGGAGATTCTGGAAGCCAATAACGTTAAAAAAATTATCATAGAACTAATAAAATAAAAAAATAGGCATTGTTTACAATATTCTTGCTCTCAGAGTTCTATTTAGAGGTTGTTTTAACCCTGAAGAATAGAAAAGACTTGCTCCACTTCTAAAACTGTAGTATCACATTTCTAAGTACTTTCAGAGCTCTGCAGCTGCCACAGGCAACATAAATTATTCATGTATGGAGCTAGCAACACAGTTGATGAAGTAATTTTCTTAAGCCTGTAGGATGCACAGACTTGTACCTATATACCTTCTGCATATGGGGAAATTTCATTTCCAAAAAAAGGATGTGTGAACAAAAGCAATGCCATTTTGAGGCAATGCAGGAAGGAAGCCTTAATGGAGAGACACACCTGATTAGTATAACGTGCCAATCCTAGCATAGCACTGAAGAGATCAGCTGAACATGAAAAAAATAAGGTGGGGATACTCAAAGAGATATTAAAAGATCTTGCATATGATATCCTTATTCATAAGCCTAACACATTCACAAATGTACTTTCCTTCTTCTGGGATGGCTAACTAATAGACATGTTTTTATTAGCAACCATCACAGACATTTTAAGGGACATACTGTACTCCTCACTGTGCACAAGCACTCTTAATGATCCGAAAGGTATATCTGTTTTTCTCAGTCAGCACTTACCCTTGTAATAGATACAATATTAAAATCTATTTGCCTCTGTCTTTCTTGGCAGGTCTACTGATAGCAAAAGCACTGCTTCAGGGTCAGAGAGAAAACCTCTGTAGAGAACAACTTCATGGGCTGCAGAGCTGCACTATGTGGCAGTAGAGGACTGAAATTCAATTTGAATTTCAATTTGAAAGTCCTTCTCCAAATAAATATTGTTTTCACTTGCATAGCACCACTGATTCTGTGCACAGTATTTACCCAGCACTCATGTCTTTCCCTGCTGGCAAACTATCTGCAGTGAGCACCCTTTTTCTCACAGATTCCCTTCTCTTGAAGATAAGACATGTTTAATGAGAAAATATATACTGATTTTATTGCAAAGATGAAGTCATTTTGGACCAAAATGACAAAGAGAACGTCACCAGAATGTTAGACTTGCATGAGTATTTCCAAAGGTCAGAGATTAGTTCCAACTCAGTTTATTCTGTTACTCTGGGATTATCTAGCCTCTGGATCTGGCAAAAACTTGCTGCTACATTTTTTCCACCAAATCATATGCATTGGACAGCTATCAGATTGGTTAAGCTCTCGCCGTGCTCTGTGGCCAGTACCTGTCACTTCAAATTTAAACCATGGTTTTCTCTTTTTAACAAAGTAGTAAATTAGTATGGGAAAGAAAGCAAGCAACACTGTTTACCATTTATCAGTTGTTCACAAACTTGTCTTGCAACTGCTCGCATCATGTTTTGAGAAGCAATATCACCCTAAATAATCAAATGGAAAACAAGTGTTTTATTACCAAGTGTTTGTACTTTTAAAGACATAGTGTTTAATATAAAAAATTATGAGAAAAACTGGTTTTAAACAGACTTACTCTGTCACCTTTTTCTCCCTTCGCTCCAGGTGTACCCTAAAATAAATAAGTAAAAATTAAGCAACTGAAGGATTATGTTATTTTTTCCCTATTATGTTATAGGTTTGAGACGTGCAATTCTAGAAAAAATTTTGACTCCTTCAAGAAGAAAGATCTGGTTCTCCTTGAACTTTTAATTTTGGAGATGCTAAAACAGGTGCAACAAAATAGTAGAGAAGCAATGATCTTTTGTCTGTCATAAAACACACTTACAGATGCAGAAGTAAAAGATCCAAAGGAAAAATTCAAACAAGGACCAAGAAATGGATGTATTCTGATACTTGGATCACACTGTCAATTTCAAAGTTCTATTTCTAGCATCATATTTCTGTAAAGAGTCAATGGTCTTCTACAAGTTATATATGACTGTTTAAGTCTTAAGACAACCTATCCTTAAATAAGGTAAGTTAGGAAGAACACATGTCAAGGAAGGGTAGTCTTCAAGAACCCCTATGAAAGGGATGCTGCACTTTATTTAAGTGAAATAAAGTTATGCAGAGGTGACACATAATGTGGAGAGAGATGGCATTAAGTGCTAATTCTGTTTATACTGACAGCTTCCCTTGTAATTTTCAACCATTTCTAGTCTTAGAAAGGCCTCATAGAAGTCTTAGTTTGAAGTCTTAGCTCCTTTATAATTACTAACATTTCTTACAACTTTTCTCTAACAGCACTTTCCATTTGCCTTTGAAGAGTTTAGTAGTTTAGGGGTTTTCAGTTTTCAAGAGTAGCATGTAAGAAGCAAAGCTGAAGGACTGATTCTAATTTTTATATATGTATATGAAAAACACCAGGAATAATGAGGGGGCTAGCATGAGTTCACATAGATTTTCGTTACTAGCCTAAGTTACTACTTGAATGTAAGGCATATTTCAAAGGTGAAAGATCAGTTTGGTCATCTGCTGCTCTGCATGGCTCTCCACATAGTTACACACACATCCTGAGTGTTACTGCTTTTTATACTGTAGTATTTCTTTAAGGAATCTATTTATCACCATTAACAAAGCAAAGGCCAAGTGTGGGCTGCAGCTGTTTCTCATAACATTCCTACAGTACCCGCAATTAATTTCAACAACACGAGACACCAAATCATTCCACTGAGGTCACAGCAGACACCCCTCAAATGTGGTGACACTGTTTCATAGACCTCTATCGAGGGTTTGGGCAGACAAATGCCCTTGGGGTATGTCAGGGTGTGAACTTAAGTGTGCTCTCTGAGCTTTTCTGCTGCAGAGTTGCACACACCTACCCCATGACATGCCACAGAAAATATGAGACAGTTCATCCATCACTGAGTTAAGAGGTTGTCACACGGTACATTTGCATCATGAATAACAGATCGTTCTTGCAAAATTAGTTGTACAGACTCAAATGAAAGATTTAGAATGGTGACATCATAAATGTGCCATTGGAATAAATTATGCCACCAATGAGGCAGCTGCTAATATGTACAAAATATACCCATGAAGCTGATGAATATTCTTTCCCTTCTGTCCTTTCGTCTTTCATCTATATTTTTCTTACTCTGTGAAGTCCACAGGGAAATGTCTGTCTTTTAGTTTTAGCTTATTACAGCCACATGCTGAAACAGACTATGGGCTTGTAAATGCCAGAACATAAAAAAATGGTAACAACTAAAACCATCAGGAAAATAAGGCATTTCTGTCTGTCACTCTCCAATAATTAATGTTGTGGTAAATTATGATGTACTGAAGCTCTAAAAGAGACTTAATTTGATTCCCAAATAAACAAACATTAACAGTCATAAACTATTACATGTACCTGAAATATCCATTGAACAGAACTGTAGGGTTTTTGATTGCACTAGTCTATAACATGAAAATCTGGGGGGGTGGTGGTGGGGTGGTAATGGTAAAAAAACTATTCATGATTCTGTTTGAAACTTGCCAATTTTTCTATTTTCTAATAGCATATTCCTTTGAAATTATCTGCTGTGTATGTATTTCTAATATCTGCTTGTTTTATTCATTCTTTCTAAGGCTTTCATAGTACAACCATCTACCAGAAGCAAATCATACAGTATATCTTTTGTTTATTCACCAGGTAAGTGCATAAATCAGATTTCTCATCTACTATCCTGAAAATATCCTGATAATCACTTAAAATGCTATGTTTCAATTCACTTGCCAAAACATTCACACACCAGAACTATACAGGGAAGGGGAGGGAAGGGGAGGGAAGGGGAGGGGAGG
>VZTN01007978.1:107797-138279 GCA_013400515.1 Erpornis zantholeuca
AGAGAAGAGAAGAGAAGAGAAGAGAAGAGAAGAGAAGAGAAGAGAAGAGAAGAGTGAAAAGTTAAAATGTTCCTATATTGTATAAATCCTATATACTTTTTCTGGAAATACTTTTGCTGACTGGCCAAGGAAAGATCGTCGGGCTGTTTTCAACTACAAATCATGTTGGTAAGACAGGGAGGTGCTCTGGTAACAAAAGCACAACATTGTTCCAAATTATTGACAACAAAGGTCCCCCAATGAGGAAAATGCTAATACCTATAAGGAATACATAGTCAGTTTTAAAATTCATTGAAATAAAATGACCCTCCTTCTTCAATTTGTGACCTTGCAAACACACACTGGTTCAGCCTTGTGGCTGGAAGTCTACAGGCTATTTGGAATTAACTTTAAAATTTCAAGATTAGAGGCTGACTGGCCATGTGAACAATAAAGTGCATTTTCCACCTGGATATTTTAGAAACAAACTTTCAAAAAATATAATTACGACTGCAATTACTGAATTGCTATTTGCATCTTCCTCCCACTTGGTTATATGCCTCTTACATTTCAGTTTATTTTCTTCTAATAGAAGAAAAAGTGCAGTTTAGCCAACTGCTTGACAGCATTTTGAGAAACAGCAGCTGCTGCTGGCATTCTGTTTTGTTGATATCCTGCAATGAGGGTGTCACTTGGGGTCAGCGCAAGGAAAAGCTGGTTTATGCTGCATGTGGGATTTTTTTCTGAGCTGTGGGATGAAAGCTGCGGCTGCAGCATAGTTCTACTGCTGAAGGAGGACAAAACAAAGGAAGTTTTGCTATTTTTACTTTTAAAGATAATGTGCTCAATTGTTTTTCCCAAAAGAATGTTTGCTCCCCTCAAGAACCACCAGCTCATTGCTCCCAAAGCAGCATCTTTTTGAGACTTCATCTAGGACATGTGCATAAATGGATGCAAGAGTTGTGAACACATGACAGTAGAGAATGCAAAATTCTCAAAGCCTGCATGTAACTCACAACAGACTTGGACTACCCTCGAAAGGTTTTCACAGTTTATTTGGTCCTGGAGGCACCAGTTTAACTGCACCTTACTTATTAATTCTAAATGCCTTGCATTTTTTTCCTGGGAACCATCTAAAGCAACAAAGTCGGGCCCTGTTGTCACAGAATCTGTTTTATAAACAGGACAGCTCTACCTTCACACAACTTGCTCTGCCTACCCATCGTTACTGTTTTAAGTCTCACACCTATAAAACAAGTACTCCTCAAGTTCCTCTCTAAAAGTCCAAGATCTTCTATTTTCCATTATATTTATTCATAGAAAAAACATCCATTACTTCTTGAACCAATATCCTCTTCTAGTTTAATGAGTCTTTCTTACTCTTGATGGTTGTTACCTTAGGATTTGTGTATGAACTGTTATGGAATTCTCCCTCTCTGACCAGACAGATGACAGGTATTTTAGTCTCCTCTAGGATAGCCTGTACTCATTTCTCAGTAAATTACCAACTAATTTGTATTTTTACTGTTCCTTTTTCAGTCATTTTGTTACTACACTGGAAAAAACACCTAAGTTTCTCTTGGAGGTACATGAAGGCAGATCAAAAAGCCAAATTTCCTATTTCCATGAAAATTCAGTTAACACTTCTAGGATATACTTGTTTAAGTACACTGTGAGGTAGAGAAATGTTTACAGTGTGGTCTGCCTCAGCTTAGCACATTAGTGATCCTGAATACATCAGGAAGGAGCTCCAGCTGACCACATTCACTGGGAGAAACTGCATAACACCAAGGCTGCTCATAATTTGCAGGTAACTGTACACCTTTTACCTGGAATGCAATATCCCTCGGTTTGTAGGGGTCTTTCCCATAACTTTCATTTAATAGTACTAGCAATACAGATTGTTCAGGCAGAAGAAAAAATGGCAGGATCTGGTCAAAAATTACTTATTTCTTGTATTTACCAGAGGCAATGTGAAGCCTCATTATCTCCCTCTTTAGGCAGAACTATGATTCATGACAGTGCAAGTTGCATTTGGCTGTCAGGCTGCACCTTTGGCAACTGTAATAGTGCACACAAAGGAAGGCCTTGAAATTCTGTCCACCAGGAATCTGATAAAACATCTGTGCAAGGTGCAAGCCAGAATTCCTGCTGGGATCTGTTCTAAAAACATTAGAAATGGTAAATATGATGCCCAGTGTCCCATTACAAGAAAGTGCAATAACTGCGGGGAAAAAAATGTACTTCTAATTGAAAAGAACTCTTAAAAATTAGATGTAGGAGAATTAAGGCAGGGTGCTTGGACAGGAGTTGACTGCCTTGCCTTGCAAAAACCTTGAAACTGGGCTTGTAGCCAGATTTCCTTCTAAACACATTATTTACCTGCAGAAGATCTTTGCTTCCAAACTGGGTCAGCTATCCATTGTCCCAGGTAAAGGAAAAATCAGATACACCTGACAACTTAAAGCTCCCTTGTGAGCAAAGCACAGCACTTGTTGCTCTGGCCATGTCTATTCAGCATGTAACCAAGCATGAATATCCCATTAGAAATGCATATCTAAAGGCAGGAAAGCTTCAAGACTTTCCTAAGACACTCCGTGTCCTCTACTACAAGGAGAAGTGGAACTTACAGTCCAGCAAACACAGATGTGTCTACGAGAAAATGACCCAGCTTCCAGGAGCTCCTGGGAGCTTCCATTTCACAGCCATCAAGTTTCCCAGCCTACTATATATTCTTTTGAATTATCCAGCTTTTGTCTATACAACTGTACTGAATCAGGATGGAAAATTCTAGATGGCTGCCATACATTATTCACAAGTAATGAATGACTTCTCATTTCGCTTGCTGTCTCCACTCCTGACTCAAGCACAATTTCTCAGAGATCTATAAATGAATCAAATTAAATTTCTCCTGAAACTGTTGGTGGGAGGCAGCACTTCCTGCTCTTTCTCCCTTTTCAGGAAGCACTTTAAAAGTTTGAATAGAACCTACAGAAATCACCCCTAAATTATTTTAAAATATTACATTGTAAATTTACATTGTAAATTTACAAAAACATTGTAAAAAGCATGAAACATTTGAAAAACAGAACAGATTATATAATATAATCAAAGACTGTCCACCTTCAGCAGTTTATCACTTTTTTACTACACACACACGCACCAATGTAAAGACTTTACAGTCATTTTGCTGACCTAGTTTTTCATGCTTATGCAGTGTAGGAATGAATATATGTCTTGGCACATAATAGCCTATGATCTTTTTAGTGGAAACAAGAGACCACAATTTCCAGCCCCAGCTATTAAACTCAGCACAATGGCATACTGTAAAAATAAAATTATTTTTAAAAAAAGACCTGTGGGTTGAGGTCAGCTCCACTGTATTAACCACCATCATAAGTGCAAGACAACTATTTAAAGCAGCAGAAGTCTCGTGTTCATCAACAGACTGTAATTTTAAATTTGATACTTCAAATATATCATTATCTTACTGGTGTCCCACGATCTCCTGGTTTCCCTGGTTTTCCACTTGGGCCAGCAACTCCTGGAACTCCGGGAGCACCCTGCAACAGAAGACATGGAAAATGAATTGTGGAAATACACAACCTAAGCACTAATAAGAAATACGTTACTGTATTGAGTCCAAAAAATACTGAAAATGGTTCCTATTGAGGTGTTTTCTGTTAGGTACGTATCAGGCTTGAAAATTTTTTTATGGAATAAACAGTTTGTTTCTTCATGGAAATGTCTTCTTTTACATAACACTACAGTTTAACAGGTGTTTCAGCACTGAGACTGTGTATGTTTTTGGTGTCATTCTTAAACAAAGATTCCTAAAGCAGTAAAAAGCAGCTTGGCCTTCTAAGTTCACCTAGTAGATCTGTGATCCATGTAAAAATCTACAACAAATAAATACAAAAATTAAAAGACCAGTATCAGATTATGTGATTAAAGCTCATCTGCATATTCACAAAGGAACACGAGAAAGAGAACTGTGGGGGAGTGGGGCCAGCCCAAATAATACTCTGCCTCAGAGACTGCTGTCTATATAATGTAATGCAAATGTGTGCTCTGTGTGCATTTGCCTACTGGAAATGTATCTTCCAACTTGCTACAGGTTGGACCCAGTGAGAAGGAGCTTCAGCAGCTTGCCTATCTCAGGCTGCCTGATTCAATATATGCTTTTCTCTAACAGCCAGCCTAGCATGGTCCCACAAAACACAACGAAGCAGCTCTTTAAGCAAAAACTAATCCTCAAATACTCTTGTCAAGAAAAATTTGTATTAACAGTACTTGTTTTCACCAGTGTACAAGTAATAAGCCAATTGGTTTCAGAAGACCTAGCTATGCATTTAAAATCATGGCTAAAGAGCCAGATAAACTGGTTCTTCCCTTATTTACCCTGGCAGAAGTTAGTTTCAAAACTACTGTTAAGACTCTCCGTGAATATACGCTTTGCTGAGCTATCTGCTCACCTTCTACCAAGAGTTTTTCAGATCCATTTAGGAAATTAAGCAAAGGATCCTTTTCATATTTGACAGAAATTGAGAATGCCAATGTGTCTCTCTCTTGGCTCAGGTCTCTTAATTTGGAGTACATCAAAGACAAAATTATATTTACCGCTGGTCCTGGTGGGCCTCTGGGACCTGTGGGACCATCTTTTCCTGTGAAACCCTATTCAAAAAAAGAAGCAAGATTAGAGAAAAATTGTCTTTATGATTATATAATTGCAATACTCCTGATTACTATGAGCATTTTTTTAAAACCTATCCACAATGTAAGTTATAAAATAGTTATGACAACTCATGCTAGAAAAAGGAATAGAACAATGAGCTTCAGACACTAGATGTTCAGCTGCTGTTGATAAACTGAAAATTAAATCAATCTTTCTTAATATTTTTTAGAAAAGAAATCATCTTTCTATCCCAGAGGAGTAAAATCTCTCTTTTTGCTGTTCTCTCATTCACAGTTTAGTTGGAGAATCACAGGTTTCTACTTAACTGGAGAGCCACCTCCCTCTCAGATATTTCCTCTGAAAGAATGAATGCTGAGAAATCGCATTTCAGTAATCTAAGATAGCATTCACAAGTTAATGTTGATGGTCCATGACCCACCAATCCAAGAGTATCCTCTTTGGAAACAGACTATCACATGGTCATCTATTTTCATTTCCAGCTATCAACTTCCACTAAAGGACAGCTATAAATGTATATATTGGCTATTAATTTTCACTGTAAAGGCAAATCATTGCTTCAGTCATCTTAAAGGTGATATTCCACTGTGACAACAAAAGAGATTTACTTAGTTGACCCCAGTTAGAAGAAAGGAATTGTAACAACACCACAATGAAATACCTGTTAGGAACGCATTTCAAAATTCTCCATCCAAAGAAAACTTCTCAGCTCCAGATAGCCAAAGGTTTAGGAGCAAACCTGACCTTCACAGTAAGTTCGGGACAGACAGGTTCCTTACCAATATGACATCTCCCAGACATTGAGATAAGCAGAGTTTCAAAGGGATACCCTGCAGCAGCCACAATGAGGGGAAGACAGCAGGGCTGAGTGCCCTGGCAGAGCCCTGCCCAAGGGAGACACTGCTCTGTGGGTGAAGGCAGCTGAGAACAGAGTCAGGGCAGGGAGCAGGGCAATTTTTACAGAACCTATCTGGCTAGCAATAGCTGCCTGGGGAGGTTTTCACCCCTGAAATGTTTCCAACCCTTCTGCTTTTGTCTCTCCAGAAGAGATACTGATAAAAAGACTCCTTTTGAAAAAACATTTTAAAATGGAAAGATATACAAAGAAGGGGGAAAAAATCCAACAAAACACAAAAATGACATTACTTAGTCTTTTCAGAACATAAACTGAGGAAATCTTACCCTTTCTCCTGGAGGTCCCACTGGTCCAGGTGGACCAGGTAAACCTGGCGTTCCCTGGAGGGAGAAAGAGTGAGAAATTGTATCTATGACAGAACAAACATCACTGCTATGTCATTCCATATATCTCAAGAATATATGTTCTTACCCCCTTTCTGTCTAATCTTATTGTACACTAGCATGCATCATTGCTTCCAGGGCATTATTAGTCCCTAAAAGTATGTTACTCAAGGTTTTAAGGACTAATGAAACGGGTAAAGAATGCAAGGCCCTTGGCCCATGACTGATCTTATCTGATAAATGAAATTCATTTTTCAGAATAAACAATTTTCATTCATAAACAACATTTATTCATTCCCCATGTAGTATTTTTATCATCAGTAAAATCAAGGACAATACAGTAACCAAGGAATATTTGTTATGTCACTGTGTGTGCATATCAATGACCTTAGATTATCTAAATCTGGCCAATTATTAAAAAAAAACCCTAATTTTTTCTCCTCCTTGTATAGTTTACAATACAGAAATCTGCATGTAATTGAAATTTAATATTGATTTCTTATTTCAGAAAGCATACAATTAATGTCCCAAGGCCATTTGAATTCCCAAAGTAGAAAGTAATTAGGTAACACTGCTGAAGAAGGGTTCAGCAAATGTTCTACAATCTTTATTTTAGGAAGACATTTAACTGCAAATGGTCAGAAGATGAGAGACTTTCCTGGGGAATTATGAGAGTACTTTTCCAAATCCAGTGGTCTGTCATTGTGCATTCACAACTATCCAGATCATTTGGCTTGACCAGGCACAGCTGTTTTTTCACTTTTGCTGTTTGGAATGGTTTACTATTTCCTACATTTCAATTTTTTAAGTATAAGCTAACTGTTTCCAAAACTATGGCTTAGGGAGGTATGAGAAGAGCCTCTGACTCCTAGTTATGTCAAAGAAAGCCGTCCAGCAGCCAGGTTGCATCAGGAACAGTGTAAAATGACATTATCCTCTCTAAGTGTTGACTTACCGATCGCCCTGGTAGTCCAGGCTGGCCAGCATCCCCTTTCATTCCTTGACGACCCTATAATTTTCACAAATGATTACAGAATACATCACACTTCCAGGACACAAGATGTAGGAGCATATAAAGAAGCAATTTATTGCCTTTCACAACTAGCTTGCCTTCCACATATGCTCCAGTACTGTAGTATAAATGCACAGTCTAAACTCACATGAGCTAAATTTGACGGTACAATATTTTCTTTTACACTGGCTTGCATGATAATCCAGCATTAACAATTGCTACTAATAAAAAATTTTGTAAACATAGACTGAGAACATGGATTGAAATTGATATGAAAAATGAAACTACATGACTCAAAAGTGCTCTAAATTCTTGTTAGCCAATGAGAAATTCCATGAAAGTTGGTGTTTTCATTCTTCAGACTTTTTCATGTAAATGTGACAAATAAATGCAGTATTTGTATTACACATGTAAAAGGAATGTTTGTCCTTTCTTGCTGTTTAGTATGTCTACATCATCTTGATTAAGATCTTCTTCCCAGTATATAACAAAAAGAATCCATGAAAAGAGTCTATACAGGATAACAAAATCATTCTACTTTGTCCTTACAAAGCAGAAGGTATTCCTTATGTCTATCTTAAAGTAGATTTTATTTTCCATTTCCCAAATTCCATTACAAATGGAGCAGGTAACCTATTTTCAAATGAAAAATAACACAGCATAGAATTAGACATCACTTCTGCTTTCTATAAACTTTATAGTTTGATCAAAGACTTCATAATAAAAGCTCCTGAATATATTAAAATTCAAGTTGATCCTAAAGAGGAAACATCAGAATTATGTTCCTTCTTTTAGGGTGATTCTTTATTAAAATATGGCAAAAGCAGCCTTAATACATTCACAGTGCAGACAAAAGAGTAATGTATGCTTTCTTCTGTAAAAAACAGAATATATGAAACTTCATCAGTGTTAATGAGTTACTCTGGCTTTGAAGGCATGCACATGAAATCCAAAGTAGCATCTTGCTAAAATATGGATTCTATTGCCAAGAAAACCCCTAGCTTCTTATTTAAGCCAGAAAATAGAAGTTGAACATGTAAGTCTGTGAGAAAATCTTCAAATTAATATTGCATGCTTAATTTTGCTGCACCACAGCTTGACAGTTTTGAGTACATAAACTGGAATGCCCAGGAACTCTACAGAAAAACCATTAAGACTGAAAACAGAGTAGCACAATTTACATTACAGCACTTAGACTCTGTCCCTTCATTAGAATCCCATAAGCACATGTAACATTCAGGACAGAAAATGCTATTGTATTAAGAGAGTTGTCACAATACTGCTGGGTACAGGGACAAACAAATGCTCAGGCAAAGGTGCCACCCTCTTCCCAAGACCACCATCCCCACGGACAGCTCTGGCTCCACACACATTGCCTGCTGCTGGCACCCAAAAGGTCCACTCACCGGTTCACCTGGGATTGACAACCCATTGGGGCCCTGTGGACCTGGGGGACCCTGAGGGCCAGGAGGACCTGTCTCACCACGAGGACCAGGAGGACCCTTAAAGAAGAAAATTAAAACAAAATTTTAAATGACAATCCCTTCTGAAATCCATAACTGCAAAATAGTTTGGGTTGGAGATTTTAGGTAAGTCAGAAGCCTGGAGACACATTTAATACTTCAGAACAATGGTGGAAATAGAACAAACATTGTTCCAGAGGCATACCCTTTCGTAAGCTATTCTCTGATTCCTGTTGGCAGTCTGAGGCCAGTACATGCCCTGTGGCAGTGCTAATTAGAAGAACTGCCATCTCCTCTGTACGAAAGAGAGAACAATAATGCTGCAGAGTGTGTATTAACACTCTGATGCATGTAATCCCAGTATCCTAATGTGATCAATGCCTTTGAGGCTACACAGACGGTGACATATGGTCTCAAAGAGGTAGGCTGCACAAAAGTAACATAAAGGCATATTTTCAACTGAATTTCTAATCTCTGTTCTTAGCCTAAAACTAAACATAAAAATTTTCATACAGGTAACATTATTATAGATGCACTTTGGGAAACATACTTACAGATGATCCAGTCAAACCCCTTTCACCTCTGGGGCCTTTAGCGCCTGGGCCACCCTAAATTGAGTATTTGGAAAGAAAATGTATTTTATAGACAGAAAGCAAAAGTGCATAATACTAGTGTGCATTATGAATTCTCCTTAAAAAACTCTTATGTGAAGCCCCAAAGTTTTGAAGTGTACACTTCATACTGCTATAGAGTATTAGAATAAAATATGCATCAGGAACTAAAGGAAACCACATCAACTTCAGCCTTGCCAATTCAGACCATAAAAAATTATTATTTTGATTTTTGTCTCTCCAGACATAAATTTATATTCATCAAAGTCTCTGAATACCTCTCTAGTAGATTACCAGACAATTTAACTGGGCTTTAGATTCCTCATGCAGCATTTTTGATAGCTTCAAAGTATGACTACTGGGCTGAGTATAATTCCCTAAAATTCAAAGCAATTGATAGGAGTACGTCCATTCCATAAATTACTCTCTCTCCACATAAAAAATAAAGTAATTTATTTCCCTGACAGAGTGAAGAATCTTTCCTTGGAGTGAAATCTTGACTCTGTATTTAGGAAAAATATTTTCACAGTCCATTAAAAATATCTTGTACATGATGTGCAAGAGACTGGGCCAGAGTCTTTCAGCCCATCAAACAAAGAGGAGCTATTCTCAGTGATCACACTGGAAACACAGGAAAAGATCGTACAAACAAGGAGATGTGGTAGGAGCTGATGAAAAGGGGATGGATTACCATGATGTTATGGACATGATAGAAAATATGTCTCTGACTGACATTTGCTTCACAAAACCACAGACCAACACAAAACTACTTCCATAAATTTAAAAATCAGAAAATTTGCCTATTGTGAATAGTTACAACCAGTAACTTACAGCTGGTCCAGGAGGTCCTGGAGGTCCCACACTGTCTTGAGTACAGGTACAAGCATTTGGAAGAGCTGGGCATTTTGCTTCATCTCTCTGAAAATTCAATCACAAGTTATTACTGTCCATTTAAAGAAAAGTACTCAGTAGCAGCATGCTTTTCTGAAACAATAGCAGGAAGATTCCCTGTTATCTGGTTTTTAAGTAAAACTCACAGCTAAACTGTGGTTTCCAAATGTTTCTACAGGATCTTTTATATTTTTAGAAAATTTTCTCTGTGAACTATGCAAGGCATTAACAATAGAGGCACAAGCAAAATGTTGCTCTAGTATTTCTATGCATTTGACAATCAGCTTGCCCTGACAAAGAATAGGTACTTTCTGAATGCCGATCTAAGAACAGATTAAATAAATAAATATATGTATTCCCCATTTATAATACTTAGAATTTGAAACATCACTGAAACACAAATATAACAAACATTTTTGGCACCATTTCTAAGGGGCTCAATGCTAGCATTACAACCTTGCTGCCTCAAACACAAAAGACTGAAATGAGGTGTTGTTCACTGGCTGCTCTGACAACTATGATTTAGAAGTGTTGTCAGTACAAGGTTTAATACCAGCCTAATATTAATATTATTAAATTTACTATTAATAACATTTTTCTGGATAGCCTCTGGTTCATTTATACTTACCATAGAAGGGAGATCACAACATCTGTCTCTGCTAGTCCAAACTGGACTGCATACAATGTCAAAATTCTGGATTTCTAACTGTAAAAGAAAGTAATACTCTTGAAAGATCATTAAGTATGTTGTTAAGTATGAAATCTATTGATATTATCATTAAAAATTATTGTCCATTTATTTCTAATGATAGAGAATCCAGAGCACTCAATTACTATCTGCTCTCCCTATTAAAAGAAAAGCATTCCTGCTGTTACTTGAATTTATCTGAGTGCAACTTTCAGCTATTAGATTTTTGTTCTTGCAACTCTGCTAGAACAAGAAGATATAAAGACCAAACTTCTCAATTAAATAGACCAAACTTCTCAATTAGGTTTGACAGTACAGACACTTGAAAGCTTTGGGTGCAACACTGGTTTCCCAGCAATTCCTAATCTCTTTCCTCAGAAAATTTCAAGGTCTTGCAATAATGAACAGATTCATATTTATTGCTTACTGTTGCTGATCTTCGGTCTCCTTTTAGAAGTTTCCCAAGTATTTCATAGCCATCAGTTGTGATATTTCCAGCCTCCTTAATTGGTTTTTCCACTATTTCACTGCAGTCAATGTAAATCTTAACATTCGATGAAGTTACAACAATATGGACCTGAAAAAAATTTTAATGGAATATTTAGAAAAGGCTCATGGGGACAATTACTTTAACACTTTAATAGTATTTCACTGATTTGGTAGTACTGTTTTAAATTTTATTCCTAGCTATCCTGCTTTACTTCCAACTGGTGGAAAAATTCAAACTCAAGGAAAGTCTATGACATTAATGACCTCTTTGGAATATGTTGAAGGTCAATAAGATGAATAGACAAGCACATCTAAGAAATATTATTTAATGTAATAGTTGAAGTATTATAAACTATTTTAAAAGCTTGCCTAAAAATTGTTTTAAGATGGCATAAAAGTGAAAAATAAAAGAACTTTTGAGAGGAAGTGAATATAAGCATTTCTTGTTCTCTTCTGATGGCCAGGACCACACAAGATGTTTATAAGCCTGGGACTGCCCACTGGCTAATAGACTCTGTAAAATTCAGAGAGTAGATTGTTTCAGACCCAAAGATACAGAGTTCAGTTTCCACAGATGACTCAACCAGAGGCATTAACTGCATTGAGATACAGGAAGTAACCAGAGAAGCCTGCCCAGAACAAGACAAAATAATGGAAGATGCAAGAGAAAATTTCTGCAAGAGAAAATTTCCACAACAGAAAACTGGTTACAAAAATGTATTCTAAAACATATGCTAAAACAAGAGGAAACAGGGAAGAAGAAGACATTAATTACTGGAAATAGAGGATATTTAGGAGGGAGAAAGGAATGGTCGTAATGAAGAGAGAGTACATTTACCAGGAGAAGAGAATGAAGTGCTTGGGGGAAATACAGTAAACCTTAAACAGAGTAACACACAAAACCTAAGGAAAGATTATCTTTCCAAACATTTATGCTATGTATGACAAATGTTACAAAAGTGAATTTTCCACATTTCTGTGAAAATGTAGAGTATGTAGACATTTAGGAGTCTCCAAGAAACAAACTAGGGCCATTTTAGCACATCTAATATGCAGTGGTTGAAAGAGCATCTTCAGGCAACAGAAAGTTTTCAGGGGCTTTATTTACCTTACCTACTCCATATGCATCATTATAACATCTATGTAATTGTTAAAGTATCAACACATTAAGATCACAAGTAAAGAATCCCTGAAGTATGTATTTATGTTTTAAATCTTCTGCTACCACAGTATATAACCATACAGAAGCATATTGCTATTTAATGACTGCTTTAAAAATTGGCATAAAGTTGAGAGATTCCCCTAAATGTCCTGGTCAACAAGTGCCTGAACAATCTCCTGGGAATTTTTACTTTTTTTTCCGTTTTAAATATTTTCCCACGCAGATTTGTCTCCAAGGCATCAGCAGAGCTTATCTAAAACTCTTTTAAAATTATGTACTTATGCTTTATATCTCAGTTTTGTGTGTACGAGTGGGGCTTTTAATTAAAATTCCCAACAGTGTTCATTGAGCAAATAATTAAAACAAACAAAAAAACAAACAAAACAACTGAAAGATAACTCTGTGTGTCCAAAGTATAATTTGGTATTACATGCCAAGCTTTCTATAAAACAAAGTAAGTGCCATGCCAAAACTTTAAATTCATTATAATTTGTACATTGTATACTCTGTCATTTGATTATACAAATAAATTTTACAGGTTAATTACTGCATCTTCCAGTTTTAACTCATCACAGACGTAATTTACTAATTCTGAAAGCTATCTAATATGCAAGTCCTTCTACTGGAATGTTAAGTATTTGTCACAATTTAAATAAAATAAAACACATTGCATAGCAAACATAGATTAAATTTTCATTAAGGCAAAAAACTTAGGGGAGATAAATCTGTATCAGAATGTTGAATGAGATCAGCTTGAAAAGGTTCAAATAGGAATAACTGCTGAGCATCACCTATCTATCCAAAAAAGCGAACCCAACAATCAAAAATAAGGAAAGGTCTCCCAAGGCATTGACTCAGTCAGTTAAACACTGATTTACTGCCAGATCTGAATTCCAGTCTGAATCTCATGGCCTAGAAAATAAATCTAATTAAAGGAGGCATCTGGTGTTTACAGTAAATAAAACATCTCTGTATTCAACCCCGATACATTTTGTTTTCAATAGTTTCTCACACATCAACATAAAGAATCTGTTCTCCTTAATTCTGACTATTTATTTCATTTATGATATTTTAGGAAAGAAAACATACTTTAATTTTTCTGTCTGGATGCCTTATACGATAAAGCTTCATAGTGCTGATTTGCTGCTAAGTGAATCACATCAATAAGCCAAGCAAACTAATTTCCCATCTGTGTATCAGCAGAAAGATATACACTCATTACTGAATTTCCTCTTGCTAACTACTGCAAAATGGCAAGCTAAAAGGAAGTCTAGTGTAGTAAGAAAAAGAACTAGAAGTGGTCTGTCTCTCCAAAACTTTAGTTATAAATTTAATGAATGTCTCAGGCAGTCAGAATTTTTCCTACGGGACTTGCCAGGTTCAACAGCTCTCACCATAGCTATGCTACACAGAGTGTTCAAGTATGCCAAAGTAAATTTCCCTACAGTTAGGTGTAGTTAACTGAATTTCACTGAATGAGCCAGTAAGTTATCAAACGAAAGCCATAAAAATGTTTAATATTTTGGAAAACATTACTTTGCATTGTAAAGATGTGTCATCTCTTTGAAACTGGATGGTAGGAGAAATTGCAAAAGTATCTTTAGAAAGGTGTTAATCTTACTTTCCTTCCTTCATCCATCTGAATCTACTGCTATCCATTATTAGGAGCTAATCAACATGGCTGAGAAATAAGGGTTTCCCAGCAGGTGGGCTGGGGAAGCCCATGATGCCATCAACAACCTGACTCAGATAGCAATCTCAGTAATCATCTGGAGAGAAGCCAGAAAACTCAGCTTAGTTTCATGGTGAAAAATCCCAAACATAGCTCTAAACCAAAGCTCCTCCAGCTACTTGAAATATTATCAAAATATGAACTTTTAATTCCTTTCTCAGAAAAAAAGGATAATTGCATGTCGCATTAAGTAACTGAGGAATTTTTTCTCAAGAAATAATCTCTTAAGCAAGAATTTGTAGCTGTAAAGCTCTAAGATAATTTGCAAATCACTGCTATTTGTGTTCTTTGTTTGGCTTCTTTGGATCACTTTCTCTCCATATGTATTAGCATACTTAACTATTAAAATGATACAAAAATTTGGATTTTTATTTTCCCTGGATTTTTTTTTTCACCAGCAAGTGTATTAAACAATTTTACATAACTGCTAATTTCTAGCAGCTAGATTTTTCCCCTTTTGTTCTGATAAATGAGTAGAACATCACTGTAAGTAGTCAGATATGTTTGCTTAGCTCTATCCCATTTAGAGAAACAGTAAGAGAAAATGTGATTCTAAACATCAAATACATTAGCAGCAGATATTTAAAACAGACTTCTGGCAGTAAAGAAGACATGTGGAGAGCTACACACCACTGACCTGAAGTGTCAGCTCTCACAGTGTTATCTAAAATGAGGCATGCTACATGCTGCTTTGTGTCTAAACAGTACTTCTTGGTGATGACTCAACCTTCATAGCAAAACAAGGTACATCCTAGCCTTTACTGACAGATTTTCTCACTCCAGTAGATTCATATATTTCCTTAAAATTCAGTTGTCCTACTAAGCTATTAAAACAACAACAACAACAAAAAGTCAAGGGCAAAATCAAAGCTGCTTAATGTAGGTATTATCCAAAGCTATTCATGACTATCAGTTACAAAATCAGTGACATAAATGCTTCCTAATATAGACAAAATAATCAAGCCTTAAATAAATTCTAAAACAAGAATAATTGAATATAATATAGGACCAGTTTGGGAAGTTATTCTCTGACAAATTCTGGGGATACTAATAGCTTTTATAGTCCTGTGTGATTTTTGTAAATCACCTGTGTTTTAAACAGATGAAGTCACAAAACATTATAATGCTGGCACCAGTTATCTTTCCTGGCTTTCAGTCTAGCGAAGCTCAGTTGACAATTTGGCCTCCAGTATCTGGAAGCTGACAGAGGCAACCCCTTATCAGTATCCTCAAAGGAATGTTGGTAATGATTAGTCATGCAGAAGATGGTATCATAAAGAAAACAAATGCTATACTCAAGCCATATTTAGTCATCAGATGAAAACTAAACTAAACAGAAGGGAGATAAATGAAAACATGAGAATGTGCATTGCAGCTAACCAAAAATGTTGCAATTGCAGCTCAGTTTCTTGCCCTAAACATATATATATAACACAGCAAGAAAATATTTTTAAAATAATTTTAGGTATACACATAGCCTGAGTCAAACACTTCCTGATGACTCAAGGTAAGGAAGCAAGATCAAACTTTCATAATTTGGTGCACAAAATTAGAAAAACAAGCACAAAACCACAGCAAGTGAAGGCAGATGCAGCAACATGTAAAGATTTCACCAGCCATTTTGTCAATTCAAAAACTGTAAGTTTCATTCTAAATCATAAAGAGACCTTTCATGGGCTCTCTCTCCTTATTGTTGCTTCCTCAGTTAACATGACATTGGAATATTTTAGGCTCAGTGTTTTTAAGCATTAAAAAAATCAATTCACATACATACTCACTAAATATATACATACAACGTATTATGTATGGTAAATGTAAGAATCTTATTCAATATGCTACTGACCTCCCAGCACTGGTTCCCTGCCTACACTAGCTTTCTCTGGCTTTATCTTCCTCTTCTCTGAATGATTTCAAATCATTACACTCCCACGCAATCTTTTCTCACCACAACTTCCTTTCCTTTTTTCTTCCAGTTTATTTTTATTCTTCCTCTTTCATTTGGCAGGAACCAGGCTACAATCTCTTCTTCAGATATAGCCCTCCACTTACACAGTCTTAACAAATTCTTGACAAATCTCTTACAAAGAAGACCTATAACTTCAGAGATCTTGTTTTACATGATCCGTAGGTCCTTATGTCAACTTCCAGTGCTACCCAAAAACCACATACAGTCACCAAGCAATGACTTCTGCTTGGTTGTCATCTATTTAAAAAAACAGTACTTCAGAAAGCAACATAATAATTTCAATCATTTACCTTATGGAAGCTTCCATAAAAGATTTTCTTTACGTTATCATTATCAAAAGTTACAGTTTGAACCTCTCCCCTTGTATCCTTGTTAAAGAATGACAGCACTTTGCTGGCAGCTGCAATAAATAAAAATAATGCACTTCATTTAATATGTACTGCTGAAACCACCATCCTAAAACACCTTTATAGACAAAATCTAGTTTCCCCCTTATTTGGGTAAGCACAAATCATAGATAGTCTTAATGACTTGTAAGTACATAGATGTACTTTCCTTTGATTTTAGAGTTAATACCAAAGTTGAAATGTAGTTTACGTAAATTATTCTTAGTTGAACCATAGACATAAGAAGTTTAAAAGAAATCTCTTAAAACCAAAAATCATGTAGATCATGATTTTTATCATGTAGATCATGATTTTTATCATGTAAAAATGCCTTGGTTTGGAAATATTTGGGGAGAACACATGCAAAGTAATGTAACATGTAACTTCTCTATGCAATAAGTATAATCATCCTTACGATCAAGCACAACTCCAACTTGTGGTTTGTAATCTCTGTCTGTAATCTGCCAAATTGCAAAAGGCTCATTGGGGGATTCAGGCAGGAGACGGAATAACAGAATAATAGTGTACGCCTGTGGCAGTCCTTCCGGGTGAATCTCGCTGTTAAGAAAGTATAAACACATTTTTTTCACATACAAACACATTAGAAAAATAAGATCTTCATAATTTGCTGTTTTTCAAAGAAAAGACACAAGAGTAACAGGAAAACCACAGCGTTTAGTGGAAGAGAACATTTTAACCACTCTCTCCAAAAGAAAACACCATTGTGATATAAAGACACTGATTTGCTAAGATGAACTCACAGCCTGTCTTCAGTTGGTCCCAGCACCATAATTAAGAGAGGATGCCAGAGTATGACCAAGAACTCTTGGGTGTGTATTCTTGTGACAAAATTCTGTATAAACTACACATGTTTTAAATTCGTTGATGATAAGTACAGAAAAAAAGGACTGCGGCTTTATTAGTTTTTTTCATCTGGCCTGCTTCTGTCAGGCAACAGCATTTAATTATTGCTGCCCTTCAAGCATAGATACAGCAAGGGAGACATTTAATGTCTTCTCTGCACCTGGTGGTGCATTTGGGCTTCAGCTCATTCTTTAGTGGCTCAGGTTTAAATTTGTGATATTTGGACTGTTAGACTTCAAAAAATCAGAGAGCCAAAAGTAAATAAATACATGCATGAAACGGCCTCCAGAGCTTTCTGTACAGGAAAGGAGGGAATGCAGGAAGGCAGCTATAAGAAAGAAGATGACTACTGCTTCTCCTTAACCATTATAATGGAGCTCAGAAGATTTAGCCACATGAACATAAACATAAAAACCTTAAAATGAAGAGAGGAGCTGCTTTGTATGTTAGAAAAAGCTTATGGACACATACAACTATGAACACTGCAATAAAAACCATATCACTAAGTCAACATCACACAGCACAGTGCAGGAATGCAAATATTAAAGTAGATATAGCAACACAATTTATAACTTGGATAACAAGTTTTTTCAGATATGGAAACAATTGTGCCACTAGGATCAGTATGCATTTATTGCTTTGCTGACTCAGACTAGAGTTTTATTTTCTGGATTCTCATGAAAAATAAGTGTCCAGAATACTCTGGAAAGTCTATTCCACCTCTTTAGCAGACATTAGACTATGTATCACAACATTTCTTAAAAAATGAAATAAATAGGAAGCCTTTATTTTTGTTATCTTTTCATCAATTTATCCTGAAAAATGCAGTATCTATCAATGCAAGAGAGTTGCAAAACTGGGATTATCTGTATTTCCCTAGACTGAAAAAATCCAGGCTGTCAGAGAACTATCATCCCCACAGGTATTAATGGCATGCCAATGAACTTAAAAATCCTCAAGTCCTCCACTTTTAAAGCTGTAATCTCAGAAGGCTGGCAAAAAGAAATTATTTCTTCATAAACCTCATCTTCTGTGTTTGTGATCTGGTCTTTACCCAATCTGGCAGGATTGCAGAAGATTTCAAAGACTTCTATGAAAAGAAAACTAAATTTCCTTAAATTTAATAGGAACAATGGGCTATTTTTAGGCATCTCCTCTGAACCAGAATAACCTTTTTTGAAATTTGTGGGAGAGAAACAAATGTAGAAAAAAAAAAAGAAGAGGGAGAAAGGTACTGTTCCACTTTTTGTAAAATGAACTGCTAACTAAGTCTTGTTTTCCTTTGGGAAAAAATGTTGGCAAGAGTGACCATCTACATACCCACCCATAACCAAGCTCTAAGACCACAGGCCCTTGAAAACTCTGCCCCTTGAAAGCTTTGCTCCCTTTGCCAAATAAGGCAAGTCGAGGAGAAATTACCCTATGTCAGTGGCATCAATGTGCTGCCTGCTGCCCTAAGAATGATGCTCCTGAAAAAAGTGATTCTAATCCATCCATACTGAAACCATTTCTGTCCAGCAATGTGGAATTCATTGACCTAAGGAGGCTGTTGTTCAACTGCCTAAGTATAAACTGTGGATTATATGCAACTTGAATGGTTTAGAAGCATAATCTCAAAGAAAAATATGCAACTAGATTAATAGTGAACTGTGATTGCAATGGAAGAAATAGATTAGCATTTAATGAAAACAATGATAGATGTTTTTGGTGTATACTTCTTGAAGCTCAGTAAAAAGAATATTTAATCAATGTATCTTCCACAAAACACAAATGCTATCCATAAACTCTGTTAATCCTCCATCATCTGGTCACCCTAAATGTAAGTCTTTGGGTTTACTTACCGTATTGGCTGGCTGACAAAGGCATTTTTGTGGAGTCTATATGCTACATAGCTTGGGAAAGAGCCTGATTCCAGTGAAACTCCTTGTACAGAAGCAAAATGCTTCTCCGTTAGATTGTATGATTCCAGCATCTTGAAACCTTTAAGTCCAGAGAGAAAATAAAAAACAGAAACACTGTAGAGCTGCAAAAGACACAAATGAACCTATGACAAAATATTAGACAGTTACTTACCAGGTGAAGTGTACCCCTCCAAGTAAATAAGGGGACAAGCTGAAAGACATGAAACAACATATAATTCAGAATTACTAAGTCTAACAGGATATGAACATATGTATGCTTCAGAAAGTTTTATTACCAGGAAGTCTGTGCTATTATGAATTATGAGACAATTTTTGCTACATTTGTCATACTGTGTCCTGAGGTAAGATACAATGTCAAAATCTTTACTTGTCACTTTAGGTAGGGTATTTCTATTCTGACAAATTGTGTGGAATAACAAATGAACCCCAAATATTTTAAAAGTATAATTCATAAAAAAGGAGGACAATGACACAGTCTTTCCACGAATATTTAAGGCATGAGTCAAGCTGCATAATAGCTGTCAGATTCACAAGAAATAACTGCATATTTATTTGGCTCCTCAGGAGCCAGCAGATGAGGCAGTTAGGGAACATGCAGTTGCATATGACAGGCCTGAGAATTTCTTATTTTTGCCATAGAAGGATTTAACTTGAGTAAACAACTGAGCTTTATTTGGATAATTTTAAGACAGCATCACACACTATAGCTCTACATCTTGAGCACCCCTATTCCAGTGGTAAATAAGAGACTTCCTGTACCCTGCCGGTCACATTAGGCATTATTCTGCTTCTTAGTGTTGTCAGTGACTGTTACTCTTTTCTTCTTATACTAACACTTTTGAAATGCAAGATGTGATTACATAAAATGCAATATTCAGTTCAAAATTTTAAAAAGTAACTTTCTCCCTTAAACTATGTCCAGTTATTATGAACTCTAACTTTTTAATATGAACATGTCTTCTGATGCCACCTTAAATAAGATGGCAACTTGTATTGGGTTTGCATGGCAAGGTTTTGGTAATGGGGGAGCTACAAGGGTGGTTTCTGTGAGAAGCTGCCAGAAGCTTCCCCATCTGGTTCCAAGATGGACCTGCTGCTGCCAAGGCTGAGCCCATCAGTAATGGTGGTAGTGACTGGAGGATAACAGATTTAACAGGGGAAGGTGGACGGGGTTGGGGATTTTGCATGTTGGAATGACACAACAACCTGCAGGCACCAGAGATTCCACTGGTCTTCCCTGTAGTGAAGACTGTGGTGAGGCAGGCTGTGACCCTGCAGCCTCTGGAAGTCCACAGAGGAACAGATATCCACCTGCAGCCCCTGGAGGACCCTACAGCAGAGCAGGTGAATGTCTGAGGCTGTAACACTGTGGGAAGCCCATACTGGAGCAGGTTCCTGGCAGGACCTGTGGCACCATGGAGAGAGGAGCCCACACCAGAACAGGCTTGCTGGCAGAACTTGCAACCCCATGAGAGACCCACAATGGAGCAGGCTGTGCCTGAAGGACTGCACCAAGTGGTAGGGACCTAATGAGGTTCAACAAGGGCAAGTGTAGGGTCCTGCACATGGAGAGGAATTACCCCAAGTTCAGGCTGGGGGCTAGAAGTTCAGACTGGCTTACTGGAGAGCAGTTCTGCTGAGAAGGACATGGGAGCTTTGGTGAATAACAAGTTGACTATGAGCTGGCTGTACCCTTTCAAGCCAGGGAGGCCAATAGTATCCTGGGGTGCATCAGGAAGAGTGGCCAGCAGGTTGAGGGAAGTGATCCTGCCCCCCTGCTCAGCCCTAGTGAGGACACAACTGGAGTGCTGTGTCCAGTACTGGGCTCCTCAGAACAAGAAGACTAGGAGTTACTGGAAAGGTTCCAGGAGCAGAGCATGAAGATGAGCTCTCTTATGAGGAGAGGCTGAAGGTGAGCCTGTTTAGCCTACAGAAGACTGAGAGGGGGTGTCATTAATACATACAAATATCTCAAAGGCAGACATCAAAAGGATGGTACCAGACTCTTTTCAGGAGTGCCTAACAACAAAAAAAGGAGGAAAAGCCATAAACTAACACACAAGAAGCTTCACCTCAATATGAAGAAGAAATTCCTTATGTTGAGGGTGGCAGAGCACTGTAACAGGCTGCCCAGGGAGGTGGTGGAGTCTCCCTCTCTGGGGAAATTCAAAACCTACCTGGATGTGTTCCTCTGTAACCTGCTTTAGGTGACTCTGCCTTGGCAGAGGGGTTGGACTGGATGATCTCCAGAGGTACCTTCCAACCCTAACAAGGTGATTTTGTGATTCTGTGACCCACACTGGAGCAGTTCATGAAGAACTGCAGCCCATGGGAAGGATCCATGTTGAGAAGTTCATGGAGGACTGTCTCCCATGGTAGGTACCCTCACTGGAGCAGAGGAAGACTACTCCCCCTGGGGAGGAAGAAGCAGCAGGGATAACATGAAAGGAACTGACCACAGTCCTCCTTCTCTGTAACCCTGTTGTGCCCAGGGTGAGGAGACAGAGAACATTGGAAGTAAAGCTAACCCCAGGAAGAAGGAAGAGGCAGGGGGAACGTTTTTAATACCTGATTTTATTTCTCCTTATCCTACTCTGATTTCATTGATAATAAATTAGTTTTCCCCCGCATTGAGTCTGTTTTGCCCATGACAGTAACTGCTCAGTGATTTTTCCCTGCTCTGATCTCAATCCATGAGCCTTTCATTGTATTTTCTTTTCCCTGTTCAGCTGAGAAGCGAAGAGACAGAGCAGCTTTGGTAGGCACCCGGCATCCAGCCAAGGTCAGCCCACCACTCATTTGTAGCAGTATATAAGCAAACATATTAATTTGGGAAAAGGGAAACCAATGTCTTCTACTCACTTGAGGTAGCTGTCTCGCACACAAAGGTGACGAGGTTATCTTGAATCTTTTCAAAGGCATCAAAGTCATCAACAATAAATACATGACGCTCACTGGGCTTGCTGGCAATCTTGGCCAGTTCATTGTAATCTACGTCAGCCACGCCAACCACAAAGACACTGAAGCCTGTAAAAATAAGACTTGTTACTTTAAATGTAGTAAACATACATCAACATTTTTCCTGTCAATGTTGCACAAACCATTGACTTGTGAGAATTTACCTGTGAGGACATATCTTGGATCTCTTTTCACCCTGTCAAAGCTCAGAAGGTTTTGGACTGGTTTTTGCATCTTTCTTTCAAAATTTTCTCCTTTTTCATTGTTTTTTTTGGGCATTATCCAATCTCATGCAGCCTTGGCCTCATAGTCCCCTCACTCTCTAATACAAAATGTTACAGTTCTCTCAACTCTACAGTATCTTAAATCTGTTTTGAGGCCAAAAACTGTATAGACCATTAGTTATCCAGGTGTCTGTTTCTATCTCTTGCATTTCATCTCTTGGCTTTTCTTTCGCTTTCTTAGAGTGGTATTCACTTCACCAGCTTCTGCTTTCCAAGTTAAATTGTCTAGTTTTTCTTTATAATCACCAGATCTACATAGGCATATTCAGAAAGCAATTCATCTTACCTTCCTAGCATGCTGAATTCAGGATAGGAAAAGTCATTGCTCTATAGATGCCTATCTTTTGCTCTCTTCACCAATCATAAAAGGACCCTACATGATGACCTTAGACTAGAATATTAGATCTCTTAAGTTAAATGAGAAGAACCACACCCTAGAATTCAATCATATCACCAGGTGTAAATTTCATTGAAGAGAAACTGCACAGACATTGGAAGAGCCAATTGGAGGCTGAAACCAGAATTAACATTTATTTACTTATATGATAAAAGTAACCTTTTTTTTTTTTCTAAAGAAGGTAATTATTCCTCTGTAGCCAGTTCTGGTGAAACTTTGTCTGAAATACTCTGTCCAGCTTTGAGCATGCTTTGATATATGTAGAAAACAAAGCAAGTAGAGAGACTAAAAACGGTGATCAATATGAGATTGAAATAAGAAGGTCCATTACAGTGGACAGTGACCAATTTCTTTCCTGGTTAACTAGGTAAATGAAGACAACAATTTCACTAGCATGAAGACTTAGGTGAAATGCAAGACAAAGGTCTCTGACTAGTAGGGTAGTTAAGCACTGAAGCATATTGTCCAGGGAGACTGAGAAACCATCTAGATGGAGCTAATTTTTTCAGATTACAGAGAAGATGACCACTTGTGGTTTACATCCATGTGATTCCCATAAGGAAGTATAACATCTCCCTGCTCAGAGACCAGGACTAGTTGATTCATGCACTGAAATGCAAAATGCCGAGTGCTTGGAGAGGAACAGATTACTACACTCACATAAACCACAATCATCAAATCTGATGAGGAAGTGCAATGCTTCTTAGCTCAAAAGGCAGTAAAGGAGTCCGTTCAGACCTGGCTCCTTCAAAAGCAGCTACTTAAACTGGAGATCCACTGGTTTATACCAGATAAAACATAAACCTCAGCAAACCAGGCCCACTAAATCATAAGCACTAGTATGGAGTACACTTCCCAATGATCCTTGGGGTCCACACACCAAAAAGAGAAAGAAGTGACCAAATGCCACAACTTTGAAAATAGACGCATGAGGAATTACTTGAAAACTTTAGGAAGCCACATCCTTCCCCAGAGAGAAGGCATAAGAAAGAAGATGTAAACCTAGGTCCAGAGAGTGCAAATTCTTTGAATAGTTTGAGGTTTTTGAAGCAATACAGAAACAAAACAGCCAGGTGTGGCGAATTGCTTACCAGAGTGCTGTATGACTGTTGCTGCTTTCCTCACCTCATCCTGAGACCGACCGTCTGTGACAACAACAAGTACCTTGGGAACACCTCGCCGCATGCCACTCTCCCAAGTCAAAACCTTTTCTTTGATAAATGTTAGGGCTTTGCCTGCAAAACGCACAATAAACAAGGAATCATCCATATTATCCACAAGAGAAGAATTATTTTACTTCATCAGGGCAATAGCCACAGAGCTAAAACACAACAGAAAAACCAATTCCTCAGCCACGCACTATTAGGACAATTATGCAGTTTCTGAAAATATTTTATCCTCAAGAAATATAATTACAGCCCAGAGTTACCTGTCCTTGTGTTTCCTCCTCTGTACTGAATATTTTGAAGAGCTCCCAGGGCCTGGGCTTTGTCATCAAACGTATTCAGTTTGAATTCAGATTTTGCCTCATCACTGTACTGCACAAACGAAACCTGAAATGGAATATAACACAGAGTTCAGTCTCATACCTCCACATTCAGACCAACTCTCTCCACTGAAATATGTCATTTTGTATATTAAGTCTTAATAATCAAAAATTATTCTTCAAATATGTCTGATTATGCACACACATATTTTTATATATAGTCATCATAGCAATGTGCACACAACTCTCCTTTCTTTCCTTCTTTCCTTTTTTTCTTTCTTTCTCTTCTGTGTATAAAATGTAATATGTCCTTAAGTGCATATGATTAAATTCTTGCTATTACTATGATGAGGTATATATGCCTATTCTCTACTTACAAGCAGATGTACAGTATCTACTAAACTTCTTCCAGCTGTTATTTTTAGGAATAAAAAAGAATTTGTCAATAAAATGCCAATAAAGTTGGATACATACATAAGTGTATACTCTCTTGCCTTAAATACTGAAATACAATCACTGAATATTTATTCCTAAATAACGTTTAATTTTTTTTATTCTGCTCCTTTTAATATTCTGTAAAATTGCAATATTATAGCATACTAATTTAATGCTGAATAGAAATATTTATGTATGTATATATTCACGTTTGTTGTAGCAAATCCCCCTTTTAGAATTATTAATTTTCAATTCAAAACCTTATATTGCTGCATCTCAAGAGGTATGTGAGTTCATTATTTTACTAAACATTAGTGTTTACATATGTCTGTCACCTATATTGTCTTCTCTGTTTCGAGGCTGGGGACCCATATATATCAGCAAGAAAAAAAAAAAAAAGAAACAAAAAACAAATGGAAAAGAAAACTACCCAGTACAGATTAGAGCTAAGAACAATAGAGTGTCTGAGAATTTAAGGAGTATCTTTTCCTTTAAAGTCTAGAGAGTTAAAGATAGGGAATCAAATGACTAAAAATATGCCTAGAAGATGAAAAGCAGACCTTTAAAAATGTAAATATCCTGTCAGCCTTCTAACCAAAGAAAATGCATTGCACCTGCATCTTTATGCAACACTCCAGAAATACCATATAAGAAACTCTCTCAGACCTCATGTCATTCATTTCATCTAGTAAAAGAGAAATGGTTATGGGAACCTAGACAGTGATTTCATCCAGCTTCCTACAAGCAGAAGAAAACTGATAATGGTGCAACGCTTATGGTAAGAAGTCTGAGAGGAAGTTACTTTGACATAATTATGATCAGCCCAGTTCTCCTGAAAGTCTATTCCTCATCAGCCATTAATGTTACTCTCTCAAAATGCACTAAATCAATAAAAGGATTTTTTCATACTTTTACTATGCCCACTGTGGAGAGGACCCATGTTATCACAGCATGAAAAGACTTCTCCAAGTGTCTTTTTCAAAGGAATTCTGCCATTTAGTGCAGTGGGATTCTAGAGAGCTCAGCAACAGCAAGCCAGCTGGACCCTGTATGCATAAGACTCATTTTTTACACTGAGAAGTTAAAATGCAACCCTCAATAAATACTCAGAATGTCCCTCAGACAGATTTCTGATATGACAGAGACAAAACCCAGGATATAAGAATTAAACTGTGTGCCAGTTGTTGATGCCCGATACAAATAAACAAAAATATAAAATTGACCATAAATTGCCCCAGTTTCTCTATCTGGAGGATTCGCACACACGGTAACTTGTGTATTTCAGAATATTAGCATCTCAAAATAGATTGGATTTCCATTCTAATTTATAAAATGGCAAATATATTTAATAAATAATAGCCATGCACACCCATATACAAGTGTTGTACAACAATCTAATACAAAAAATGACAGCATTTTGAAAGAAAGTAGTAATTCAGCAATTCAATTTCCCACCAAAATATACCCAGTGGGAATAACAAACATACCTGGATTCCAGCAGGATTGATTAAATCAAAGGCTCCTACTGTACTAAAAACAAATTTCACTACTTTGTTGAAATTATCATCACCAATACTCCAGGAAGCATCAGTCAAGAATACTATGTCTGCTTTGGCACCTCTGCACACTGAAAGTCCAAGAAAAGGAACCCTTAAAATACATAACCATATCACCATGAAATAAATATTGTTTCAAAATTTAAAAATTCAAGAATGACAAATATTCAGCAAATGTCTATTACCACACAGTCAACCTGGCAGATGACTCATGCTCTACACAAACACATTTATTAAAATATATCAAAGAAAATGTCAAGAAGTGTGAAAGAGCTCAAGAATAAAATGTAAATGTTTTAAATTACTTTTTTTTTCTGATCAGCTACCATAAAACATAAATTGTCTGCTGAGAGCAGATAATCTCATAGACTTTGTGCATAGCTATGGAATATCCATAATTTTTTTTCCCCAAAGGTTTGCATCTTGCTGTTCTAAAGCAGGAAATGCTGAAGTCTAGTAAAGCTCTAGAACAAAAGGATGGCATTAGGAAAAGTCTCAATCTTCATTTCCCTAAAATCTTGTGCTAGTTTTAAACCCACTTAAAGTTATGAAAAATTGAGGTAAACTATGAAGTGATTATTGAAGTCACCACAGCAATTATATAAAGTTATTGAATAATTCTAGAAATTAACATACCATCCCGAGCTGGAGGGATTGTGGGAGGTGGAGGAGGTGTAGGTGGTGGAGTTGGTGCCTCTGTAGGTTTGAGGACTGAAAAGAAATATTAATTTTATTCTACAGCTGAAACAAGACAAATTCTGTAGCTGGAACTTAAAGTTCACCGTATCCAGTACCTACCTGTATGCTCCCTCATAGAGACTGGAGGTCCCTCAAGGTTAGGGGTCTGAACAAAGACAGTGGCATTGTATTCTGTGTCTGGTGAGAGGCCAGTAAAACAGTGGCTCGTTTCTGATCCACGTATTGTGATTTCCTGTCCTCTGGAACCTGTCAAAAAAAGGCCCCAACGGAAAGAAAGTTAGAACCTATTACTTCCCTTCTAATATATGTATAGCTAAGGTATAAATGAAGAAACATCTTGAGAGGAGGTTAGAGCCAATGGGACATCAGTTTTATTCTTGTCCCATAAAGGCCTTTCTAGACCAGGATTGTGTGATGATTACGAACCCTGGAGCACACTGGAAAGTACAATTGCAGCATACATGTGAAACCAGGCAACTGGCAGATGTAGGTTCACTCGACAATTAGCAGCACTTCCTCTTCGCAGCTTTTTCACCACTCAAGAAAAACAGGTTATGTTCAGAGCTTTAAAACTCAACCAGATGCATCATTATGGTTGGTGCTTGCCACCAACCCAAGTAAGTGGTGCTGTCACTGACATTAGACAACTATGTTTCTAGAAAATGCAAAAAACCAGAATGCACTTACCATCAGTTGGGTTTAGCTTCAGTCTGTAGGAAGTCGCTGACCGATGAGGTGACCACCGGATACAGAAAGTATCCCAACCCACTTTGTAACTTGTTAGGTCAGTGACATTCAAATATACTGTGAAAAGAGAAAGAGAAATTGTTCTCTGGAAAATAGCATGTAATAGCTAAAGCACACCAAAATAAAAATTATATTAACAGTGCTGGTCTGGAACTTGATTTTTAAAAATATTCACAGAAAGAAAGAGCAGCTCTAGTCAAATCTCTTTATTTTACACCCTACAGATCCCCAGGTAGCTATTTACAAAGGCCCCAAATCCCATACTGGATAACAGCTCATTTTATGAGTTTTCACATGAAGTTGATTTCTTTACAAAATAAGAAACTTCCAAAAATGAAAATCTGACTCATATATATGACAGTATGAAAAGAATGTTCTGAGTTAGGATGCTTGATTCATCATAACTGAAGAAATTTTTAGAAGCTTCATAGCTGAGGCCATCATCAAAATCACTGGACATTCCTATGGGGTAAAAGCAGAGTATCAAAAAGCCTAGACTTGCTTTGTAACATGCTTAGATTCTGTAGTATCCTGGAGGCAGTTAAAGATTGACTTTGACTCCAACTATAGCTTAACAAAATTTTAAGAAGTAGACTAGAAAATTTTATTTCATCAAGCCATCCCTTAAAAACATATCTTCATTACTGTTCCCAAGATTAGTGTTTTTAAGATCTACATCACGGACAGATGACAAATACTCTCCACGAGAGGATGCACAGGCTTCCCAGCAACCAGCCACCAAAATCTTCTCTTAATCAATGTTATCTCAGACCAGCATATGTATCTAGCATGACTACAACAAAATCATTCTGACTTACATGTAGTGCCTTGATCTGTCAAAGGTATACTCATTCCAGAATCATACTGGGCATACACATTCACATCGTAAGTGGTACTGGGAGACAGATTATGCAAAGTGTAGGAAGTCACTTCTCCCACAAAAAACTCCCTGGGTTCATTTGAACCTTGGATTGAAAGGAAGCATTAAGATCACAGAGAGAGAAAGAATCATGATTACATGAGCTGCAAAACTATTCCATCTCTTATACATCAGCAAAATTGATAAAAAAATGTTAACCTCATTTTTTCTAAAACAAAGCATATTGCTTTCTTAAATTTTAGCATATTACAATGTTGCAAACAGAACATACACAGTTTTACAAACTATTGTGCAATATTTGTGTTCAGCTTCTAGAAAGGTATGTATATTGTTTGAAGGCCACATAAAAAAAAGGTTTTGTGGGACACTAGTACACAAATACCTATCCATTACTCATCTCATATACACCAGTTCATAGCCTTAGAAGGACAAGAGGCATTAAAAAGGTGAAAACCAAATCAGGTCACTGTATGAAGTTTTAACTATACAATTCAACCCCTGTGAATGTACAAAACTGCATTTTATAGTTTGTGTTCATTATAGAATACTGATTGGAAGACTAAAGTTTTCATGAAAATTGGTAAACAAAGGAAATAAATATATCCTTTAACACAAAAATGCCATGATACGTATAATTTCTACTCTGGTCTACCATTAGCTACTCACTGTTCTGAAAATGGTATACTCAGAATAAACAAATTTTCTTACCCACAGGTTTGTATACAATTTTATAGCCAAGAACAGGGGATGGTGAAGGATCCCAGGAAACTCTGAAACGTGTATACCATTCATCAGTTATATACATGTTTTGAGGAGGAAGCAGGCCAGCTAAAAAGAAAGAAAGAAAACCATTCTAATTAGGCCGGTAATTGTTTTTCAATCTTTAGAAACACAGATTTTACTCTTCAAGGTAACAATCACATCAAGGACTTAATTAACTTAATGAAACCTTAACAACGTTGAAGTGCTCAACGAATATGTCTTAAACATAAAAAATAATAAAGAAAACTAGAATTACCAGTTCTGCCATTTCCAGTCAGTTGTCCACCATCACCATCTTCATACACAGCAACAACAGTAATTTTATATGGAGTATCTGATTGTAGTGGTTGCAGTATCACATTATTCCTTATCCCAGGAACTGTTGTCTAGAACACAAAAGAAACAGAGGTAAACACACTCACAGTCTTGTAAATGATCAGTAGTGAAAGAAGCTAGAAATAAAAATTTGTTCTGACATTTGGCACACTTTTTTTTTATGTCCACCACAGAAGAAGTCATTCAGGATACCTTAAGGGTTGTAGTGTATAAACAGTTACAAGTATCTGTTATTTTGAATTACAAAACACTGTGGCCATCAAAAAAACATAAATCAAATTGACTCCCAACCCTTATATCAGACTAAGACGCTGCAGTTCTTCACCAAGATTTCAGTAGTCTTCCCTCATAGAAAGGTAAAAGTCAATGATGTGTTTGTTTTCTTGGCAAAAACAGGTTATTCTGAGAAGGAAGCTCTAAATATATTGACATATAAAAATGTCCTTATTTATGCATCCCTCAATCTCCTCAACTCCCTTTTGCAGCCATGCACTATTGCTCCCTTCTAAGGAAAATGTAGGTGATCCCAAATCCCAAAAGGGATTTCCTGCTCCATAAGGAAGACATAAAGCACTGAAACTATGTGAAGTAACTTGAGGTATCTCTCTCAAAAGCACATGCCAGTCAGCATTTGCTATGAATACTTGATTAAAATTTTTAAGTTTGAGACTTGCTGTTTTTATGGATTGTCCAATTTTGACACTTGCTGTTTTCATGGATTGTCCAATCTTTTCTGCGAAGAAGATATGTGCATTGGCAAATATGTGTGTCATGATTAACAAGTCCAGCAGGGAATTTTCAAACAGTGGATTTTCAGCATGTGCTATAAAATAATAAAAAAGCAG